>JAZKJV010006372.1:0-494742 GCA_037367405.1 Ottelia alismoides
TTTTTTTGTTTTCTTTTTTCCTATTTTAAATTTTGTACAACACATTTTTAATTTTCTTTTTTATTTTTAAAAACAAAATATATATTTATATATTGGAAAAATGGTGTTGCCCCATGCCATTTTCCTATAATTTTTTATTTTTTGCAAAATATCACCATTTATATTCATCTATATATGCCTCGAATATACGATTCGAATTTTGTCAGAAACATAGAATCATATGCCCTCCATCTATAACATGTAATTTTAACGATCTAAACATTGCTATATTCGACCTGTTCTAGATGGAGGGTATCCAAGTCTCCGTTTCTGATGAAATTCGAATGGGCATATTGGAGGGATATATAAATGAATTTAAATGGTGATATTTTGCAAAAAAGTTGCGAGAAAATGATGCACCCCATCAATCCCTTATATTTATATAAAATGGTGGATATAATACATAATATAAGTAATATATAGTGTATATAATATATATAAAATTTTATATTTTGAAATAAACATAAATATACTCAAAGTACATAAATAAATGTGTTAATTATAATTTTCTCTATTTTTGTAATTCTTATAGATTTTTGTTAATTTTCATGTTCTTTTAAAGCATTAAAATATACAAACAGTGCACAGATTAATTATCTGAGATTGTTTTAGGTTTAATAGACATAAATAAGTATAAAATTAGTTAAGACTATTTTAAATATATTGAATATAATATATAGAAAATTCACAAATAGGAAAATATATTTTTGAAATTTTCTTTAATTTTAAGTATTTTTATTAGATTTTAGGGTTTCGTAATTTTAGGTTTTATATTTTTGTATTTTTGGATATATTGTAGATGATATATTAATAAAACTAATAAATTCTTTTTGGAATTTTTGGAGG
Organism: Ottelia alismoides; assembly: GCA_037367405.1. NCBI lineage: Eukaryota > Viridiplantae > Streptophyta > Magnoliopsida > Alismatales > Hydrocharitaceae > Ottelia > Ottelia alismoides. Next base: position 886 of record JAZKJV010006372.1, read on the forward strand.
ATATTTTATATTATTTATGGGTTTTAATAATTAGACAGAATGGAAATGCATGCTTTTGTATTTTTAATAAATATGAAAACTAGTCAAAATGACACAAGAAAAATATATGTCATTCAGTAATATTACATATACTTTATATTAATTTTCCAACAATTTTAGAAGAAAGAAAACTATTTATAAAGACAAATATTCACAAAAATAAAAGGCAGAACTAACTGGGACCTATTTGCAATTTATAAAAACTTAAAATGCTATCAATAACTTGTCCAAAAACTACAAGGGTATATATTTAAATTCTCCAAAATGCACCTCACGTGGGGGGGACACATGAGGTGATGTGGACTGGACCTAAATCAAAATACAACAAAGTATAGAGTTCTAGTCGTAATTTTTACCTAAATTATTACACTTAATAAAATAATTACAGGACTAAATATTTAATACAAAAGGTAGAGGGGATAGTATGCAGTTACCCCTATGGGTGTATGACTTGACGTGTGGTGTTTGATGGACCCACACCACATGTGATACACTTAATAAGTGAAGGATCTGGTGGAGTAGCGGTTCGCCTGAGATCAATGGCCCAGACTAAATCTGGGCCGAAGCATTGATCAGACGGTTATGATGATCTAAGGAAGAACATGGTAGAACATGCTTCCCTGTCTCCTTTGATCTTCATTTCCCGGTGACTCTAGCACCTTCTTGCCTTATTGATGGTCTCAAACGCCTCCTGGGAGTCTCCTGCAGCTGCAAGGGGATCTTAATGATGTCTAGGCCTCAATGGAGGAGGCCTGGAGGTTCGTTTCTTTGTCCGGTGACCTCGGAGCCTCATTGGAGATCCAACTCGCTCCAAGTGATTGTCCTGAATACCTAGCCTACACAAAATCATTAATGCCACGAGGAGGAAGCTCCTCATGCTTTTTGAAGCTGAATAGCACATGGGATGGAGAGGGGTGATGATGCTCCATTGATGGGTGGAGGAGGAGCTCGATTCGTTGATCTGGAAGGGGTTTGGGTGATCTGGTGTGATAGACACAATGCAAATGTGTAGGGGAAGGAAATGGGGTGCTCAAGGGGGTCAGAGACAGACTGATTCATGATGGAGTAGGTTGCCAGAGCTGGAGTTCTAACGATCGACGATATATAATTAAGATAAAACTATTGCTACCACTGAACTAAGAAACTAAAATACAAGGAAAATAACTAATCTAGCAGCTCATACCTGATGGAAATCTGGGAACATATGAACCTCATCGGAGATAAGCTCCAAGAGGTATTGGACCTCCTCCAAGTACTTCTTCGCCTCGCCGACACCTTGGCGAGCTTTCATCTATCACCAATAAGCTCAAGAAATAAAAGGATTGGGGTTACAAAAGGCTATGGGGGATCGAAAAGGCAAAATTGGTCGAAGGAGTTTATTTATAGATAAAGTAAGGAGGTGTCCTTGGGACGGCGATGGCGTATAGAAGGAGAGTGGTTGGTGAAGGTTATGGATATGGCGTGGATTAAGGTTTAGGGAGCTTCAGGTTGGTGGGTTAATCGGGGAGAAGGAGGAATGGAGGAAGGTAGGAAAAATTGAGAAAGGGGTGACCTCGTGACTTCTGACAAGTCAGAGCGGTGAGGCATGACAGTTTACCCGAGGTCAACTATCGTTGGGCTCTGATTGGTCCATGTGGACCAATCAGAAAAAAAGTATATACAAAGCACTTGCTAATTCAATCGAAAGTAGTAAATGATTTTATTAATTAAAACTCAAAACATAAAAACGTATCTTATTTTTCAAAAATTTATGGGTATCTTTATTTATTTTTATAACCATATTTATTAGGTGTTAATTTTTACAAGTGTATACATAGGTATATTTACCTATATTTTACCTATCTTATTTTTATTTCATATTTTTATTACTTATTGTTATAATTAAATATTTTATATATTTATAATATAATTAAATACCTATTTATATATTTTGTTTTATTTTTATGATTTTATTTACATACTTAAATAAATCTATGTATGTACATTATAGGTATAATATACCTATATTTTATATGTATTATTGATTTCAAGTATATTTTAATGCTTTTATTTTATTTTTATATTTGTAATATAATTCAAATAACATTTATAATTATTGAAAAATATAAGAAGACTAAAAATATAAAGAATCAAATATATGAATAAAATATACATTTATATAGTACAATGGGACTTAGAAAGCCGACTTTTGCATCTTAAGTCCATTTTTAATGAGACTACCCTCATTATATAGATATTTAATTTAGAATACAACGGAGGTGAGTTTGTTGAATTTTCAGTTAGTAAGGAGAAGATATTGGTTTGTGAAATTCGTATTATGCTTTTTTTGTTCTGTATGTTCTAAGTGCACAGTGTATTATTTTTATGTGCAATTATTTTTATAATTTCTATTTTTATGTACAAGTTTCATGTAGACCATTTTATTATTTGAGGTGTATAAAATGAAGAATAATATAGAGCAAAAATGGCAATTTTTAGGGTTTAAATTAAGGTTTACATTATATTGACCCTTATATCTCCTTACTTTATTCCTTGTCGACCAAGTCAATATTGACTTGGTCTCGAGGTTTATGTTATTCATTATTTTAGATACTTCATTTATTTTTCTTTTCTTTATTCTTTTATTTTAGGTTTAAATACATATATTTATGTAGTAATTATAGATTAATTATTGATAATAAATGAATGCTATTTTTACAAGTTAGATGTATTTACATGTGTTTTGATGGGGATTTAAATGCAAAATAGAAGAATAAAGGTAGATGGATGGCTATTCACCCCCATACTTACCTTTGGTAGTCCCTAGCAAACACTTATTAGAAGAATAAGTGATGCAAAAGAGAAAATAAGGAAAAGGAAAATAAAGCTAGGTAGAATGATTATGGCTTTTAATCTTGTCTTCAGAAAATCAAAGTTTAGAGCTCAGTTAAGATCTTTTGTTTATTAGTTTATTTTGAACCTTATTGGGAATATTATCTAAAACTTGATAACCCTCAAGTTCCACAGGTCTCTGCTCAGGTCTCCTCAATAGCCATGCCAGAATAAGTCTATTCATATGCAAACCCTTATGACTATGAGTCTTCCTTGTACCATGTAAGTGTATGTAGCTTTTCTAAGCAGAAACAATATGTAATAGTCTTCCTTAACAAGATAACCCTAATTCCCCAATCTAGCTACTCTTTCCCTGAGGACAGAGGTATTCCCTTCTAAGTTCAAGTACATCCATCCAAGAAGAGGGGTAGAGAGAGAAGAAAGGATTGTGACCTGTGTAGTCACTTATCTTATAGAGCTTGACCAGTGTAACCAAGTCTCCTGCTACAAGAAATCTTGAGATATATGTCTTTGAAGTATAATGCCTTGCTTATTTCATACATACTCCGATGGGATTGAATTTATCTTTGACTTTTGCCGTCTATTCCTTTTAGAGTTTTTTATTTTACATTTTTTGGTACTATATATAACAACATCTACATACGGAATTTTTCCTCTTGAGCCAGTAGACTATCCCCCTTTTGAAGCTTTATTGCAACCCATATCGTCTTGTCTTTAGATGTCCATACTGCTAGACCCGGTTGAGGAGCACTTCCTACTTATAGTGACTATGTATGTTTCCACGTGTGCTTCCTCAAGATAAAGAATCTTGCTCTCACCACCCTCCTCAGAGTTGAGCTAAGTGTAAAGTGCAGTGTTAAAGTTAGATCATTATCAGCAAGAGGCATGCGTGCACTTCGAAATACTCTACTTAGGATAATGACATGTGATCATAGTCTTGTGGACTCAAAGAATTAAGTCTCATTAACATGAAAATTCTTATTTCCAATTCCCATAAAGTTCTTGTGAAATTAAGTGGATTAAGGTCTAGACCAAGCTTCAATCTTCATATTTTAGTTAGACTTGTTTATTTGTCAAAATCATTTAGAAAAATGCTTATGTAACGTAATGCAATAAAATATTTTTGTAAATAATTTCATGATTTTGAACTTCTTAAGGATTTTAAAAAGTTTTGCAAATTTGTATGGAGTTTTGAAAATATTTTGCAAATTTCTAGGATTTTTGAAATTTTGCAATTTTTTATGGAATTTTGAAAAACTGACAGAGTTAGTGAATTAGATGTATTTACAAAGAATTTTATACAAGGTATATAAGATTTTTATACAGATGTATAAGGAACTTTATATAGGTGTATAGATGTTTTATTTAAAGAAATTTTAATAGAATATTATCTATATGATTTTTAAATTAATTTGAAAATATTTTTGCAAACATTTGTAAAACATTTTGAAAACTTATTTTGCAAATAATTTCACAAAGATTTTTTCAAAAATATTTTTGAAATTTTTTTACAAACTTCTACAAGAATTTTCAAAGAGATTATTTTTCAAATGGTTTGAAAATATTTTACAAAGCTTTTTCAAATGTTTTTCAATATATTTTACAACCATTTTACAAATTATTTTATAAAATAGTTTTAAACCAAATTTACAAATAATTTTGAATTTTTTACGCATATTTATAGGAGTGTATTATTTGTAGTTAATTTATTGTAAACCCTTGCTCATTATAGTATATTAGTCATATTTATTAAAAATACGAAAGTACGAGTTATGGCCAACATATATATACAATATATACGACCCCCTATACTTAGCTTGAACTTTGTCCTCATGGTGACCGAAGAGAAATAAAAGAAGACATAACTCATGCTAAGTATTGAAAAGTATATACTATAATGATTGAATAAAAGAATGAGAAGTCGATCGTCCCCCGTATACTTAGGATCAACTAACCCTAAGTATAACATACTATGCACAAGACATGGATAATCGATGATTGGAATTCACAAATCAATGGCTCGACTTGTTTCCTCCTATACTTAGGGTAAAATATCCTTATGTATAGAAACCTTTATACATAAGATGAAGTACATTCTAAGTATAGCACAAATGAATGGGATGAATGAAACACCATAAGAATGAAAGAATAGAAAATTGACATGAAAAAAAGAAAAGAAGAAAAGAATTAATTAAAAATGTTTTTGGATGTACTGTCTAAATCTTCTGATGCTAATGGGAGATCTTCATCAAAAATCACATTAATTGATTCGACAACTGATATAAATGTATCATGATCTAAATATGACTTCAACAACTTTCTGTTGACTACAAATGGTTGTGCATCATATGACAATTTGTCTATGAGAATGTTTCTATTATCACGCATAATCTTCACAATGAAGGACCTTGTCCATTAGTTTTTAAGTTTTCCCGAGAATATCTTCAAATTTGCATAGAATAACAAAACTTTCTATCCACGTTTGAAAGTCTTTCTTTTGATGGGCTTGTCATACCAATGTTTGACTTTCTCCTTATAAATAAGGTTGTCATCATATGCACAGTCTCTGAAATCCAGGAGTCTGTTCAGATCGAATTTTCAGTACTAACCACCTTTCTGTGAGTCCAAATTACAGATGTTAACTGCCCATAAATATTTTTGAATCCATTCCATTAGCATATGGCATGGCTTTCCATAAACCAAACAATCAGGAGACATTCCTAATGGAGACTTTTAGGCAGTCCCATAAGCCCATAGAACTAAGTCAAGCAATTGAGATCAGTTCTTCCTATCCGACCTAATAGGTTTATGCAAAATAATCTTTATCTCCCTATTTGATAATCCAACCAAGCCATTTGATTATGTGTGGTAAGGAGACGCGATACAATGATCGATGTCGTGCTCCTTCACAAGATTTCTGACTTCTTTATTCACAAAATGGCCACCCTCATTTGAAATTAAAATCTTTGGAATCCCAAATCGTGAAATAATGTTGTCTTTGAGAAAGCAACAAATAATAAGACTATCAACAGATCGGGCGAGATAGCCTCCACCCAGCGACTCACACGATCAACGGTTAGAAGGATGTATTCGAATCTTTGACTGTTAGGAAATGGTCTCATAAAGTCAATGCCCCGAGCATAAAAAACATCCGATATCTGAATAGACTTATGGGACATTGAATATTTAGAACTAAGGGTTCTTCCCATCTTCTGACAGTCAATGCAACCTATCACATAAGCTGTAACATCCTTGAATAGTATGGGCCACTAGAGTCCACACTATAATACTTTAGTTGTCGTTCTACTTCCAGAATGGTGTCCTACAGTTTCAAGCTTATAACAGTGCTCAAGGACATTGGTGTACTCCTCCTATGGAATGCATTGATGTTGAATGCAATCCATAACTTCCCCAAAAAGGTATGGATCTTCCCACTGGTAGAAATGAATACCGGACAAATATTTGCCCTTCTTTCCTCTTGTCCAATCTTGTGGAACTTTCACATAAATGAGATAGTTCACAATATAAGCATACTAGGGGAGAGAAGTAACACTGAGAATAGATTCATCTGGGAATGTTTCTAATATCGACACATTGCTCAACTGAGTATCTAACGGATGATTCTAGATAAGTGATCTGCTGCCACATTCTTGACTCTAGGATTATCTCTAATTTCTAAATCAAATTCCTGGAGGAGAAGGATCCATCTGAGTAAATGTGATTTCACATCCTTCTTCTATTGTAAGTATCAAATATCAGAGTGGTCATTATAGACAATTACTTTTGAATCAAGAAGATGTGATATGAACTTCTCAAGGGTGAATAGAATTGCCAACAACTCTTTCTCTGTAACTGTACATTTCTTATGTACATTATCAAGTGTTCTACTAGAATAATGGATGGCATAGGGTAAATTATATCTTCATTATCCTAAAATAACCCCAATGATGAAATCAAAAGCATCCGTCATGACCTCGAATGAGAGAGACCAATTGGGAGGATGTAGGACATGAATCTGAGTGACAAGTCCTTTAAACTGTGTAAAGTACTGGAGAACCTTCGGATCTACAATGAAGTCCATCTGCTTGCTTAACAATTCAATGAAGATCGAGCAATCTTGCTGACGTCTTTGATGAATCTTCCATAGAATCCAAAATGCCCCAAAAATGACCTCACATTCATGATTGTACGAGGTGGTTCAAGTTTAGCATTAACATCCACCTTTACCAGGTCAACCTCCATACCTCATTTCAAGATGACATGGCCCAACACAATACCTTCGGTGATCATGAAGTGTCTCTTTTCCCATGATAGACCAAATTGACTTCAAGGCATCTCGTAAGTACTTTATCTAAGTACACAAGACATGCATCAAAATAATCACCATAGACTGGGATAGTCCATGAAAACCTCAAGGAAACTGCCAACCATGTTGGCAGAAACAAGCAATATTCACCTCTGAATGTAGAGGGATTGTTACATAATCCAAAGGGTATCTGCTTGAAAACATAGGTGCCGAACGAACATGTGAAATTTGTTTTCTCTAGATCTTTAGAAGTGATTGCCACTTGGTTGTACCTGGAGTACCTATCCAAAAAGTAAAAGAACTCTTTCCCTACCAAACTCTCAAGCACTTGATCAATAATAGACAGAGGAAAGTGATCCTTCTTGGTCGCTGAATTCAAGCATCTATAATCAACACAGATGCGCCATGAAGTTGTTACTCAGGTAGAAATCTATGTCCTTGATCATTTGTGACCATCGTAATTCTGGATTTCCTCAAAACTATGTGCAATGGGCTAACCCATTTCGAGTCGGAGATGGGATAAATGAAGCCAACTTCACACCACTTCGTTGTCTCTTTCATGATGAATTCTGAAGATTAAGGTTTAACCTTTTCTAGAGTTTCAGGATGGTTTACAATCATCCTCTAAGTAGATATGATGTGAACACAAGGTCGGATTTATCCCTCGGAGATCCAAAACATTCCAACCAAGTACCTTGTGAATTTTCTCTAGAATCTCTAACAAGCGAGATTCTTGATCCATGTTCAATCAACTACTGATAATGACTGGATACATATTCTTCTTACCCACAATGTAAGCGTACTTGAGATCTATCGAAAGCAACTTTAACTCTGGTAATTGCTGAGTCGCCTTCTTAGCTACTTCTGAAATTGCTATGGTTGGTGAATATTCTACTGACAATAAAGAGGTGTTATCCACCTCTATCAATCATGGCTCTGACAATAATGTACCAAACATATCTGCAATTATTTCCTCTTGTTCAATTTGGCTTGAATCTTCTTTGAAGAGTTCGATCAATGCTTCAGAGTTATTCTCCCTGTTGGCAAAGGAGCAAGCATAGATTGTGTTGTCCAGATCCTCCTCTGGGTAGGGGATTTTCTGTGTTAAGATATCGTTCAAATAAATACTTGGATCTCTGATCTACTCAATAGTATCATAGTCTTCTTTATTATTTGCTCACTCTCTTTTCTCAGACATGATCTCTGTAGCTTTTGTCTTGATGATCATATCCGTGCTGACTTTTTCGTTGCAATAGTAGAATGTGATCTTTCTAGACCTGTTATCAACTACCACTTTGGATGTTTGAAGGCACGACTGATACATAATAATAAGGATTCTGAGTAACAGTGCAGGGGAATCCATGTCTAGGACAATGAAGTCCACTGAAAATTTCATGTCCTATACTGTTATGATAATGTCCTTCAGTAAACCTCTAGGTCGCTTAATGGATCAATTAGAAAACTGAATGATCATGCATGTGGGTTTAAGAGGATCCAACCCAAATTCTTGAAGCAATGAGGAGGGAATAATGTTTATAGAAGAACCACCATCAACCAAAGTTCGCTCAAAAATCTGATAAAAAATTTCACATCTGATTAAAGGGGCTCCCTTGTCTTTCTTCTTGGCTGGGAGATCCATGATCGCATTCATAGTAGCCATGGTCAAAATATGTTTCTCTATTATGATAAGTTTATTTTTATGGGGATTAGACTTTGATGTACACACCCTTTTCAATTCTTTTCTTCACAGAAGGCATGCATTCCATAGATTTTAACAATGGCAATTCAAGAAAGATGTTCTGAAGGATGTCAACAATGTCAGGATCAAACAACGCAGTTTTAAATTTTCTATTTTTTTAGAAATTTTCATAGCATCTGGAAAAGGAATATTTACAGATGGAAAATCATTATTCTTATTTACAGCAGGACCATCATGTACAGATGAATGATTAGAAGGTGCACAGTCATTCAAAATAGGCAAAAAGGTAGGTACATGAGCTTCAGCTTCTTCGACTAGCTTATAATTAGCTACTACTATGACTTTATCCTTGGCTGGATCAGTTCTACCTTGAATCTTATTATATTTTTGATCCATTTCTTTTTCTTATTTTTTTGTATTTTCTCTTTACGGTTCCTCCTTCCTCTTCTTTGTCACTTCACCCTACTGTTGGATCGGCTGATGCAGAAGGTGACGACTCGCCAGATGATGCTTTATTCTTCTACTTGGCGGCTGTAGATGACTGCAAGGTTCTACCGCTCCTGAGAGTCACAACATTAGATAACATAAAATCATGGATACCCGATTCTACGAGTTTGGAGGATACATTGTCGAGTACCTGTTATTTGTGTTTAAAATTATTGGTGTTGGCCTCGACCTGCGTTGGTATTATGGTTTTGGTGGCGGTGAGGTCATCAAGTTTCAGGCTCACCGATGCTAGGCTCTTCACCAGCTGAGCTAAACAATCAAAGGTGGGGTTGATGGACGTGGCCTTTGATGATTCAGCGTGCTGACCACGCTGAGACTAGTAGTGATGCTGCAGAGACTGCGACTGGTTATTCTGAGAATGATACTGAGGAGGATACTTCTGCTAATAATATGGAGGAGGTGGAGGATACTAGTTCTCATACTGAGTAGCCGGGTAATGGTTATATGTCTGCTGATGGCGGTAACCCGGCTGCAGCTAAGACTGTCTCCAAGTGTATATTTGTAGTAGAGACTGGTGTTGCTGAGGCTGATTCAGGATAATTTCCTCTCCCATGGGATTAATGGTACATGCTCGAATGGCATTTCACTGACCCTGCTAGTGTTTATCTAGACGAGTTAGTTGCGGTTCATTATTCCAAACACCATTCACCTCCTGAATTTAGGGTGGAGGTATGAACAATGGTTCTAGAAAGGACTAGGGATCCAGATGATACACTATCATCTACTGCTGCTGCTGTGGTGATGATGGTGCATGGTTAGGTGCCTGCACGTAGTATACATGTTGGACGGATGATGGCTGCTCTTGCTCTACGAAGACGATGATTCCTTCAGCTCTGTATAAACCGTGGCAGATGCACTCACAGACTAGCATGAGTTAATGGTGCTCACCAATAGCTCCAGATGCTTTGTGATCTGGTCCAATTTATCCATGTTTTGTATTCTTTGTTCGATCATAGATAATTTCTCAAGGTCCTGTGATCGTTTCTCTATTATGTCTACTTTGGACTAGTGGCTCCCAATAATGCTGACATTGGAGCTCTCATCCATGCCCTCGTCATGAGGTGTTGTCATGTTAATGGTTTGTGATGGATATATGGTTGTTTCTGATAGGCATGAGATGAAGATACATCACTGTGGCGCCCGTCCCCCAAGGATCCGAGTACTCGGCAAACCAATTCCACGCATACACATTCCACATTCGAATACTTGACATTCGTAACAACAGGACAAAAAATAGCAACATGCACATGAATTTAAAATTTTACTTCTCATTCAACCTGTTCACATTCCATATTCCATTCATTTCATATACCAATTCCATTTCATTCCATTGATCATTCCCATGTCCACAAAATAATATACTTGTAAGCATAAAATAGATGTCCACAATTATACATTACATGCCATGTCTCTCAACAAAATACAACAAGTAAAGAAGGATAGTAAAACTACTGACAACTATACCACAAAGAAAAATGTCGTGAAGCTGCACAAAAATGGTGATATCCCCAATGCTACTCACTGTTGTGAACCTGCGGATCCACACGTAGGTACGTTATGAGCAAAGTTTCTCAAAACTATTTAAACAACTATACAATAACAAACAAGATATAATTTAAATGTGTGCAAAAAAACAACTAGGTAATAAATCTCGCAACGAATTACATTATTATTATTGTTGATCTGGATAAGGATATGAGTAATCAAGCTTCGTGGATAGTCTGTGGTGTAGGTCTGGATGAGACCTCACACTATGACTCTAAATTAAAAGAAAACACCTTAGGGTTGGGGTGTCTCCGTAGGCATGCGGTAGGGTACAATGCATCATAACTAAGTTCCCAACACGTCCACTTAGATCCACTTCACAATTGTACTTCTGATTCACAAATTAGATTACAACCTGTGAATCATCGCGACAATCCGATCCTCCTTATACACAGGAGATTCACGTCCTATCACCAACTTCATTAGCCACATTTCCCAGAACTCCCCTCTTAGTGATCCCACTCGGAATACCATCCAATGTGGCCGACATTGGCCTGTACACGAGTGTTAACTCTAAGTGACAAGCGAAGCACTAGCCTACCAACTATGACTGCATGTTCTGCGATCGAGCACCGGGCTAAAGCACATAAGTGCCGAGGCCAACACCGTCAGACTAGCACCTCGGTGTGCCAAGCAACATGTCCCCCAACCATCAGAGCTACAATAGCAGTTAGGATCGCGATCATCTAGGATTCTACCCATGACCACAAGGGTCCATGCCCCTCCCTTGGCGGCGACTACTCCACTACCCCGAATCACCATGAAAATCTCATCCCTTAATTATGTACACAACAAACCATGATGAATGAAAATACACTTTGTGGAAATAGTTAACAAGCTCCTCAACAATAACCAAACAATTTAAATCGACACTAAACAATTGCAAATGCATCTGGAGCACTGACAATCATGGAGAGATGAGCCATTACCGCATTGCCTACGCGTCAATGTACTTGATGCAATTGTGAACTGCATCATCTGAAGGCTTTGCATATCTCATCTGCGTATGCATAATTACCCTTCTAAATTTGCCGCTTTAGTTTTTTGGTAACTCTTAAAGGGATACGTCTTTCTTCATATTTTTTCCCAATTAAACCAACATAAGAAATAATAATATGAGAAACAATCATCAAGTTCCACTCGAGCTAGAATTCTTTAACTAAAGTCACAGTTTTGAGATTTATAATGCTGAAACAAAAGGAATCTTAATTTAAGTAGGGCACCAAATTGATTGAGCAAAGGTGAAATTTCGAAAGATTCACCACAACTAACTGACCCTGGTCGCTTTAGCATAAAAAAATATAGGAGCTTGCAATCCACGGATTAACAAGATGATCCTTTTTCTTTTTAACCTAACATACCGAACTCAAGCTTAAACCTTTACAAAAATGACTTAGCATATTCTTTTCAGATCATACTTCTTGTTTAGCTTTTAGACTTTGCAAATCAAATCTCAACTGCCATTTAACAATTCTCAATATAAAATCACATTAACGAAAGCCACAACTCAGATTTCTTGCACAATTTCAAAACAACCTCTGGGCAGATAGAAGCTTGGATCCACGCAATGTAATATAGAAAACCAACAAATCAGTATACCCACAAATCAAGACCACTTAATCTGATTGCTGTTTCAAAGGTCTACGTTTTTTTTTATATATACGATCCAAATCAGATGATCCATCCTGATCTCTGTTACAGAAGGCTTATGTTGATTTTTGTTTGTGCATTCAGGATTTTGACAAGACTTGATCTGCTACAAGTAGATGAGAAGTCCAATGATTCCTCATGATAGACCTTTCCATTGAACAAATGCTACAACACCACCCTAAACTCAGGGAAGAACATGAGTATAATGTACAAGATGTACTGTAATTCACAACCAACAATTTGATGTTGTAGGCTATTGTCAAACGAGTAAACTTGAACTGGAAAGGTATGGCCTGAAATGGATGAGTACTAATATTTTTCATGTCAGGATCCCAGCAGATGCCCCAGTTCTTGTGTACTATTTGCAATGACGCATGTCATGTATGGGCTTTGATCTTTGTAAATGAAGTGGTCATTCAATAAAACCTTGAAACCATTTATTTAAACTTAAAAATCTCCTTACCTACACATTGGCACACATTAGAGCCAATCACACACACTTACCTATAATCGAAGGTTGATCTCTGCTTTCGATGCTTAGCGGGGATGTAGTTAGTAAGCAAGGATGCATTGGGTCAAAATCCGAGGACCAGTAGATCTCTAGATCAAAGTACTCCAATTTTTCCTCCGACAGAATTTGGAAATCTAGTTCTGTTTTTCTTTTCCCCACGACCGCAACTCACAATCGTAGAAATGCGATAACTACTGGGTGAAATCCTCAAACTAAATAGATAGAAACCTGAGATTTCTCCTAGTTGTGTGTATAGGTGTTTTCTTTTTTGCTCTGTGCTCTATATTCTGGTGGTTTTAATTTGGAAGGAGATTTTTGAAGCTTGTTATTTCTGTACAAAGAATAGACCTCCTCCACCTTCTTTAAGATAAAACAACTTTCGTAGTCTTAGTTCCACTCCACCTCCAATTTAGATCATGGATACTGAATTAGTGTAATATATTAGATGAGATGTACAATAGATAGGTGAAACCAAATAAGAACAAGTGAAATATTAATCTTAATCTTTAATTTACGGACTCTTCTTTTTTGTTCCTGCACAAACTCCTCATAATCCTTCTACTTTATCACCTATTCCTCTTGCAATCCTTGTACAATCTTTCAAAGAGAAGATGAACATTCTGATGGGACTCCAAAATAAAATGGAGGAGTCAAACTGAATGAAAAAAATCAAGAGTCGGCTCAACACAAAGCCATTGGAGATGAAATGGAAAGAGAAAGAATTGATGAAAGTTCCTACTATATCCGTACTCTTTAGAATCCTCCAATTCCTAACGGTCCACATTGTTTACCAGGATCCTGAAATGGGGAGGCGCACGAGATTGATCGGGAATCGACAAGAGGGGAAACGGGAATTGCATGGAAACCGCAACAAAAGGAAGGGGGAACCACGTACCTCAAGAACTCGATTTCTCGGTAACTCCGCCCATGGAGAAACGACAGAATCGGTGCTTTGATCATGATGCCAATCCGTCCCTGAGGGCTGCCTAGGCCTCCTGCGCTCCGGTGAGATCTATTGAGGCTCCAACGAGGGAGAGGGAGGAGGAAGAAGAGGGCTTTCAAAGGGTTTGGGCGTTTTTGGGCGAGGAAGGGGAAGGGTTTTATTGGTTTGGACCCGGATTCGGATCCGGGTCCGGATCCGTATATGGCCTGGACACCCTCTAGCAAAAATGGTTGTAACTCGGTCTCCCGAACTCGAATTTTCGCATTCTTAGACTCGTTGAAAAGCTATCGACGAGCCCTACGCAATGGTCTACTCAAATAATTTTTTTGGCTAATGAAATAAAAGCAGATTTACAATTAAACCCAGATCCAGCTCGATTTTGCATTTTAATCCCTGTTCACTTTTCGGGGGTTTCACATCATAAAAGTCTCAAAAGAAGTCTCGTCCCCGAGACTTAGGATGACTCTAGTCGATTTCAACGCACGAAACCCATTGTGTCCAAGTCTCACAAAGAAATGAGCCCATAAAAATCTCAAAGAGAGCAAAGCCCATAAAAATCTCAAAAGAACTTGACTGCGGTATCAGTTCCGTACTTGTGAAAAATTGAGGGTATTTCTCCCTCATGTCCACCTCAGATTCCCATGACACTTTCTCGACGTCTTGACTTCGTCAGAAGACCTTGACCAAAGGGATCTCCTTCCGCCTCAGTCTCTTGACCACGTGGTCCAAAATCTGCACCAACTCTTCTGGAAAGGAGAAGTTTGGCTCCACTGTCAAGTCCTCGTAGCAGATCATGTGTCGGGGATCTCGGATGTGCTTCCTAAGATTCAACACATGGATCATGTCATGGATGCCCTCGAGGTGTGGGGGAAGGGTCACCCTGTAGGCTACTTTTCCAATACAGGTCAAAATCTCGAATGGCCCCACAAAACGCGGTGATAGCTTGCCCTTTGCACCTAAACGTTGTACTCCCCTCATTGGGGACATGTGTAAGAACACGAAGTCCCTGACCTGTGATCATGAGAAATACTAGTCACATAGGATTGACTAAAAAATGTCCATTAGGACATGAATGCACAATAACGTACCTGAAACTCGAGGTCTCTACGCCGACGGTCGACGCAACTCTTTTGACGGCTCTGCGCAGTCAACAGTTTCCTCCTAGCAATTTCCACTACTCTGGAGGTCTCCGAAATAATCTGCAGGGTGAACATGGTGTTGTCACCCACCTGCTGCCAACTCAACTAGTGGGAGATGATCCTTCCAAGATCCCTTCCACTCAATCGTGCATGTTCGTAGTAGATCCTCCAAGGTCTGAATGGTCCTCTCGGACTGCCCATCTGTCTGTGGATGGTAGGCTGAACTCATAAGTAGTTCCATCCTCAAGGCTCTCAAACTCTCCCCATTAGTGTGATGTGAAACGAGAATCTCTGTTTGACACTACTTTCTTGGGTATCCCATGCAATCGAATGATGTGCTGAACATATAACTTGGCTAGTTGCACTGGTGTATAAGTCATGTTGACCGGGATGAAATGAGTTGATTTGGTTAACCGGTAAACGATGACCCATATCGCATCATGCCCTCCAGAGGCGCGCGGCAAATATGTGATGAAATCCATGGAGATGATCTCCCATTTCCACACCGGGATGGGAAGAGGCTGCAGTAAACCAGGAGGCCTTTGGTGTTCTGCAATCACCACCTGGAAAGTAAGACACCTGCTAACATGTTCGGCTATATCCTTCTTCATGCCTTCCCACCAAAGTGTTGGCGGAGGTCCCTATACATCTTGGTGCCACCTGGATGTATGGAAAGTCTCGAGCTATGTGCCTCATCCAGGACTTCTCTCCTCAGCTCCTTGTCATCTGGGACACACACACGGTCCCCCTTCCTGGATGGTGGGAGATGGTACAATCATAATCTTTTAACAGTTCTATCCACTGCCTTTGCCTCATATTCAGCTCCTTCTGATAAAAATGTATTGAGGCCCTTGTGGTCTGTGAAGATCTCAAATGTCACCCCATACAAATAGTGTCGTAATATCTTTAATGAAAAGACTATAGCCGCCAACTCTAAGTCATGAGTGGGGTAGTTGTGTTCATGGTTCTTCAGCTGTCGTGACATGTACGCCACAACCTGTCCCCGCTGCATTAACACTACACCCAAGACCCTCTTTGAAAGCATCTGTGTACACGGTGAAGTCCAAGGTACCATAAGGAAGGGTGAGGATGGGCACAGAAGTCAATCGCTCCTTGAGCGTTCGGAAGCTCAACATGCATTTGTCGCTCCAGACAAATGGCACATCCTTTTGCATCAATCGGGTGAGGGGTAGAGCCAACTGGGAGAACCCTCTAACAAACCTCCTGTACTACCCGACGAGGCCAAGGAAGCTGCGAATCTCTTTAACCGTCTTGGGCCGCTCCCAAGACACCACTGTCTCTACCTTGGTGGGATCAACTGACACCCCTATTTCTGATACTACGTGGCCAAGAAATGCCACCTCAGAAAGCCAAAACTCATACTTTCTATATTTAGCATACAACTGGTGCTCTCAGAGCGTCTTTAGTACGGTGCGAAGATTACACTCATGCTTGTATTCATCACGAGAGTAGACTAGAAGATCATCAATTAATACAATCACGAACTTGTCCAAATGCGGGTGGAAGACTCAGTTCATCAAATCTATGATTGCAACAGGTGCATTCGTGAGTCCAAACGACATCACCAGGAACTCATAGTGGCCATATCTAGAATGGAACGCGGACTTCATTATATCGGCCTCTTTGATCCTCAACTGATGGTATTCTGACCGTAGGTCAATCTTAGAGAACACCGCTGCTCCCTACAACTGGTCAAATAGATCATCTATCTTGGGAAGTGGGTAACGGTTCTTGACCATTCTCTTGTTCAATTGCATGTAGTCTATGCATAGCCTCAAGGATCCATCCTACTTCTTTACAAAAAGGATTGATGCTCCCCATGGGATGTACTGGGCGGATGAATCCCTTCTCCAACAGTTCCTGCAACTGCACCTTTAGGTCCTTAAGCTCAATAGGTGCCAACCTGTATGGAGGGATGGAGATCGGTTGTTTATCTAGCAATATCAAGATCTCAAACTCTGTATCCCTCACTGGTGGTAGCCCATGTAAGTCATATGGAAACTTACACACAATTATAACATCCTCTAACATCTAGTCCTCTGCTGTTGAGCCTACTACCAAGGCAATAGCCTACACAACCCTGGCAGAGAAATGAGTATGCCCTCAAGGCGGAGATGCACTCAATCCCACCATCAGATGTGCTTCTTTACTAGAGAGAGACATAAGAGATATATGGACATGGATGTAAGCATATTATTCTCCTGTGGACTCGTGTTGGTTCAGAAGACTTCCCACACTATCCAATATTCGAATACCAATGAAGAATGATATGCATGACATGGAATGGAGTACCACTGCTCTGATACCAATCTATGACGCCCATCCCCCTAGGATCCGGGTACTCTGCAAACCAATTCCATGCATACACATTCCACATTCGAATACTTGACATTCGTAACAACAGGAGAAAAAATAGCAACATGCACATGAATTTAAAATTTTATTTCTCATTCAACCTGTTCACATTCCATATTCCATTCATTTCATATACCAATTCCATTTCATTCCATTGATCATTCCCATGTTCACAAAAAATACTTGTAAGCGTAAAATAGATTTCCACAATTATGCATTACATGACATGTCTCTCAACAAAATACTACAAGTGAAGAAGGATAGTATAACTACCGACAACTGTACCAAAAAGAAAAATGTCTTAAAGCTGCACAAAAATGGTGATATCCCCAGAGCTACTCACTACTGTGAACCTGCGGATCCACACGTAGATAAGTTATGAGCAAAGTTGCTCAATACGATTTAAACAACTATACAATAACAAGCAAGATATAATTTAAATGTGTGCAAAAGAACAACTAGGTAATAAATCTCGCAACGAATTACATTATTATTATTGTTGATCTAGATATGGATATGAGTAACCAAGCTTCGTGGATAGTCTGTGGTCTTGATCTGGATGAGACCTCACACTATGACTCTAAAGTAAAAGAAACACCTTAGGGTTGGGGTGCCTCTGTAGGCATGCGGTGGGGTACAATGCATCCTAACTAAGTTCCCGACACGTCCACTTAGCTCCACTTTGCAATTGTACTTCCGATTCACAAATTAGATTACAACCCACGAATAATCGCGACAATCCGATCTTCCTTATACACAGGAGATTCACGTCCCATCACCACCTTCATTAACCACATTTCCTGGAACTCCCCTCTTAGTGCTCCCACTCGGAATACCAGCCAATGTGGCCAACATTGGCCTGTACACAAGTGTTAACTCTAAGTGACAATCGAAGCACTAGCCGACCAACCATGACTGCTTGGCCCACGCTCGATCGCCGGGCTAAAGCACGCAAGTGCCGAGGCCAACAGCCTCAGAATAGCACCTCGGTGTGCTAAGCAACATGTCCCCCAACCATCGCAGCTACAATAGTAGTTGGGATCACGATCATCTTGGCTTCTACCCGGGACCCCAAGGGTGCATGCCCCTCCCTTGGCGGCGACTACTCCACTACCCCGAATCACCATGAAAATCTCATCCCTTAATTATGTACACAACAAACCATAATCAACGAAAATACACTTTGTGGAAATAGTTAACAAGCTCCTCAACAATAACCAAACAATTTAAATTGACACTAAACATTTGCAAATGCATGTGGAGCACTAACAATCATGGAGAGATGAGCCATTACCGTATTGCCTACGCGTCAATGTACTTGATGCAATTGTAAATTGCACCATCTGAAGACTTTGCATATCTCATCTACGTATGCATAAATACCCTTCTAAATTTGTCGCTTTAGTTTTTTGGATAAGTCTTAAAGGGATACATCTTTCTTCATATTTTTTTCAATTAAACCGACATTAGAAATAATAATATTAGAAACAATCATCAAGTTCCACTCGAGCTATAATTATTTAACTAAAATCACAGTCTCGAGCTTTATAATGCTGAAACAAAGTGATCTTAATTTAAGTAGGGCATCGAATTGATTGAGCAAAGGTGAAATTTTGAAAGATTCACCACAACTAACTGACCCTGGTCGCCTTAGCTAAAAAAATATAAGAACTTGCAATGCACTGATTAACGAGATGATTCTTTTTCTTTTTAACCTAACATACTGAACTCAAGCTTAAACCTTTACAAAAATGACTTAGCATATTCTTTTCAGATCATACTTCTTGTTTAGCATTTAAACTTTGCAAATCAAAGCTCAGCTGTCATTCAACAATTCTCAATATAAAATCACATTAACGAAAGCCACAACTCAGATTTCTTGCACAATTTCAAAACAATCTCTGTGCAGATAGAAGCTTGGATCCACACAATGTAATATAGAAAACCAACAAATCAATATACCCACAAATCAAGACCACTTAATCTGATTGCCGTTTCAATGGTTAACATTATATATATATATACACACGATCCAAATTAGATGATCCACCCTGATCACTGTTATAGAAGACTTAGGCTGATTTCTGTTTGTGCAATCAGGATTTCGACAAGACTTGATCTGCTACAAGTAGATGAGAAGGCCAATGATTCCTCATGATAGACCTTTCCATTGAACAAATGCTACAGCACCACCCTAAACTCAGGGAAGAACGAGAGTATAATGTACAAGATGTACTGTAGTTCACAAACCAACAATTTGATGTTGTAGGCTATTGTCAAATGAGTCAACTTGAACTAGAAAGGTATGGCCTGAAATGAATGAGTACTAATATTTTTCATGTCAGGATCCCAGCAGATGCCCCAGTTCTTGCGTACTATTTGCAATAACGCATCATGTATGGGCTTTGATCTTTGTAAATGAAGTGGTCATTCAATAAAACCTTGAAACCGTTTATTTAAACTTAAAAATCTCCTTACCTACACATTGGCACACATTAGAGCCAATCACACACACACTTACCTATAATCGAAGGTTGATCGCTGCTTTCGATGCTTATCGGGGTTGTAGTTAGTAAGCAATGACGCATTGGGTCAAATCTGAGGACCAGTAGATCTCTAGATCAAAGTACTCCAACCTTTGCCTCCGACAGAATTTGGAAATCTAGTTTTTTTTCTTTTCCCCACGACCGCAACTTACGATCGTTGAAATGCGATAACTACTAGGTCAAATCCTCAAACTAAACAAATAGAAACCCGAGATTTCTCCTAGTTGTGTGTATAGGCTTTTTTTTTGCTCTGTGCTCTATAATCTGGTGGTTTTAATTTGGAAGGAGATTTTTGAAGCTTGTTATTTCTGTACAAAGAATAGACCTCCTCCACCTTCTTAAAGGAAAATAGCTTTCATAGTCTTAGTTCCACTCCACCTCCAATTTAGATCATGGGTACTAAATCAATGTAATATATTAGATGAGATGTACATTAGATAGGTGAAACCAAATAAAAATAAGTGAAATATTAATCTCAATCTTTAATTTATGGACTCTTCTTTTTTTTTTTCTGCACAAACTCCTCATAATCCTTCTACTTTATCACCTATTTCTCTTGCAATCCTTGTACAATATTTCATAGAGTCAATAAAATGGGACTCCACAATAAAATGGAGGAGTCAAACTGAGTGAAAAAAATCAAGTGTCGGCTCAACACAAAGCCACTGGAGATGAAATGGAAAGAGAAAGAACTGATGAAAGTTCCTACTATATCGTACTCTTTAGAATCCTCCAATTCCTAGTCCACATTGTTTACCAGGATCGTGAAATGGGGAGGCATGCGAGCGTGATCGGGAATCGACAAGAGGGGAAAGGGGAATCGTATGGAAACTGCAGCAAAAGGAAGGGGGAACCACGTACCTCAAGAACTCGATTTCTCGGTAACTCCGCCCATGGAGGAACGACGCAATCGGTGCTTTGATCATGATGCCAATCCATCCTCGAGGGTTGCCTAGGCCTCCTGTGCTCCATTGAGGCTCCAACGAGGGAGAGGGAGGAGAAGAAGAGGGTTGTCAAAGGTTTTGGGTGTTTATGGGCGAGGAAGGGGAAGGGGATTATTGGTTTGGACCCGGATTCGGATCCGGGTCCGGATCTGTATATGGCCTGGACCCCCTCTCGCAAAAATGGTTGTAACTCGAGATCCTGAACTCGGATTTTTACATTCTTGGACTCATTGGAAAGCTATCGACGAGCTCTACGCAATGAACTATAAAATAATTTTTTTTGGATACTGGAATAAAACAAGATTTGCAATTAATCCCGATTAGCTGGATTTTGTGTTTTAGTCCCTGTTCAGTTTTTAGGGGTTTCACAATCAACCTCTCTTTCAATCATTTCTTCAAAGATCTACCAGACAACATCTTCATCTTTGTTGAAGTGAGATCCGTCACATGTAGCATCAATTTGCCTCAGCTCTCTTGATTTAGCCCATCAAAGAAATATTGGACAAGGCTAGTTGTCGGGATGTCAAGATGGAGGCACTTCTATTGTAAATACTTGAATAACTCCCAAGCTTCTTGAATGGACTCGTGTGACCCTTGAGAGCAGTTCGAGATGTGCATGCATCTAGTTCAGACGACCAAGAGGGTAAAACTTATGGAGGAATGCTAACTTGAGTTCCTCCCTGATCGTCACTACCTACTCTAGATGATTTGTCCAATATAAAGCATTATCCTGAAGGCTAAAGGTAAAGGTTGTCATCTTGACTATGCTTAACAGGATGCTAGGGTGGTGAGTGGTGCCACAGATGTGGCCATACTACTGGAGATGGATATACGTTTGCTCATTTGTATTCCCATAGAACGATGGAAGAAGAGATAAGAGTTGCAGCTTTAGCTCGAAATGTCCATGACTTGTGAGATCTGAATCTATTCTGTCATCTGCTAGCGCAAGGATTGTAGGTTTCTTTCAATGTAGGCTTCGGAGCCTCTCTTATTTCCCATTCTTCCCCTCCTCAAGGTCCATATGCCTATGCTTCATTTTATCCTCCTCCACCCCTTCATCTATTCTCTCTATCTCTCCTTAACTCCAGTAACATCTCTTGGAAGGCAGCTTGAGCGTCGGCCAATGCAGTGAGTTGTGCTTGAATCACCTGTATAGAGACAAGCATCTGAGCATTGAGTTCATTCTGCTCAACTTGTGCTACCTTCTCTTTCAGTGGAGACACCTCTAAATTAGACTCAGAATGAACTGAGTTTTGATTGGACTGCAGATATGCATGATGAAAAGTATCCCTATCAGTCTTGACCGACGCACCAGATGTGGAGAGATGCTCAAAATTAAGGTCAATTCTGAGGTTTATTGAATCAAACAAATTGTACGGAGACATATCAATCACCATCCACAAAGGGGCATGTCGAGAAATGAGTGATCCTGGTTTATTTTAGACGAAGAAGATATAGAGTCTTAAGAGTGGTCCACCACATCTAAACCAGTCTATTTAGAATCTCCTCGAATTATCAGAGATATCAGGGTCAGGGATCGATGTGATCGTCTGTGGAGTACAAACTAAGCTATACAAGACCCGACATCTTGAGAGACAAAACAGAAATGAGAGGAAGAATGATGAGCACCGAGATAAACAAGAAATAAAGTGGAGAAAATGATGAAGGAATTAGTTGAGCAAAGTCAAAGGATAATGATACAATAAGTAAAAAAAAGGTGCAAGTACGTGGGACTGCAATCTTTGACCTTAATTTAGATCCAAACAAGACAACAAAGCAAGTTGATTCACCAACACAACACAAGTGAAGCCGTAAGAGTTTGGCCATTATCTTTGTAGTTTTTATTGGTTGTTTTTCAAGTAATATTACAACAAGTGCTGATTGAGTAACCCTATAGGAGAGTGAGTACTACCAAACAAGTGTCCTGTACTTTCCACTTCTTTGGAACATGTAGCATGTACTTTTTTAAAAGAATCCTTGCTGTTGGGTATGGATCCACTACTCAGCCAAAGAATAGAGGCGGAAGCTGATACCTGAAACCATTATTTCCCCCTTGCGGGGTACTCGATCGTGGTACGATGAGACAAGCACCTGCCTTCCCAGTTCCCATATGCTCAGTACTTCAGATTAAGCCTGCAAGCAGACTCATCCCTACTTGTCCACGCACCTATATAAGCGCCAATACTATGTGAATCCTGTCAACCATAAGGAAGTACCCAAGCTGGGATTTTGGATCTATTTCCTAGGGTCGTGCCTCACTTTATTTGGAATGTACCTGAAAACAATGTGGGCTTTATGAACCCGATGAAATGAAGTCTCTTAAATATTTTAAGTGTGGTCAAAGTTTATTTAGTATTCTTCTATGTTTTAATTTTTGGGGTTTCTCTTTCTTTGAGTATTTTTCAATAATAATCACCTATCACTTTTTTTTGAATTTTCTTTAAATTTAAGTAAGCAAAAAGGTGGGAGAAGGCAGAAAAGCAATGCAAGTCAACACAATGATGGAATAATATGTGTTTGCGTGATGAATGTCCAGTCAAAATTACTTACAATGCTTCCCATCTCTCTCCATGTGGGATACTAGAGGGAAATTTAAAATTACACTACAATATATGCAAGTCGCTTGAAATCACTCTAAGCAGGAATTGCTATTAGAATGAAGAACAAGATTAGTTTGACTAAGTCCAAGCGTATCAAACTATAGGTACATGAAAATAATTGGGCTTGGGACCTAGTTATCGAGTCAAGCAATCCTAAAGCTATGGGCTCATTCAACGAATATGTAATAGAAAAAGTAAAAACACAAATAATGATAAACAAATAGAAACAAAGAGAAAAATAAGGAGAATAAAATAGAGAATGCGGTAAAAAGATGAGAAAACTGCATAGACCCCAAATGAACAAACACTTGGTAAAATAGACTCGTAATGTTCAAGTGTCCCGAGAGTCTTCAACTTGTATTATTACAATAAAAATGGAATCTCTCTCCAACTAAAAATAAAGGCTAGCTAAAATTATTCTAGTCATCCCTCAATCCTCCTTGTTGCTCTCTCCTATCGGTTGGTAGAGAATAACTGATCTCTGCTTTGCTCTGGTGCCTCATTCCCTAGAAAATCGTCCTTGCTTATCGAACCCTCGCAACAAAGTCAATAAAAAAGATGGGTTAGAACAGAAAACAATGTGAAATAAAAATAAATAAAGACATAAAAATGATATAGCTAATATGCACAAACTATCCTATGCATTGCTCCCCGATAACGACATCATTTGTTTAAAAGAAAAAGCTCGATGTACCAAGGTCCAATCTTGGAGGGCATGCGGTGCCCGATAAGTCGGATCCGGCAATCACGATATCATCCTCTCTCATATCCACATAAAATAAATGTAATCAATGTAAAATATGTGAGTTAACATTGATTATATTTAACTCTACAAAATATGTGTATAGGACAAGTAATAGAGTGTCGAACCACATCGAGAAAACGGTGGATAACATTAATTATTAATAATTATTGATAATTAATAATAATAATTATTCATGTATTTTTATGCTTTTCTTTTTGTGGGTTTTTTTAATCTTTTAAAAGAACTTTTATGCATTTTTTATTTTTTATTTACATTTTAAAATTTTAACTTTCTTTTTATGTTTGCTTTTTTTATTTTCCTTTTATTTTTTCTAAAAATGAAATATATATTTATATAAAATATGATGGATATAATAGATAGTATAAGTAATATATAGTGTATATAGTATATATAAGGTTTTATTTTTAAATAAATATAAATATACTCAAAGTATGTGAAATAAAATATTTTTGTGTTTTTCTATATTTTTTCTCTATTTTGGATATTTTTTTATTGATTTTTTTAAAATGTTATGTATTTTTAGAGTATTAAAATATAAAAAATAGTGTATAGATTAATTATCCGAGATAGTTTTAGGTTTAATAAATATAAATATGTCTAAAATTAAATAAAGACTATTTTAATATATAGAAAATTCAATAACATGAATAAATATTTTTAGATTTTTCTTTAATTTTAGCTAATTTTTATAAGTTTTTTTACGATTTTGTAGTTTTTAGGTTTTATATTTTGTATTTTTTTACATTTTTGATATGTGGTAGATATTATATTAATATAACTAATATTTTATTTGGTAATTTTTGGAGTGGATTAATATTTTTATGGTTTTAATAATAAAACATAATCAGAATGCATGTTTTTGTATTTTTAATCAATAAGAAAACTAATAAAAATGCCATGTGAGAAATATATGTCATTCAACAATATTGCAAACTTCCAACAATTTTTGAAGTAAGAAAAATATTTACACATACAAATATACAAAAAATGTTGAACTAGTCGGGACCTATTTGTAATTTGTAAAAACTTAAAATTCTTGTAATAACTGGTCCAGAAACTATAAGGGCATATACATAAATTCTCCAAAACTTGTGTCACATGGGGGCCCACATGAGGTGACGTGGACTGGACCTAAATCCAAATACAACAAAGTACATGGTTCAAGTCATAATTTTTACCTAAATTATTAGAATGAATAAGATAGTTACATGACTAAATATCTAATGCAAAAGGTGGAGGGGCTATTATGCAATTACCCCCAGGGAAACATGACTTAACATGTGATGTATGGAGGACAGTTGGAGTCTCTCCACGAGTGATCCACATCCACTTATGATTTGAAGGCTCTGGTTGCGCAGTAGTTCGCTTGAGATCAAAAACCCAGATTAAATATGGATAAAAGCATTGATTAGACAGTTTTGACGGTCGGAGGAAGAATAGGGAAGAACAAGCTTCCTTGTCTCCTTTGATCTTCAATTCCTGGTGACTCTGGCAGCCTCCAGTATCGCTAATGGTCTCAATTGCCTCTTGGGAGTCCCTCACTGCTGCAGGGAGTCATGATGATGTCCATGCCTCAACGAAGGAGGCCTGAAGATTTGTTCCTGGTCTGATGACATGGGAGCCTTGATTGGAGATCCAGCTCGCTCTAGGTGACTACCTTGAAGACCTAGTGATGAATCCACGATTCATCATAGTAAAATATGATAATAGAGATTTGTTCCCAAGAAAGTAGCTGCATTTCATCATTTATTCTGCATTTTTATCATTCATGCATGCAAAATTAATATTCGCATTTTAACACTCATAATTGCATTCATAATCATCTTCACATTTTCATCCAATTTCATGCCTTTTTAACTAATTCATGCTAACTCTAGTTGATCTCAAACTACTTCCATTGTGTACATATTACTAACCAGATTAAAAGAAAAATACAAAAAAATTACTAACTCAAATAATTTGCCCGTGAGACAAAACTCCAATTTCAGACCAGACAGACTAAAACGCTCATATCTTCCTCATACAGCGTCCGATTTAGATGTAATCACTTTAAAGTAATACATATTCAAATACCTTCAAAAAAAGATCAATTTCATAAAAATCGGAGCTCGTATGTGAAAGTTGGGTTTTGGGCTCTTTTGCACGTTTTGTGTTCTACCCGTTTTTGACCTATTGTTTTATGTACATAATTAACTCTTTCTCTCTTATTTCATCTATATTCTTTGAGGAAAGTTTTAATAAAAACCACAAAATCCCAAATCCAAATAAAGACTGAAATCAAAGAAACTGACCGAGTCCGAGTGTCCTTTGCGAGTCTGTATAAATATCTCACTTTTTGTCCTTTATTTTATTTCCCTATTTCCTTATTTAGTAAAAATCCAAAGAAATAGATTAATGTGTAAATATTTATCTTTGATTTTATCGATTTTTTTCTTGATTTTTTTCCTTCGTTAAAAATCACAAAAAAAATTACAAAACCTAAAATTCAAGGTATTCTATGTACATAGAGTTCCTCAAAAATATCATTTTGCACAGATGACCTCTTCTGCTCTTGGTCTCTTTATGAAAGTTGTAGATCTCATCGAGATGAGATTTTTTCTGCTGATCATTTTTTTATCCGAGTTATTTTCTATTTCTTTTCCATTTATTTTTCTATTTTATTTCTCAATTTTTCTAGAGCTGACATGTGGCAGCTCCTAGAGCCCCTATGTGTCAGTGAATTTTTAACCCTTTTATTTCATTATTTATAAAATAAATCCCTACATCCTCACGTGCCATGCACGTGAGGGCTCCTTCTTCTCCCCCTTCGCACGTGCCAGCACATGCTGGTCCTCTCCCTCTTTTCTCAGTCAACCCTTGTTCCTACGTCTTCTCCTATTCTGCCAATCACCCACAACCTCCACCCCCTCTGTCTCGCGCAACCACTTCAGCAGCTTCGCCAACCTCCTTATCCCCTCCGGCGATGGCCAACAACCACGATGATCTCGCAACCTCCATCTATCCCTATATTACGACAATCATATACCACCAACAAAACCATCCGCCATCTACCACATAAAGAGAGAGAGAGAGAGTTCGGGAGGGAGGAGGTGACAACCCTCCATCCTTGACGAAGAGTGTCTCAAGCGAGATCACTCCAGCTTCCCACGACATCGCCGCCGTGGTTGAAGCGATGACGTGAAGGAGAGGCCTCTGTCCTCTTCTCAACCCAGGTGACAACAACCCCCTTCATCCCCTTTATTTTTTCTTTATCCCCTGATTCAACCTTTTTCCTCTATTTCATCCATCGCACCACCATTCCACACTTTCCCCGCCACCAGCCGCTGCATACATCGCGCCTCCGCAGGTCGGTCACCGCCCGCACGACCGCCCTCGACATCCGCCATCTCCTCCAGCGACCTGCTGCAAGCCACACTCCATCCACACACCACTGCAGCTTTCGTCATACGAGAAAGCCACCCTCCAAACACCTCCAGTCGCCTGTCGAACTTCTCCCCCCAGTGGAGCCCGTGGTGCGCTCACTCCAGCGTGTCGGCATCGACCTAATAGCCGCACCGCCTGCTTCACTGACCTCTGACATCACATCCACCTCGTATCAAGACAACGTTCTCCACAGTCTATCTCGCTACTCGAGGCTCGTCGCCGCTGAGAGCCGCCCGTCCTCCAAGCAGAAGCACCTCCGCACGCGGCCCCTGGCTGTACAGCCCACCGCCGATGACCACCTGCCTCACGCGCGACCACCTCCTTGTCAGCCCGTGAGCTGCTTCGTCCCAAGCCTCCGCTGTTCTGGATTCAAGATCCCTAGGCGGTCACGTGCTCCTCACGCGATGCTCAGGAAAATTTGCACGGAAGCCCCTAAAAGATTGACAAGTACTGAAAGATACCCTCAGCAATCTAAGGGTCAATATTGGACATTTGCATCAAGTCCCTTACACCTCCAACATATCACGCCGAAGCCCTCACCAGCTAGGTGACATCATCAACACGTGAAGTACATGTGCCCATGGGGCAAATTGCATTGATCATCCCTGTTGGACATGCGAGCCTACGACGAGCCATTATGCAATAAATGTTATTGTGAATATCATTCCTTGATCTGAAATGAAGAATAACCAATTTGCATAATAGATCCCTTAGTATAATTAGGGTTATGTACAATGGCCATCTTGACGATCATACAACTGTTGATTCAGTTATTGAATCATAGAGGCTAGTGCTTTTATGAATATCTAAAGAGTTAGATTGAGGACTCATCAAGCACCGTCAAATGATTGTTGAGAGATGATCTCCAACCTAAGTAGGAGATGGCAATCCTTTCTCATTTTGGCTGATATCTGATCGACCTCTTGATGCATGTCCTCTGCATGGGAATAGAAATTCGGAGGTGTTAGATTAGTTAGGTTAAAGAGTTGACTTAACGAGATCGAGATAACCAAAGTCCTATAATGTATGCTGTCACAATATAGGCACGCATCCTCTGACTAGAGACATGTACATTTGGTAGACCAATAGGTTGATGACCTAATCAAGGTCTATACACCGGCAAGCTGGTGTGCATACAAGGGCATATGAGTAATACGATCTCTCAAAGGGATCATACATGTTCAGATACTAAACCGGAAGACATGAGCTCACTCATGAGAAATTGGGAAGAATCAAATTCCGTGCACGACCATCTCTCTTTGGAAGCTTGACTGAATTTGTAGGTTTGATATATGCGTTTGGAAAGTATTTGATCAACACTTGGGTATGATATATGTTTTTGGAAAGTATATGATCGATACCAACTCCCAATAATCAAATGAGAAACTTAATGATAAAACCCTGAAATAGATAGTGTAAAATTGATCTTATACTTTGGGTTTATTCTGGGTCTTCCAGTATGAAGGATGTACATGTATTAGGAATACCTAAGGGAGATGTGATCATAAAGGATTTTATAACCATGACGCTTCCATTCCTAGGGAGTGATGAAATTGGTCTGGATTTTAGTGACTCCTCTCAGTAGAGAAGTAATCTGATCTTGGTCCAAATATTGGTTATTGATCTGAATGTGATTCAGATGCAATGAGAAGATCGGATATACGGCCTTGATTTAATCAAGCATCTATGGAAGGTCATCAAGATCTGGATTTGAGATGCGATCTCAATATCCAAGTCAGTATACGTGGAACAATACAATCACCCTGTCCTTATCTCCAAGTATCCACGGAGAAAGCGCATTATCCTTGAAAGAGTTCATGATAATTTCATTGTTGATATATGTATCCGAGCATTGAGAAAATGGATAATTAAATGTGATTTATTTTCATGAATAATATGAATTTGATTCATATTATATAAAGAGTTATCTAAGATAATTAAATGTGATTTGATTATCAAAGATGTAACTAATATGAATGTGATTCATATTATGTGGGCACATGAGAATAGAGATTCAAGATGATTAAATGTGATGTATTTATCATGGAAATTGAATAATGTGAATAGCACTATCCATATTAATCATATATATTGTAAATGTGATTTATAATATATAGGAGAGATCTATTTGTAATTTACGTTTGTTAATTAAATGTTAATGTGAATTGGATTCATATTTGATATTAAATTGAAAATGTAATTCACATTTTATTTTGGGATGTGAATGTGATTCACAAATTTCCAATGGCAAGATTACAATATTCACATAATAATTATGAATTATTTGTGTGAATAATTTACAATAGTAGTTGTTGTGAATCATGGAGATTTTCATGAGATATGAGATCTTATGGAAAAGGAAAAGATGTGCCTCCTTACTTTTAAAGAGGATGAACGACCACCTTGAATTGGAATTCAAGGTGTGCCACCCTCCCCTTTATGGAAGGGAGGCATGCCTCCTTCCTATTTTCTCTTATGTTGATTTGATTTAATTAATTTATATATTGATGATTTAATCAATATATATTAAATTAAATTAATTGTTGTTGGATTTTACCAACACAAATCTTGACCACTAAAAGAAACACAAATCAATGTGAGCCATTTGATTTGTATTGTCCATGGATTGATATCCATGGATCCCAAAATATTATAAAAGGAGAGGCACCCATTGCTCTTCTTGGCTAACAACAACATCTCTCTCTCTCTCATTCTCTACACACCCTCTCTCCTTCTCTCATGTGGCCGTCCACCATGGATGCTGTAGAGAGAGTCTCCATCGCCGTAGCATCGTCGTTATGTTGCCCGATCGTTTGCTCGTGGATATCCGTCTCCTTCGGTGCGCCTCACTCATGAAGAAGACTTCGGATCTCGTGTGTCGAGATCAAGAGATTTTCTGCTTGGATCATCAAAATGGATTGCGAGGAGCATGCGTTTCATCAACACGCTCGCAAGCGTCTCCTCCGTCGGATCGGACTTGAGACTGGAGGTCTCTTCGTTTAGAGACTCGATCGCAACCACGCTTCAAGAGGTAACCCTAATAATTGTTCGTGGTTTAGATGAAATGATCCGAGAAGTGTTTTTGGATCATGTGGTTTCATCGCATGAAAATTTTTTAATTTCTGCTGCCTCGAGCTACTAGTGTGACTAGTCGCTCGCGATCGCATACGATGCGTTCCTCACGCTTCCGTGATGTGCTTAAGTATATAACCATATCCTTCAAGTGGTATCAGATCCATAAGTAGAAGGTTTCGGATATGATCAATAAACATAAGGTGACTTAGGTTCGTTAGGGTTGCGAAAGTTTTCTCGCATTTCATTTTCACGTCTCTATTTTGTGATTATTTTCAGCCCTGTTTAAATTGTTTAAACTTAAAAATAAAACTTGGATTTTGTTCCCCATTAAATAAGAAAATCGTAGGATCTAAGTTTTTGTGATTTTGAATCCGTTTGTTCAAGTTATGATCAAATTAGTGAACATGTAACCACTGTTTCGGGGACTGCGAATCTTAACGTAATTAAAGAGTTAATTATTATTTAGAAACGACTTGAAATACGTGAAAATCATTAGGTTCTTTTGTAAATCAAATTAGCAAACTTTGAAAACTTATTTTGCTTAATTTGGATTTAAATTGATTGAGATATTCTAATTTTAGTAAGTGAGGGTCACTGCTGGAAATTACTTTCCTAATCAAGAACATGCAATTGTCATTTAATTAATTAGTGAAATTAATTTATTTAATTTCCTGGAATAATTATGGATAAATATTTTTGAAATATTTAATGATAATTATTTCTTTAAATGACATTGCCTTATCAATAATTGATTAGATATGATCTAGATCACAATTGGTTACACAATCTACTTTCCAACAAACATGTTGCTTGAATAGGATTTGGGATTTGTTTAGCAAATCTCATTATAATGTTAATAAAAAATATTTTGATTATTATTATATGGTATAATTTTGGTTGAAAAACTGATGATCATCTCAAGTATAAAGTGATCTATTTTGCATTATCCTTTCCCGAGGCGGATATGGTGTCTAGTCAGGGAGCGTTGGGGTAGCAGGTTGCACCGTGTGCGGTTTGTCCCACTCTTGTCGATACATGCCATGACAGGGGTAGGGTTGGTATAATGATTAAGAAATCATGATGCATTTCAAATTATTAAAATTCGAAATAATACGTATTTGAGATAATACCATAATTCAAGTAACAATTAAGAATGTTTGTTGGATATTAATTGGATCATTAATTTAATATGATTAGAATAATTGGGATCCAATAAAATTAAGACACTCTATAGATGTGTTATTTCCCTTAGAAGAATAATTATGTGAATATGATGCATGATAATTAATTAGAATTTGAATATAATATGGAGGATCACATAAGTGACATCTATGGTCTCCCGTCTAGGCGAAGGGTTCCATCGCTAGGGATTGTAGGTAGGAGATGCATGTCCAAAGTAACAGCTCATGTATGCAAGCGCATCTGGATCGGGCTCTTCGCTTCTCGAAAGAGTAAGGCCGTATGCGTAGTGACCCAATATCGGGTCCTCATATTATTGGGGTGACATTGGATTGCGCATAGCGAGTACCAATCCTGTTGACGGTTGGTTCAATTAACGACGGGTCAACATCACCTTAAGGGTGGTAGGCCCAGGTGTTAGAGACCGAATTGGGAATGCAAGTTGGACTTGCAAGGCGGAATATGTTCTTGCTTCTTTTTATCAGAGTTACAGGTTCTCATAATATTGGGATGTAATAAAGATAAGGAAGGAGATCCCAGATCTTGCTTGGGATATAATGATAAGTATATCTCTTACATTAAAAGTGATTAAGGGAATGAACTTTCATTGTTGACAAGGCAAGACAACTTTGATATAAAAATTCCTAAATCAAAGTAAAGTATATATTTATGTATACACTTTCTTATTTCGGATAATCCTTCATTAAACCCACTCAATACCATACTGAATAATAACCAGTAAAAAAATCATGGATTGGATCCATGATCAAGATATTGTACTTGCAGTTGAACACATAATGTATGTGGTTGCAATGTGCAAGTTTCTTCATAATAACGAGGAATGACAATTAATTAGACAATAGGATTACAACCCTAGGGTTTGTATGTCTCTATAGTCTTGATCTCTCATCTAATGTACTTGGAAGTGACATGTCGATGATGATTGTAATTGTCAAATAATCCTTAAAAATATGAGAAGATGTTCCGGCATACATATGTGCTCTCGACATTTAATCATGAATGACATGGTTTACTGCATCATGTAGAATGGTGGCTCTATAAGAGATGATGTATTCAAAATGTTTGAATACCTACCTGAATGAAAGTCTTTGAGAGTCAAGATGTATGTAGATATGATGAGTGTCATCATTCTACTATCTATACTCAAGTCATTCATGAAGCTTTACAATGTTCATATTATATGAATTAAATAAAGCATGTATAAATGTTGAAATACTCTTACATTTAATTCTTTTGAGTTCAACATAAGAGATCCTTCGTCTTTAGCAATGGTTGTTTAAGATGAAGAGTGCAACAAGCTGATGTGTTGATAGTATGACTATCAAGTCTATCTAGAATCCTTAGAGAAGGACTCAGATAGTGCATCAGAATAATTATTTGATAAGATAAAGTTTAATAATTGTATCTCAATCTTCTAATGATGCTTGCAATTGGTTGCATATGTATTAGAAGATTAGAAATTTGATCTTAAGTTTTAATGGTCATCCATGTTCGAATTGATGCAATTGTTGCAACAATCTCCATTGGATCAATAGATTTCATTTTTTCAGTTGGAGCCCTTAGTCTTAGAGAATGTCTCTATGATCTAGACATTAGATTACACTCATTGTTTATTTCTAAATGTTGGAATAATGATGAATTCTGGAATAGACCTATCATAAATAGTTATGATGGATATATTTCAGATAATAATATGACATCTGGAGGACTCTACTAAATTAGAAAAATTAATGAATGGTACATTAACATTTCTAATATTGAAAATTGAACCATTAAAGATCAATAGGAGGATGAACTTTGAAAATGATCTAGCATCAAGCCTTGGACGTATGTCTGTTGATGAGATCAATAGCCAAGTAAGAGATGAAACTTTAGAATGTCTAAAATTTCAAAACTTACATACTTATGAATATTGTATTCAAAGTAGAAAATGTCCAAAGCACCCTTCTCTAGGAATGATGTAAGATGTCAAGGTATTCAAGATCTCGTACCTATTGATGTATGTGAATCATTTTTATCATTATAAACATTGATGATATATGATATAACTCAATGATTATTTTTGATAAGAGATTTCTTCCTTTCACATTAGAAAGCTTTGAAATGTTCAATGATTTCACAATTTTGGTTTAGGACCAATTTTTTGAAGGAAGATGAAATGAATTTGACCTAACGTAGGTAATCAGTACCTATTAGATGAATTCATGGAATACCTTATGGAGAAAGGAATATCATTCGTATCTCACTCCTCCTAATACACCTAAACTCAATAGAGTTGTAGGGAGATACAATTGGATCATGTACGACATGATTTAATCAATGATGAAATTTTAGCATAATTACCTGTTAGTTTCCAAGTATATATGTAGTAGAGACTACAATATACATCCTTAATATGGTTCCATGCAAGTAAGCTGGAATCTAGCATCTGAGAGTGCTATTTCATTAGGAAAATAAAGGATGGTATTGGATGCCTACTTTATAACCTTGAGATTCTTAAAAGAACTTATCTTTGAGAATGTGATTCTTAGTGGATGACTCTCTTGAGAATCAAGATGAAAATGAAGTGAAAGAACTCATTTAATCTTGAGAAGACAATGAGGCTCCTGAAATCAGAAACTAAAAGGATAATAAAAGATGAAACACTAACACCTCTTCAAATGAGTTTGAGGATGTATTCCACGTGTCAGTTAAGTCTGAAAATGATCTTACTTCATGTGATGAATCTTCTGAAGATCATGACATGGAAAGATGGATGTTAGCAATAAAGTCTAAAATAGACTTTATATACAAGTGTTGTATAATGACCCTCAAGGATCCACCTATATGGGAAAGACCCAGAAAGGTGTAAATGGATCTTCAAGAGGAAGAGGGAACCTGATGAGAAGGTAGAGACCTTCAAAGCACGGCTCATAGCCATGAGCTACACACCGAAGAAAGAAGACATCACTTGCAATGAGACTTGCTTTCTAGTGACCATGCTTAAACTCATCAGATTATTGCTAACTATAGCTACACAACTTGACTTTGACATCTTCAAGATGAAAGTCAATATTGCATTCCTTTATGAATACCTCTCTGAGGATATTCACATGAAGTAGACCCATGGCTTCATGATTGAGGAAAACAAGGTGTACAAGCTAGAGAGCTCCATCTATGGACTCAAATAAGCTTCTTGCAGTTGGAACATAAGATTTGATGAAATTATAAATGTTATGATTTCAGATGGAATCTTGATGAACCATGTGAAGCTTAGTGGGAGTGCCATTTGTGTTCATCGTGCTAAATGTAGATAATATCCTAATCATTTAGAATGATATAAGGATGATAATAAGTGTTTATAGACTGGCTATTCCATATCTTCAGATATGATCTCAAGGATACCTCTTAGATCTTAGTTCTGAAGTTGTTCAGAAGCAAAGAGAAGAGGATATTGGGACTCTCACATTTGTAGTACACCTTGGACATGTTCCATTCTTGGAAAACCCCAAGGAAGGCTTCCTTTCCTTGAGATATGGTACTGACCTATCTGAAGGGATAGTACCTCAAAGAGTTGAGGAAGTGAATTCTATAACTGCTTGCACTTGTGCATCAATTACGAGAAGCTGAGTGTATGCTAGATGCGTATAAAAGCAAGATGTTTGTCATGCAGTGGGAGTAGTAAAGTGTTACTAATCCTACTATAGAGATAAAATACTTGATTGCATTAATAACAATATCTCCAAAGATGACAAGACTTTAGAGATAGTGATCTAAAAAGGTCTTAATTGTGGATCCTCAGGAGATAGAGATCTCCAGGAATAAGGGTATTCTGATAAGGATAATGGAAAAACTGGTTATGATAATTATTAAGCTGCAGTGTCAAGGACACTATAAATGACAAAATTGAGTATTGGCTGCATACATGCAACCATCGCATTGGATGCGGGCACTGTTACCTTGAGATAAGCAAGTGCCGTAAAAGGACTTGGCGTAGTCTCTTGGGAATAGAGTGACTGATCAGCTTACGTAGCTATTTTCTAAATAGCCTATGATTGTCACATGAGTGCGGGTTTAAATGATTAGCCCATTAATGGCTCTTTGGCTAGTGGGAGATTGTTGGACATGCGAGCCCACGTCGAGCCATTATGCAATAAATGTTATTGCGAATATCATTCTCTGATCTGAAATGATGAATAACCAATTTGCATAATAGGTCTCTTAGTACAATTAGGGTTATGTACCATGGCCATCTTGATGATCATACAACTGTTGATTCAGTTATTGAATAATAGAGATTGGTGCTTGGATGAATATCTAAAGAGTTAGATTGAGAACTCATCAAGCACCTTCAAATGATTGTTGAAATATGATCTCCAGCCTGATTAGGAGATGGCAATCCTTTCTCATTCAGGCTGATATCTGACCGACCTCTTGATGCATGTCCTCTACATGGGAATATTGATTCAAAGGTGTCATATTAGTTAGGTCAAAGAGTTGACTTAACAAGACCGAGATAACCAAAGACCTATGACGTATGCTGTCACGATATAGGCACACATCCTCTGACCAGAGACAAATGTGTTACTATATGTCTGAGTATGTACATTTGGCAGACCAATAGGTTGATGACCTAATCAAGGTCTATACGCCGGCGTGCTGGTGTGCATACAAGGGCATATGAGTAATACAATCTCTCAAAGGGATCATACAGGTTCAGTTACTGAACTGGAAGACATGAGCTCACTCATGAGATATTGGGAAGAATCATATTCCTTGCACGGTCGTCTCGCTTTAGAAGCTTGACTAAATTTGTAGGTTTCATATATGCTTTTGGAAAGTATATGATCAACACGTGGGTGTGATATATGCTTTTGGAAAGTATATGATCGATAGCAACTCCCAATAATCAAATGAGAAACTTAATCATAAAACCCTAAAGTAGACAGCGTAAAATTAATCTTATACTTCGGGTTTATTCTGGGTCTTCCAGTATGAAGGATGTACTCGTATTAGGAATACCTGAGGGTGATGTGATCATAAAGGATTGTATAACCATTACGCTTCCATTCCTAGGGAGTGATGAAACGGGTCTGGATTTTAGTGACTCCTCTCACTGGAGAAGTAATCTGATCGTGGTCCAAATATTGGACATTGATCTGAATGTGATTCAGATGCAATTAGAAGATCGGATATACGGTCTTGTTTTAATCAAGCATCTATGGGAGGTCCGTAAAATCTGGATTTGAGATGTGATCTCAATATCCAAGTCACTATATGTGGAATAATATAGTCGTCCTGTCCTTATCTCAAAGTATCTGCGGAGAAAGCACATTATCCTTGATAGAGTTCATGATAATTTTATTGTTGATATATGTATCCGAGCATTGAGAAAATGGATAATTAATTGTGATTTAAATATCATAAATAATATGAATTTGATTCATATTATATGGAGAGTTATCTAAGATAATTAAATGTGATTTTATTATCAAAGATGTAACTAATATGAATGTGATTCATATTATTTGGGCACATGAAAATAGAGATCCAAGATGATTAAATGTGATTTATTTATCATGGATATTGAATAATGTGGATAGCACTATCCATATTAATCATATATATTGTAAATGTGATTTAAAATATATAAGAGAGAGCTATTTGTAATTTACATTTGTTAATTAATGTTGTGAATTGATTCACATTGGATATTAAATTGAAAATGTAA
Organism: Ottelia alismoides; assembly: GCA_037367405.1. NCBI lineage: Eukaryota > Viridiplantae > Streptophyta > Magnoliopsida > Alismatales > Hydrocharitaceae > Ottelia > Ottelia alismoides. Next base: position 38,697 of record JAZKJV010006372.1, read on the forward strand.
TTCACATTATTTTGTGTTGTGAATGTGATTCACAAAATTCCAATGGCAAGATTGCAATATTTACAAAATAATTATGAAGAATTTGTGTGAATAACTTACAACAATAGTTGTTGTGAATCTTGGAGATTTTCATGAGATATGAGATCTAATGGAAAAGGAAGATGAGTGCCTCCTTACTTTTAAAGAGGATGGACGGCCACCTTGAATTGGAATTCAAGGTGTGATGCCCTCCCCTTTGTGGAAGGGAGGCATGCCTCCTTCCTATTTTCTCCTATGTTGATTTGATTTAATTAATTTATATATTGATGATTTATTCAATATATATATTAAATTAAATTAATTGTTGTTGGTTTTTACCAACACAAATCTTGGCCATTAAAAGAAATACAAATCAATGTGAGCCATTGGATTTGTGTTGTCCGTGGATTGAGATCCATGGATCCCAAATTATTATAAAAGGAGAGGCACCCCTTGATCTTCTTGGCTAACAACAACATCTCTCTCTCTCATTCTCTACACGCCCTCTCTCCTTCTCTCATGTGGCCACCCTCCATGTATGCCATACAGAGAGTCTCCATCACCGCAGAGTCGTCGTTATGCTGCCCGATCATTTGCTCGTGGATCTCTGTCTCCTTCGGTGCGCCTCGCTTGTGAAGAAGATGTCGGATCTCGTGTTTTGAGATCAGGAGATCCGCCACTTGGATCATCAACATGGATTGCGAGGAGCACGTGTTTCAACAACACACTCGCAAGCATCTCCTTCATCGGATCATACTTGAGACAAGAGGTCTATTCGTTTAGAGACTCAATCGCAACCACGCTTCAAGAGGTAACCCTAATACTTGTTTGTGGTTTAGATGAAATGATCCGAGAAGTGTTCTTGGATCATGTGGTTTCATCGCATGAAAAGTTTTTAATTTCCGTTGCCTCGAGCAACTAGCGTGACTAGTTGCTCACGATCGCATACAATGCGATCCTCACGCTTCCGTGATGCTCTTAAGTATTAAACCATATACTTCAATCCCCAGATCATGGGTAATTGCATTTAAGTCTCTTCATGCACATTTCTTTCAGTCTTTTTACTTTCTGTATTTGCATTGTGAACCCTGTGTTCCCCCTTTCGTTTGAACCTCTATATTGCATATTTTTATTATTTAAAAATTAGCATTTTATCTACAACTAATTCTCTACATTATGCATATGTGTGATTATTTTATTTTCGGTGATTAATTAATAAAAATTGTTCTTGCAAAAATTGACATATTTTACCCAATCTATGCTTGAAAATTCATAGATAATTAATCACAATTCCAAAAATGACCAAAAATTCTTGGATCGTAGAATTAGTTGGTATTAATATTGTCCCCAAAAAGAATTACATTTGAATGCATAGTTTTCTCTCTAAAAATCATTTCATGCATTTCCTTAATTAATTTTTAATAGGTATTAATCCAATATTTTTGAGGTGTAGGATTTTTTTGAGATAGATCAACCAGTAACTTATCATAGATAATTATATTTCGGAATATAAATAGATTTAATATTTATTATAATTAATTAGTTTCATTGTTTCAATTATCTTATTCACAGAAAATTCATTTTGCATCTAAAAATTCCTAAAAAATTACAGTAGCTTAATTTCATTGCATTTCACATTCTGGCCAAGTTTGAGGATTTTGGACGTAATTTTTATTGAAATTTGCAATTTAGCGTCTGAACTTTGCCAAAATTGCATTTGCCTCATTTATTGCATTTAAAAATACCTAGAAAAATATCTATCTGAAAACCTAATTTCTTGATCGACTTTAAACCAATCTAAGGATACAGTTGCCTCCCTGAGTTCAACCTTGGACTTACCCAAGTAAAAAAGAAATCGATCGCTTGCTTTAATTGGACATTAATTAAAATATCGGTTTTTGATCAATCGTAAAATTACCTGCCTACAATGAAACATCTTTTCGAATGCTAATTCCATCAAATTAAGAGGGCATTTTCGCAGTTCTTCAAATGGCGCCATTGCTAAGGAGGCACATCTTAGGTTGTTTTTAGAAAATCAAGTTTTTGGGTTTTCCATCCCCGGGTCGTCTGTCCCATGGTATTCTTGTAATTATTTTCCTAATTTTCCCTTCTTTTTATTTCTTTTATTTTTGTATATTTTATTGTGAAGCTCTCTCTAATATTTGATCTTTTATTTTTCGTGCGTGGTACCCGGTGAACTTGGAGCGGCTTTCTTGGAAGCTGATGCAACTCGAAGAGACCGACCACTTAAGAATTTAACTTTTGGAGAGAGAGAGTGTTTTTAATTAATTGCTCACTTCTACCGGTTCCCGATTGGTTCTCACGTGTGTAAAAAAATATGAACATTTTTCTGTTGTGTGTCGGCCTGTTTCACTCTCCGGTGAGGGTGGGGCCTGACTTGAGTAGTTCGTACTTCTAGGACTGCACATACGACTATTAGAGCTATTGGGATTTTTGATTGTGCTCATAGGACTAGGACCACACTTTCACTAATTATACACACTAGATCATCTCTCATTTAGCCAAATTAAATTGTTCTATCACTCTGTCTAACATATTGCATGAAGATTACGAGAAGACGCTGTCAATATTTCAAACTCAACATTCATCATCGTATTTCCTGCTGCACGGCTTTTTCGATTCTCCCTTGGTTTTCACTCACATAAGAATAAAGGAAATTGTAATCCTAGTGTACACGTGCATTGTTCTCCACTCAAATTCAAGTGATAGCCAAATTAAAACTAGGAGACCGCTAACATTATTGATTAACTAAAATTGGATAAAATTAAAAAGCATTGCTTTAGGGAGAGCAACCCTGTCATTTTTTGATTTCAGGCCGAGTGAGGGTACAAAGAGTGTGTGTACATACTAAGATAGAGCCCAAATCCCCGTCTTCCATATCAATGTAGCCCGCTCTTCGCAAATATCACGGGTTGAAGTATTCGAAGTTCAACTGATCAACACCAAGTAGCCTCCGCTTTCTTTGACAAGTAGATAGGGGCTAACCAGCAGTGCGACGTGACAAGTCGCTTAGTAACCCTCCGGGGAGAAGTGACAAGCCTTATCAACCTCTAGCTACTTCGGTAGGTAGATAGGGGCGGGTCCCTGAACTTCATCGGTATTAACCGAGTAAGCTAGTGATAGGAGCTAAGAGAGGAAGGGCATTGGTATCTTAGCCTACGGGTTAAACAAGGGAGACATAACTGGCATTGAGCAGACTCCCCTATAGGCCATCCCGTAATCCTTGCCAATTTTGCTTAAAAATCACACTAATCGGACCCAGCTTCGGGTCCTTCACTGTGTTGAGTTGGTGAAATTGGGGTTTGCATTTGCGTATTGAATTGTGTGACAGTGCACTTTCACGCACAGATCGTGGTTTTGCAAATCTTTCTTCCATTCCATTTGAAGATGACTGAATATTGGCATTCATACCCAGACTCCATGGGTCGCACTCACATGAAAAATTCCCAATCTTCGTTTTCGTTTCCTTTTCAGAAAAATCCTCTTTTTGAGGTAGTTTCTCCCCAGCCACCATTCTCTTCACCCACCCACCCACCCTTGGTTGAAACTTCAAAATACGAACCGCTCATAGAACCGATCATGTTATATGAAGACCCAGTAGAGAGAACGGACTTGATGATGAATATTGTCGTAACCAACTTTGATAGAGAAACACGATTCCCGGTTACGTATGAAAATTCACTGTTTGAATCATCCTCTACTCGGGACGGTCCACAACTCGAGTATAACCACCTTCCTTTGACCACATAGATGACATTCAAATTCAAAGAAATATGATTCATGACTAAACCTTGGTCACAGAGACTGACTATGTCTCGGTTTAGGAGAACATACCAATGTCACGGCATAACGAGCATAGTCATTCATCTCTGAGTCATGATACAATAATGGATGACATATCTTGGATTAATAAGAGGACCGCGGTTTTGACTGAACAATTTGACAATGTCATTCAAACAGTCAAAGATATGATAATCAACCAAGAGGAGTTAAGAAAAACACATAACAAAACCCGAAAACCATCATGTTCCTGAATCCCACATACAAACACCACAAACCACTAACCCTCATACTGTCTTTAGTGAAAATTCCAAAAAAAAAATTAGAAAATTCAAAATATTGGACAACATCAATATAGAAGTAATTTGTAAAAGTCTGATCTTAGAGCTTCCATTAATCAAGGCCATAGAGTATGTTCTCGATCTTCAGAGATTTGTAAAGTGTCGACTATCACCTAAGAAGACGAGAAAGAAAATATCTCGAACAGAATATCTTTTAATCACTATGGCATGTTCAATGGTGTTGACCTAAACAAACAAAGTCCGAAAAGTAAAATGGTTGACCAAAATGACCTATGAAATTGCGAATATTGAGTTTAATAATGTTTGGATTGACGACGATTCTACACTCAATATCCTCCCGAAGTCCATATTTGACAGACTCGAACTCGGACTGCTCAGAAAGACCCGAGTGATCGTTCAGATCGATCCACAAAAAGACCGAGAGGAATCATTTCCGTCGCCATTAATTTCCAAGGAGTCACACATAGAGTGGACTTCATTGTCTTGGACATTGCACGCCGAGGAGATTTATCTGAGTCTCCCATTATTTTGGGAAAGCCATTTCTAGCTTCCGCTAGAGCGACTATTAATTATGAGACTCAAGATATCATATTCTTAAACCTAAATGAAATTGATCAAGTTCTCGAGGACACACCCTGGGACAACCGAACAAAAAACCACCAGTCGTCACATAGAAGAATCTTCATATGTTCAGACATCTCCACTTATCACAGACACAAATGAAGGAGAGACAGCTTATGAAACGGCTGACGAGCCTTCGAAGGTGAATGATATCAAACGAGACACACCCAATTCACCATAACCGGACAATATTATGCCGGATTTCCCTGAGTCCACACACACAAAGCCAACCGAGAGTAAATACACAGAACATGTGCTGGCCTTACAAGAATACTACTATTTATATGGAGACTCATCTGATAGGGAACTCATGGTCAGCACCTCACAAAGAATACCTCCTGAACCGACTAAAAATGTCACTTTCAACATTTCAGATTACTCATCAAGCTTGGAGGAAAAGAGTAGTATGAGAGATCTCAGTTCGGAGAACCTGCAGCCTCATCGGAACAAGAAGTCATATGTCGATCCACGTTGGACTTTCCCTACCCCTCGTTATTATTCATCTAAGGCCTACTCCCCTGGTCCAATTCAATATACTGGAGCAATATCTTATGACCAGATTGACACTTGTTCATCTGAATATTCAGAGGAAGAAAAGATTGACCTGAAAACTGAGCGAGCTCTGAGAAAAAAGCTCAAAAATAAGAATAGTTGGAGTGACGTGACATTTGATTATTATTCCAATGACAGCTCCGACAGTGGTTGGGAATCTTCTGATTCATCTTCTTCCAATAAATATTCCCTTCCACCACATTTCATGTAAAAGATCGGCTGTAAACTACGTTGATCATCGGCAAATCTTTCCCTCGCCCCCATCAGTTTCCTTATATATTTTCTTCCTAAACATAGGCCAAGGCCTAAGTATAGGGGAGGACCGATGCCATCTGTATTTATTCATCACTCTACTCCTCATTCGATCTGTATATTCTCCAGATCTCATCAGTTCTCGGACTCACTCTTGTCCTATACTTAGGCTGACCAGAGCCTAAGTATGGGGGGACCGATGCCCGTCTTGTATATATCCATCCATTTCTCCTTTTGACCTCAACCACTCTGTTGCGTCTTCTTCTTCTATACTTAGGTTGTCCATAGCCTAAGTATAGGGGGGCAGTCGACTTCTTTACCTCTTTTTATTTTTATTTTTTTCTCTCTCTCTACGCTTAGCACGAGCTATGTCTTCTTGTCGCTTCTTGTGCTCTGAGGACATAGCACATGCTAAGTATAGGGGAGATTGTATATATTACATATATACTTTACCCGTAGATCGTACTTTCAACATATTTTTGTAGATATTATGTAATAATTACGGGATGGGTAAAAGCCAAAAAAACAAAAAAAACAAAAAAAATAAAACAAAACAAAAAAAAAAGAAAAGAAAGAAAAACACACAATAAAAAATATCTTTACTCTAGCATATCGTTCTTGCATTCATACAAAAATTATCACCTTGCACCTCATTTTGCACCTCATATGCATCTGTATTTTATTTTCCATATCTAGTATATGCAAAGTGAAAAGTTATTGGGTTCTGAACAAAGTTGTGAGTAGAAGTGGAGAGTGGTCTTGACTTGGCCTTAATCTACCTAATTTGCAGAGGAACTTCACCGAGAAAGAGGATTTTAGAAGCTTCAGGTCTTTTGGCTTAATTCTTCGAATTCCGCATGACAATGTATAGCCTTTGACTTTTAGTGTCTAAACTGGTCTGCTAATTCCAGGTATAGCTTTTGAATAGGGAATAAACTTGTTCTCTCACACTATGCACTTATCTCAACTCAGACAGGATGTTGGAAGACTGTGCGGGCCTCTTTTCTAGTAGCGTAGACATCTAAAGACGGAGTATGGGTTGAAATAAAGCTTCGGAAAAGGGATGGATGGTTGGGCACAATTTTTCTAAGACCCCAAAACATGTATGGAAAAAAAGATTCCATATCCATAGGGGCACAAACGATACATGAAGAGTTACCAAAAATCCATACAAAAAAGAAGCCAAATTATGAAATAAATATCTGAACAAAAAGGTCCAAACTTCAAGAAAACCTGAAGATCTTAGTGGTGACTTGGATAAACTGGCCAGCTTCGCAAGGAGAAGTGACTACACAGGTCACCCTCATGTTCTCTTCCCCTTCTTCTAATTTTTCCCCCTTTCGATTGTGAACACAACGTGAAAGACCTTATAATGAAATGCCTGCTCCCCGAGGACGAGTTACTGAGAGGGGGGTTTGCATGGTAATTTGACATTCTTGATGGGGAGAGCTAAAACCTTTTACACACTTGAGATGATTGTTCAATGTTCATGGGATATGCTTTGGGAGAAGGATTGATCTAAGATGACTTTTGAGCCGGAACTGTTACAATGATATGTAAAAATTGATGGCTGTTGATTTTAAAATCCTAAGTCATACAGAAGTTCTGCCACACTATTAATCCAAAGGTCGGGTCTAGCTCCATTTTAACCTTTTGTTCATGACTTTGGTATGGAACCCAAAATCATTTCACTTTTGCATTTAATTTTAGTTGCTCGGGGATGAGCAATGTTTAAGCATAGAGCGTTGCTGAATCCGCAATTCATCATACTAAGATGAAAATAGAGCTTCGTTCCCGAGAAATTAGCTGCATTACATCATTTATTCTGCATTTTTATTATTCATGTATGTAAAATTAATATTTGCATTTTAACTCTCATAATTGCATTCATAATCATCTTCACATTTTCATCCAATTTCATGCATTTTTAACTAATTCATGCTAACTTCAATTGACCTCAAACCACTCCATTATGTACATATTACTAACCAGATTAAAATAAAAATACAAAAATATTACTAACTCAAATAATTGGCCTGTGAGACAAAACTCCAATTTCAGACCATAGAGACTAAAATGCTCATATCTTCCTAATACAGTGTACGATTTAGATCCACCCACTTTTGAAGTAATATATATTCAAAGACCTTCAAAACAAGACCAATTTCCTAAAAATTGGAGCACATATGTAAAAGTTAGGTTTTGGGCCTCTTTTGCGCGTTCTATGTTTTACCCGTTTTTGACCTATTATTTTATGTACATAAGTAACTCTTTCTCTCTTATTTCTTTTTCATCTATATTCTTTAAGGAAAGTCTTAATAAAAACCTCAACAATCCAAATCCAAATCAAGATTGAAATCAAAGAAACTGACCGAGTCCGAGTATCCTTTGCGAGTCTGTATAAATATCTCACTTTTTCTCCTTTATTTTATTTCCCTATTTTCTTATTTATTAAAAATACAAAAAAATAGATTAATGTGTAAATATTTATCTTTGATTTTATCATTTTTTTCTTGTTTTTTCCTTTGTTAAGAATCACAAAAATTATAAAACCCAAAATTTAAGGTATTCTATGTACATAGAGTACCTCAAAAATATCATTTTGCACAGATGACCTCTTTTGCTCGTAGTATCTTCATGAAAATTGCAGATCTCATCAAGACAAGCAATTTTGTGTTGAGCATTTTTTGATCCGAGATCATTTGCTATTTCATTCCTATTTATCTTACTATTTTATTTCTCGATTTTTCTTTCTGACACGTGGTAGCTCCTGGAGCCGCCACGTCTCAGTGAGTTTTTAACTTTTTTATTTAGTTATTTATCAAACAAAAAATCCCTTCCACCTTACGTGCCCTGCAACCAAGGGCTCCCTCTTCTCCCCCTTCGCACGTGCCAACACATGCTGGTCCTCTCCCTCTTTTCTCAGTCAACCCCTATTCCTACGTCTTCACCTGTTCTGCCAACCACCCGCAACCTCTGCCCTGCTCTATCTCGCACAACCACTTCAGCAGCTTCGCCAACCTCCTTATACCCTCCGACGATGACCAACAACCCCGATGACCCCGCAACCTCCAGCTATCCCTATATGATGACATTCATTCACCACCAGCGAAACCATTCTTCATCTACCATAGAAAGAGATAGAGAGAGAGAGAGAATTCAGGAGGGAGGTGGTGACATCCCTCCATCCCCGACGAAGACCGTCTCGGGCGAGATCACTCCAGCTTTTTACGACATCACTGCCATGGTCGAAGCAACGACACGAAAGAGAGACCTCCATCCTCTTCTCAACCCAGGCGATTACAACCCCTTCTTCCCCTTTTATTTTTTCTTCATCCCCTGTTTCACCCTTTTTCCTCTGTTTCATCCATTGCACAACCGTTCCACGCTTTCTCTACCGCCAACCACTGCACATATCGCAATACCGTGGGTCGGTTGCTGCCCGCATGATCGCCCTCGACAACCGCCATCTCCTCCAGCGATTTGTTGCGAGCCACACTCCATCCACATGCCACCGTGGCTTCCGTAGTGCGAGCAATCCACCCTCCGCACACCTCCAGTCACCTACTGACCTTCGCCCCTGCAGCGAAGCCAGCGGTGCACACACGCCAGCGAGCCGACATCGACCTGATAGTCGCACCGCCTGCTTCACTGACCTTTGACATCACCGACGCCTCAGAGCAAGACAACGCTCGCCACAGTCTATCTCGCTGCTCGAGGCTCGTCATCGCCGAGACTCTCCCATCCTCCAAGCAGAAGTACCTCCATGCACGGCCCCTGGCTGTACAGCCCACCGTCGGTGACCACCTGCCTCACGTGCGGCCACCTGCTCGTCAGCCCGCGAGCTGCTTCATCCCAAGCCTCCACCGTTCTGTATTCAAGATGCCCAGGCGGTCATGTGCTCCTCACGCGACGCCTGGGAAAATTTGTGCGGAAGCCCCTTAAAGATACCCTCAACAGTCCAAGGGTCACGTGCACGTGCTTTGCACGTGACCTATTGGATTTTTGCGTCAAGGCCCTTGCACCTCCAACATATCACGCCAAAGACCTCACTAGCTAGGTAATTTCATCAGCATGTGAGGTACACGTGCCCGTGGGGCAAATTGCATTGATCATCCCTAGATCACGGGTAATTGCATTTAAATCTCTTCAAGCACATTTCTTTCAGTCTTCTTACTTTATGTATTTGCATTGTGAACCCCATGTTCCCCATTTCATTTGAACCTCTATATCGCATCTTTTTATTATTTAAAAATTAGCACTTTGTTCTACAACTAATTGTCTACATTATGGCATGCGTGAAATTATTTTATTTTCTGTGGTTAATTAATAAAAATCATTCTTGCTAAAATTGTTATATTTTACCCAATCCATGCTTAGAATAATAGATAATTAACCACAATTCCAAAAATCGCTAAAAATTTGTGGATCATAGAATTAGTTGGTAGTAATATTGTGCCCAAAGAGAATTGCATTTTCATGCATAGTTTTCTCTCTAAAAGTCATTTCATGCATTTTATTAATTAATTTTTAATAGGTATTAAATCCAACATTTTTGGGGTATGATTTTTTTATATAGATCAACTAGTGACTTATCTTAGATAATTTTATTTCCTGGAAATAAACAGATTTAATATTTATTATAATTAATTTGGGAAATTTTCAATATTTACATTATCTTATTCACAGAAAATTCAATTTGCATCTAAAAATTCCAAAAAAATTACAACAACTTAATTCATTGCATTTCACATTCTGGCCAAGTTTGAGGATATTTGGACATAGTTTGGTTGAAGATTGCAACTTAGCCCCTGAACTTTGCTAAAAATGCATTTGCCTCATTTATTGCATTTAAAAATACCAAAAAATACCTCTCTAAAAACCTAATTTCTTGATCGACTTTAAACCAACCTAAAGAGATAGTTGCCTCCCTGAGTTCGACCTTGGACTTACCCAAGTAAAAAAGAAATTGACCACTTACTTTAATTGGACATTAATTAAAATAGCGGTTTTTGATCAATCGTAAAATTGCCCGCTAACAACGAAACATCTTTGCAAACATTAATTCCATCGAATTAAGAGGGCATTGCCACGATTCTTCTCCTAGCCCGAATAAAATGATTAAGGGAACGAGGGCGAAGCTCCTCGTGCCATTTTGAAGCTGAATAACATAGGGGATGGAGGGGTGATGATGCTCCGATAATGGGCAGAAGAGGAGCTCAATTCGCTGGCCTGGAAGAGATCAAGGTGATCTAGTATGATAAACATAACGAATAAGCACAGGGGAAGGAAATATGGTGCTCAAATGGGCCGGAGATAGATTGATTCACGACAGAGTAGGATAATGGAGATGGAGCTTCAGTGAACTATGATATGGTTAGACTATACTCATTAACTAGAACTAAGATTAAACTAATGCCACCACTACACTAAGAAACTAAAATTCATGGAAAATAATTGACCAAGAAGCTCATACCTGATGGAAATTAGGGAGCAGATGAACCTCATCGGATATAAGCTCCAAGCAGTGGTGGACCTCCTCCATGAAGGATATGGTTAGATCCTCAAGCACATCACGGAAGCGTGAGCATCGTATCGAATACGACAAGGAGCGACTAGTCGCACTAGTTGCTTGATGCAACGGAATTTAAAAAATTTTCATACGACGAAACCACATGATCCAAGAACACTTCTCGGATCGTTTCGTCTAAACCACAAACAAGTAATAGGATTACCTCTTGAAGCGTGGTTGTGATCGAGTCTCTAAACGAAGAGACCTTCATTCTCAAGTCCGATCCGACGGAGGAGACGCTTGCGAGCGCGGGGATGAACTGCATGCTTCTCGCAATCCATGTTGATGATCCAAGCAGCGGATCTCCTGATCTCGACACATGAGATCCGACGTCTTCTTCACGAGCAAGGCACACCAAAGTAGACGGAGATCCACGAGCAGACGACCGGGCAACATTAGGACGATGCTGCGGGGATGGAGACTTCTCTCTAGGTCATCCATGGTGGACGACTATGAGAGGAAGAGAGATGGCGTGTAGAGAGAAAGAGAGAGAGAGATGTGCTTCTCAAGCATTGTGTGTAAAGAGAGAGCATGGTATGCCTCTCTATTTATAGGTTTTTGAGATCCATGGATCTCAATCCATGGGACAATAAAATCAATGGATGAGAGTGATTTATGTCAATCCAATGGTCAAGATTGTTGTTGGTAAAGCCAACAAATTATGATCTAATTTAGATTATAATATATTTGACAAAATCATATATAAATTAATCCTAAATTACATCAACAATATAAGGAGAGAATATACATGGAGATCAAATCTCCCATGTATAATCAAGGTGGACGGCCACCCATTCCAAATAGGACATGGGTGCCGCCCACCACATTCCATGTGGGGCAATCTCATGGATTTCCATGGGATTGCATGCCTCCTTGAATTTCTCCTCTATTTATTTCCAACAACTTTTGATGGGATTTATTCATAAAAAACAATTTACAATTATATTTGAGAATATTGCAATCTTACCATTGAAAAATTGTGAATCATATTCACAACCCAAAACAACATATAATTTACATTGTCAATTAATTACAAATGTGTATCCAATACACATAGTAATTAATCAACAAATATAAATTATAATTAGCTCTTTCTAATACATTATAAATCACATTTATAATATATTATGAATAATTGGATATTACCATCCACATTATTCTTATCCAGAATAATTAAATCACATTTAATTATATTGGATAACTTATTCTCATGTGCTCAAATAATATGAATCACATTCACATTATTTACATCTTTGATAATCAAATCACATTTAATTATCTAAGACAACTCTCCTTATAATATGAATCACATTAATATTGTTCATGATAATTAAATCACATTTAATTATCCATTTTCTCAATGCTCGGATACATATATCAACAACATAATTATCCATGAACTCTTTCAACGATAATGCGCTTTCTCCGCGAAAACTTGGAGATAAGGACATGGTGATTGTATTATTCCACGTTTAGTGACTTGGATATTGAGATCACATCTCAAATCCAGATCTCGGGCCTCCCATAAATGCTTGATTAAATCAAGACCGTAAATCTAATCTTCTCATTGAATCTGAATCACATTGAGGTCAATGTCCAATATTTGGATCAAGAACAGATTACTTCTCTACTGAGAGGAGTCACTAAAATCTAGACCTGTTTCATCACTCCCTAGTAATGGTAGCATCATGGTTATACAATCGTTTATGATCACATCACCCTCAGGTATTCCCAATACCTGTACATCCTGCATACTGGAAGACTCAGAATAAACCCGAAGTATTAGATCAACTTTACACTGTCTACATCAGGGTTTTATCAGTAAGTTTCTCATTCGATCATTGGGAGTCGGTATCTATCATATATTTTCCAAAAGCATATATCATACCTAGGTCTTGATCATATACTTTCCAAAAAGTATATATCAAACCTACAAATTCAGTCAAGCTTCCAAAGCGAGACGACCATGCGCTTGGAATTTGATTCTTCTCAATATCTCATGAGTGAGCTCCTGTCTTCTGATTCAGTAATTGAACATGTATGATCCCTTTGAGAGATCGTATTACTCATATGCCCTTATATGCACACCAGCGCACCAGTGTATAGACCTTGATTAGGTCATCAACCTAGTGGTCTGCCAAATGTACATACTCAGACATATAGTAACACATCTGTCTCCAGTCAGAGGATGCATGCCTATATCATGATAGCATACGATATAGGACTTTGGTTATCTCGATCTCGTTAAGTCAACTCTTTGACCTAACTAATCTGACACCTCCGAATCTCTATTCCTATGCAGAGGACCTGCATCAAGAGGTCGGTCAGATATCAGCCTAACTGAGAAAGGATTGCCATTTCCTTCTCAGGCTGGAGATCATCTCTTAACAATCTTTTGACGGTGCTTGATGTGTCCTCATACTAACTCATTAGATGTTCATCCAAGCACCAGCCTCTATGATTCAATATTTTAATCAATAGCTGTATGATTATCAAGATGGACATAGTACATAATCGTAATTGTACTAAGGGACCTATTATGCAAATTATGTATTCTTCATTTCAGATTAGGGAATGATATTTGCAATAATATTTATTGCATAATGGCTCGCCGTGGGCTCACATGTCCAACAATCTCCCACTAGCCCAAAGAGCCATTAATGGGCTAATCATTTAAACCCACAATCATGTGACAATCATAGGCTATTTAGAAAAATAGCTAGGTAAGCTGATCAGTCACTCTGTTCCTAAGAGACTACGCCAAGTCCTTTTACGGCACTTGCATATCCCCTAGTAACAGTGCTCGCATCTAGTGCGAATGTTGCATCTTATGCAACTAATACTCAATTTTGTTATAGTGTCCTTGACACTATAGCTCGACAATTATTATAACCAGTATGTCCATAATCCTTATCAGACTACCTTTATTCCTGGAGATCTCTATCTCCTAAGGTATCTACAGTTAAGACCCTTATAGATCACTATCTACAAGGTCTTAAACTTTTGAAGATAAGACTTTGAGATCACTATTTCTAAGTTTCATCATCTTTGAAGATATTGTTATTACTGTAACCAAGTGTTTTTATTTCCAGAGTAGGATTAGTAACAGTTTACTATTCCCACTGCATGGCAGACATATGGCTTTTGTATACATCTAGCATACACTTCAGCTTCTCGTAACTGATGCACAAGTGCAAGCAATTCTAGTATTTACTTCCTCAACTCTTTGAGGTGCTATCCCTTTAGACAGGTCACTACCACATCTTAAGGAAAGGAAGCTTTTCTTGGAATTTTCCAGAAAAATGGAATAAGTCCAAGGTGTACTACTAATGCGACAATCCCAATACCCTCTTCTCTTTGCTTCTGAATGACTTCAGAATTAAGATCTAAGAGGTATCCTTGAGATCGCATCTCAAGGTATGGAACAACCAAATTATAAAACACTTATTATTATTCTTATATCATTCTAAATGATTAGAATAACATCTACATTTAGCACGATGAACACAGTGGCATCCCCACTAAGCTTCACATGGTTCATCAAGATTTTATCTGAAATCATAACATTTATAATTTTATCAAATCTTATGTTCCAACTACAGGAAGCTTATTTGAGTCCAAAGATGGAGTTCTTTAGCTTGCACACCTTGCTTTCCTCAACCATGAAGCCCTGGGGCTACTTCATGTGAATATCCTCAGAGAGGTATTCATAGAGGAATGCAATCTTGACTTACATCTTGAAGATACAATAGTCAAGTTGTGTATCTAAGGTTAGCAATATTCTGATGATTTTAAGTATGGTCACCGAAGAGAAAGTCTCATTGCAAGCAATGTCTTCTCTTCCGGTGTGTAGCTCATGGCTACGAACCGTGCTTTGAAGGTCTCTACCTTCTCATCAGGTTCTCTTTCTGTTGAAGATCCATTTACACCTTTATGGGTCTTACCCATGTAGGTGGATCCTCGAGGGTCCATATACAACACTTGTATATGAAGTCTACATTAGACTTTTATTGCTAACATCCATCTATCCATGCTATGATCTTCAGAAGCTTCATTACATGAAGTTCGATCATTGTCAGATTTCTTTGACACATGGAATCCTTCCTCAAACTCATTTGAAGAGGTTTTAGTGTTTCTTCTTTAATTGTCCTTTTAGTTTCCAATTTCAGGAGCCTCATTATCTTCTCAAGATTAAATGAGTTCCTACACTTCATTTTCATCTTGATTCTCAAGAGTCTTAACCTCTAAGAATCATATTCTCAGAGATGAGTTATTTTAAGAATCTTAAGGTCATAAAGTAGGTATCCAATACCATCCTTTATTTTCCTAATGAAGTAGCACTCTCTAGTGCTCAATTCCAGCTTACTTGCATGGAATCTTATTAAGTATATAATGTAGTCTCTACCACATATGCATATACCTGGAAACTAAGAGATAATTATGCTTAGATTAATCATTGATCAAATCATGTCACACATGATCAATTGTATCTCCCTACAACTCTATTGAGTTAAGGTTCATTAGGAGGGGTGAGATAGAAATGATATTCATATCTCTATAAGGTATTCTATGAATTCATCTAATAGGTACTGACTACCTAGATTAGATCAAATTCATTTAATCTTCCTTCAAACTTTGGTTCTAAACCAAAATTGTGAAATCTTTGAACATTTCAAAGGTTTCTAAGTGAAGAGAAGAAGTCTCATATCACAAATAATCATCAATAGATATCACATATCCATAATGTTTACCATGATATAGATGATTCACATACATCAATATGTATGAGATCCTGAATACCTTGACATCTTACATTCTTCCCAAAGAAGGGTTTATTAGACATTTTACTTTTAATACAATATTCATAAGTATGCAAGTTTTGAAATTTTAGACATTCTAAAGTTTCATCTCTTACTTGTCCATTGATCTCATCAAAAGACATATGTCCAAAACATTATGCCAGATCATTGTCAAATGATCTTTATCTTCCTATTGATCTTTAAAGGTTTAATTTTCAATATTAGAAATCGTAATGAACCATTCATTAATTTTCTAATTTAGTGAGTCCACTAAATGTTTGATTACTATCTGGAATATCCCCATCATAACTCTTTATGATAGGTCTATTCCAGAATTCATGCTTATTCCCAACATTTAGAAATAAACTGAGTGTATTCTAATATCCAGGTTACAGAGACATTCTCTAGGACCAAGGGCTCCCACTGAAAATATGAAGTCTATTGATCCAATGGAAATTGTTGCAACAATTGCATCACTTCCAACATGATGATCATTAAATCTTAAGATCAAATTATTCTAATAAAGATGCAACCAATTGCAAGTGTCATTAGAAAATTGAGATACAATTATTAGACTTTATCTTATCAAATAAGCAAGTCAATTTCAATGATTATATGTTGGTTATTCCGATGCACTATCCGATTCCTTCTCTAAGGATTTTAGATAGATTTGATAGTCATACTATCAACACATCAACTTATTACAGTATTGGCATTCATCCAACTCTTTGGATGTCACATGGAAGTCACAGAAGTACAATCAACTCTTTGACATTCCTTCGTACTTGGGTCCAACTCATGCTTCCAATGTGCTCCCTTTATCTATAAGCAACCATTTCTTAAGACCAATGTCTCTTATGTTAAAATCAAAAATTTCACTATAAGAGTACATGCTTCATTCAATTAATACAATATGAATATTATGAAGCTTCATGAAGGACTTGAGTACAGATAGTAGAATGATGACACTCATCGTATCTACATCCATTTAAGCTCTTAAAACTTAGGTTCAGGTAGGTACTCAAACAATTTGAATACATCATCTCCTATAGAGCCACCATTCTGCATAATGCAGAGAACCATGTCATTCATGATTTTATGTAGAGAGCACATATGTATGCCAGAACATCTTCTTAGATTTTTATAAGGATTATTTGATAATTACGATCATTATCGACATGTCACTTCAGAAGTACATTCAATGAGATCAAGACTTATAGAGACATACAAACCCTAGGGTTTTAGTCCTATTTTCTTATTTAATCATCATTCCTCATTATTATGAGGAAACTTGCACATTGCAACCACATCCATTATGTGTCCAATTACAAGTACAATATCTGGATCATAGGTCCAATCCATGATATTCTACTGGTTATTATTGAGTATAACATTGAGTTGGTTTAAAGAATGATTATCTGAAATAAGAAATTTGCATTAACATATTTAAATATATAATTTACTATGATTTATGAATTTTATATCAAAGTTGTCTTGCCATGTCAACAATGAAAGTTCATTCCCTTAATCACTTTCAATGTAAGACATATACTTACCATTATATCTCAAGCAAGATCTGGGATCTCCTTCCTTATCTTTGTTACATCCCAATAATATGACAACCTGTAACTCGGATAAAAAGAAGCAGGAACACATTCCGCCTTGCAAGTCCAACTTGCATCTCCCAATTCGGTCTTTAACACCCAGGCCCACCACCCCTAAGGTGATGTTGACCCGTCATTAATTAAACCAACCGTCAACAGGAATACAACTCGCTATGCGCAATCCAATATCGCCCTAATAATATGAGGACCCGATATTGGGGTCACTACGCATACGTCCTTACTCTTTCGAGAAGCGACTAGCCTGATCCAAATGGATCATATGCAGGAGCTGTCACTTCGGACATGCGTCTCCTACATACACTATCTGGCGACGGAACCCTTCGCCTTGACGAGAGACCATGGATGCCACTTATGTGATCCTCCATATCATATTCAAATTCTAATTAATCATTATGAATCATATTCATGATGATTAATTCTTACAAGGGAAATAATAACTCTATTCATAATAGACTATTCTTAATTAAATACAATTAACTTAATTATATTAAATTAATTTTCAATCCAATTCAATCAACAAACTTGACTTTACTTGAATATATGGTACTGTCTCAAAATACGTATTAATTCGAATTTTAATAATTAGAAAAATACATCATGATCTCTCAGGCATCATTCGTTCCCTACCCTCTATCATGGCCAGTACCGGCGGGAGTGGGATGGACCGCATACGTTGCAACCCGCTACCCCAGCGATCCTCGACTAGACACCATATCCGCCTCAGGAAAAAATAATGCCGAGTTAATAACTTTGTACTTGAGATGTCATCGGTTCTTCAACCAAAATTATACCATATAGTAATAATAAAAACATTTTTGATTATAAGGAAATTTGCTAGACAAATTCCCAATCCTATTCAAGCAAGGACTATGATGATTGTGTTTCCAATTTTGATCTACGTCAAATCTAATCAATTATTGGTTGAGGACAAGTCAATTAAGGAAATAATCATCATCCAATATTTCTCAAATATTTTCCATAATTATTTCATGAAATTAACAATTAATTTCACTAATTGACAATCACATGGTTCTTGATTAGGAAAGTAATTTCAACAGTGACCCTTACTTACTAAAAATAGCATATCTCAATCAATTTAAATCCAAATTAAGCAAAGTAAGTTTACATAGTTTGCTAACTTGATTTACAACAGAACCTATGTGATTTCCACGCATTTTGAGGCGTCTCTAAACAGTAATTAACTCCTTAATTACGATAAGATTCGCAGTTCCCGTAACAGTGAATACATGTTCATTAAAACGACCATATCTCGAGCAAACGGAATCCAAATTATGTAAACTCAGATCCTATGGTTTCCTTATTTAATGGGGAACAAAAAACCAATTTTATTTTCGTGATTAAACAACTCAAACAGGGCCGAAAATAATTACTATACAGAGATGCGAAAATGAAATGCGATAAAACTTTCGCAACCCTAACGAATCCAAGTCGCCTTCGGTTTTATGGATCGTATCCAAAACCTTCGACCTAAGGCTCTGATACAACTTGAAGGATATGGTTAGATCCTCAAGCGCATCATGGAAGTGTGAGCGTCGTATCGAATATGACGAGGAGCGACTAGTCGCACTAGTTGCTCGATGCAGCGGAATTTAAAAAATTTTCATACGACGAAACCACATGATCCAAGAACACTTCTCGGATCATTTCGTCTAAACCACAAACAATTAATAGGATTACCTCTTGAAGCGTGGTTGCGATCGAGTCTCTAAACGAAGAGACCTCCTGTCTCAAGTCCGATCCGACGGAGGAGACGTTTGCGAGCGCGGGGATGAACCGCGTGCTTCTCGCAATCCATGTTGATGATCTAGGAGGCGGATCTCCTGATCTCGACACACGAGATCCGACGTCTTCTTCACGAGCGAGGCGCACCGAAGTAGATGGAGATCCACGAGCAGACGATGGGGCAGCATTACGATGACGCTGCGTTGATGGAGACTTCTCTCTAGGTCATCCATGGTGGACGACCATGAGAGGAAGAGAGATGGCGTGTAGAGAGAGAGAGAGAGACGTGCTTCTCAAGCATTGTGTGTAAAGAGAGAGCATGGTATGCCTCTCTATTTATAGGGTTTTGGGATCCATGGATCTCAATCCATGGGACATATAAAATCAATGGAAGAGATTGATTTATGTCAATCCAATGGTCAAGATTGTTGTTGGTAAAGCCAACAAATTATGATCTAATTTAGATTAAAATATATTTGACAAAATCAAATATAATTAATCCTAAATTACACCAACAAAATAAGGAGAGAATATACATGGAGATCAAATCTCCCATGTATAATCAAGGTGGACAGCCACCCATTCTAAATAGGACATGGGTGCCGCCCACCACATTCCATGTGGGGCAATCTCATGGATTTCCATGAGATTGCATGCCTCCTTGAATTTCTCCTCTATTTATTTCCAACAACTTTTGTTGGGATTTATTAATAAAAAATAATTCACAATTATATTTGAGAATATTGCAATCTTGCCATTGAAAAATTGTGAATCATATTCACAACCCAAAACAACATATAATTTACATTGTCAATTAATTACACAATGTGTATCCAATACACATAGTAATTAATCAACAAATATAAATTATAATTAGCTCTCTCTAATACATTATAAATCACATTTATAATATATTATGAATAATTGGATATTACTATCCACATTATTCTTATCCATAATAATTGAATCACATTTAATTATATTGGATAACTTATTCTCATGTGCTCAAATAATATGAATCACATTCACATTATTTACAACTTTGATAATAAAATCACATTTAATTATCTAAGATAACTCTCCTTATAATATGAATCACATTCATATTGTTCATGATAATTAAATCATATTTAATTATCCAATTTCTCAATGCTCGGATACATATATCAACAACAAAATTATCCATGAACTCTTTCAAGGAGAATGCGCTTTCTCCACGAATACTTGGAGATAAAAACAGGGCGATTGTATTGTTCCACGTATAGTGACTTGGATATTGAGATCACATCTAAAATCCAGATCTCAAGCCTCCCATAGATGCTTGATTAAATCAAGACCGTAAATCTAATCTTCTCATTGAATCTGAATCACATTCAGGTCAATGTCCAATATTTGGATCAAGATCAGATTACTTCTCTACTGAGAGGAGTCACTAAAATCCAGACCCGTTTCATCACTCCCTAGGAATGGAAGCGTCATGGTTATACAATCGTTTATGATCACATCACCCTCAGGTATTCCCAATACATGTACATCCTGCACACTAGAAGATTCAAAATAAACTCGAAGTATTATATCAACTTTACACCGTCTACTTCAGGGTTTTGTCAGTAAGTTTCTCATTCGACCATTGGGAGTCGGTATCGATCATATACTTTCCAAAAGCATATATCATACCTAGGTCTTGATCATATAATTTCCAAAAGTATATATCAAACCTACAAATTCAGTCAAGCTTCCAAAGCAAGAAGACCATGCGCACGGAATTTGATTCTTCCCAATATCTCATGAGTGAGCTCATGTCTTCCGGTTCAGTAACTGAACTTGTATGATCGCTTTGAGAGATCGTATTACTCATATGCCCTTATATGCACAACAGCGCGCTGGTGTATAGACCTTGATTAGGTCATCAACCTATTGGTCTACCAAATGTACATACTCAGACATATAGTAACACATCTGTCTCCGGTCAAAGGATGCGTGCCTATATCATGACAGTATACGATATAGGACTTTGGTTATCTCGATCGTGTTAAGTCAACTCTTTGACCTAACTAATCTGACACCTCCGAATCTCTATTCCTATACAGAGGACCTGCATCAAGAGGTCGGTCAGATATCAACCTAACTGAGAAAGGATTGCCATTTCCTACTTAGGTTGGAGATCATCTCTTAACAATCTTTTGATGGTGCTTGATGAGTCCTCAATCTAACTCATTAGATGTTCATCCAAGCACCAGCCTCTATGATTCAATATTTGAATCAACAACTGTATGATTATCAAGATGGCCATAGTACATAACCCTAATTGTACTAAGGGACCTATTATGTAAATTATGTATTCTTCATTTCAGATTAGGGAATGATATTTGCAATAAAATTTATTGCATAATGTCTCACCGTGGGCTCGCATGTCCAACACTCCAACCACATCTTCTCCTTGCCAACACTTTAGTGAGCTTCCAACTATCACCAAGAAGCTCAAGCAATAAAAGGATTAAGGTTATGAGGGGCTAAGAGGGATCAAAAAGGCAAAATAGGTCGAAGGAGTTTATTTATAGATATAGGAAGGAGGTGGCTTGGGACAATGATGGTGTGTAGATGGATGGTGGTTGGTGAAGGCTATAGAGATGGCTTGGATTAGGGTTGAGGGAGTTATAGGTTGGTGGTATGCTTAAGGGAGGTTGAATGGAGGAAGGCAGGAAAAATGGAGAAAGGGATGACCTCGTGACTTTTGACAAGTTAGAGGGGGAAGGCAGGATAGTTGACACAAGGTTAATTATCGCTGGGCTCTGATTGGTCCACGCTGACCAATCAGGAAAAAGTATATACAAAAGACCTTATTAATTCAATCATAAATAAGAAAATGATTTTATTAATTAAAACTCAAAACATAAAAGTTTGTCTTATTTTTCAAAATTTCTTGGGTATTTTTGTTTATTTCTATAACCTTAATTATTAAGTATAAATTTTTACAAGTGTATATACGTAGGTATATATACCTATATTTTATCTATTTTATTTTGATTTTGTACTTTTATTACTTACTATTATTATTACATATTATATATAATATAGCTAAATACCTATTTACGTATTTTTGTTTTATTTTTATGATTTTATTTACATACTTAAATAAATCTTTGTAAGTACATTATAGCTATTGTATACCTATATATTAATGTACTATTCATTTTAAGTATATTTTATTGCATTTTATTTTATTTTTATATTATTAATATGTTTCAAATAATATTTACAATTATTAAAAATTATGAGAAGAGTAAAAATATAAAGAATCAAATATATTAATAAAACATATTGTGTGACCCAAGAAAGCTGGTTTTTGCATCTTAAATCCATTTTTAATGAAACCATCCTCATTAGATATATAATTTAATTTATAATAAAATGGAGTGATTTTGGTGAATTTTGAGTTCATATGGAGAAGATTTTGGTCTGTGAAGTTCGATTTATGGCTTTTTCATCTGTGTGTCTGATAGAGCTTCATTGACTTCTTCATCTTCTTTACCAGTGGAGCAATGATCCAGTGTAGCAGAGCCAGATCTTGGAGTTTCAGCATCTTCTTCGTCACCATCACCACTACCTTCTTCATCAACATTATTCAGAAAAATCCAAAAAGAGAATAAAGAAAGATGCAATGACGAGTCGGCCATGAAGGAGAACACACCTATCATGGAGTCTTCTTCTACGCCAGCAGACCATGCAACCCGTCATGTTTTTCCTTTTGTTCCTCTATTCCTAAAGTGAATGACATTATACAGACTAAATCTGGTTGTCCACACGTACATGATGACTCTAGTTTGAATAAGGGAAATGAGCAATTTGATGTTTCTCATGATTCTGTGCCATTTCCTTTTTCTTTGAATAAAAACAGAAAAATCCAAAAGTTAAATCATCACTATCTAATCCTGGAGTGGTAGAGATCCTTCAGAATATCTTTCTAAAGATGCAACTCCTTAAGGCCATGGAGTACATGCCTGCAGTCAAAAAGAGAACGAAAGAAGCATGTACTCAAAAGCGTCAATTAAGGTAGAACAAACGTAAGAAAACATAGAAGCACATCTTGAACATGGTCACAGTTCATGCCATTAGCAACCTCCCGCCTGAAAAGAAAGATAAGAGAGCACCTCACATACATTGCCATGACTCTTCTCAATAGCGGATCCTCCATTAATCTCATGCCATCTCTCTACTCACTGAGTTTGGGCTGGGGCCTCTTAGATCCACCAAGATGATCCTTCAATTTGTTGATCGATCGATCAAAAGGCAGAGAGACAATAGAGGATGCTATTGTAATGGTGCAAGGAATGAGATTCCTAGTTGATTTTGTTGTCATGGATATGGACACTTCTATACTGTTACTCCTTACCTTGATCATACATGGTTGGCTATTCTTTCGATCGGTTGAAGCAATAGTTGATTATGGCACTGGGGAGATCATATTTCACTCCTACAATGATAAGATGAATATTGACATGATCCCAGATTTGAGGCCATCCCAGCCATCAGCAACAACAAATGAGAGAGAGCCAGTTATGCCAGATTATAAGGACTGTGATTTTCTTGCAGAGTTTCGAGAGATAGAACATTTCACAGATTTCATGGACACCCAAGAGTTCCTGTCTCAGAAGGACCGTCTAGAAAGCACAATCACCTTAAGTTCCTTATTGATCATTATGAGTTGACAGTTGATGGACAGTTTGAGCTGTATTCTGAGGATCATTCTGAGTTTCGGAGGTACATTATGAGATTCCTAAGATTCATTCTTTTTCTGAGATTACTGATGAGATACCTCCTATTGAGATTTTTGAGATATTTGTTGAGAGTTCTGAACATCCTTTTAAGCCATTCCTTTCTGAGCAGAGATCACTAGTTGCAGACCTTTGTGAGACTTTACTTGCTGAGCCTACAATAGCCACGATGGACAGTACACACAGTGAAGATTAGATACCTTCTACTAGTGTAGTTGCAGAGGTTGCCATAGAGCAGATTCAGACCCACCTGAGCATAAGGCTTTATCCTCAACACTAAAGTATGCCTTCCTTGTGGGAGCCCCCCAAATGTTTCCGGTCATCATCAGTTCATAGTTGACCGACGATCAGAAATATCGCTTGTTAGAGGTTCTCAAGAGAAACCGAAAGGCCATAGGCTAGAATATTTCGAATCTCCATGGGATTAGTCCAGCTTTGTGCTCGCACCACATCAACTTAGAGGATGACAACAAACCCTCCAGTGAGTGCCAGCGCCGTCTAAATCCAAATCTTTGGGATGTTATCATGAAAGAGAACGAGAAATTGTGTGATGCTGGATTTATCCATCCTATTTCAGATTACAAGTGGGTCAGCCCGTTGCATGTGGTCCCAAATAATAAGGGATTACTATCATGACGAATGAAAATGGTGAAAAGATTTCGATCTGTGTACCCACTTCATGGCATGTCTGTGTAGATTATCGACACATGAATTCCGCTACCAAGAAAGATCACTTTCCACTACCATTTATTGATCAAATTATTGAGATGTTGGTACAGAAAGAGTTATTTTGTTTTTTGGATGGGTACTCGGGATATAACCAGGTTGCAATTGCTCTTGAGGATTAAGAGACAACTACTTTTACTTGTTTGTTTGGCACTTACACCTTTAGATGGATGCCCTTTTGATTGTGTATCGCCCCGCTACATTCTATTGGTGTATATTGGTCGTTTTTGCTGACATGGTAGGTAGTTTCCTCGAGGTCTTCATGGACGATTTCTCGATCTACGGGGATAGTTTTGACTTATGTCTTACTCATTTATAATGAGTAATTCAGTGTTGTAGTGAGGTAAGCAAAGTGCTCTCATGGGAGAAAAGTCACTTTATGGTGACTAGTGGAATTGTACTGGGCCACGTCAACTCTAAACATGGTATGGAGGTTGACCCGACTAAGATTGATGTGATCTCAAAGCTAGAGCCACCACATAATTTGAAGCAGTTGAGGTCATTTCTTGGACACGTTGGATTTTATAAGCGATTCATTAAGGACTTCAGCAAGATTGTCAGACCTTTTACTGATGTTCTGTGCAAGGAGAGTGAATTTATTATTGATGAGAAAGTCCTCCTTACATTCTAGTTGATGAAATAGATGGTTACTAGTGCCCCTGTCTTACAACCACCTGATTGGTCTCTTCCCTTTGAGATCATAACGGATGCATCAGATTTTGCAGTTGGGGTAGTTTTAGGACGGAGAAGGGATGGTATACCATTTGCTATACACTACGATAGCAAGACTCTGGATGAGGTACACCATAATTACACAGTTAGAAAGAAGGAGATGTTAGTAGTGGTGCTTGCATTAGAGAAATTCATGTCCTACCTACTTGGTTCACATGTCATTGTATACACGAATCACACTGCCATATGGTACCTACGGGAAAAGAAGGATGCCAAACCATGCATTATAAGATGGATCCTTCTTCTCTAGGAATTTGATAAGAGATTTGAGATAAACCAGGAGTAAGGAATTTTGTGATAGATCACCTTTCCCTTATCACAGATGCAAAATCTTCTAAGAAGATCACACTTACGATTTCTGAGACCTTTCCAGATGAGACCATTTTGTATGTGGCCTCACTCCCATGGTATGTTGATGTTGTGAATCATCTTGTCTCCATGAAAGTTCCACGGAATTGGCCCAAGCATAAGGTAGATAGATTTTTTGTTTGAGATTCATTTTTATTAATGTGAGGATCCGTACTTGTTTCAGGAGGGTACAGATTGTATTTGGTGAAGTTCCTCAGGAGGAATACACCAACGTGCTAAAACAATGTCACAAACTAGAGTCCGGTGGACATCATTTGGGGAAGCACACGACAACTAAGGTTCAACAAAGTGGCCTATGGTGGCCAACTATGTTTAAGGATGCTACAAATTATGTTCGAGTTTGTACTCATTGTCATAAAATGAGAGGAACTGTTGGTTCCAAAGATATAATGCCCTGAGATTCATCTAGATTTCAAATATTTTGATTCTTGGGTATAGACTTCATGGGCCCATTTCCTATCAGTCACGGATTTCAGTACATCCTGCTTGTTGTGGATTGTGTTAGTCATTGGGTGGAGGTTATCCCTACCTGAGCTGCTCATAGTCGTGTGGTTTGTTCCTTTCTCAAGGATAATATTATTGCGTGGGTCGGGATCCTAAAGATACTCATTTCATATGGGGAAGCCATTTCATTAATCGATAGGTCAAGAACATTGTGAAGGAGTACGTTATTCAACATAGAGTATCATCTCCTTACCACCCATAGACTAACGGCTTGGCTGAGATTTCAAATAGGGAGATAAAGACTATACTTCAAAAACTTGTACATCTAGATAGAAGAACTGGTCATAGATGCTTAATTCAGTTCTATGGGCTTATCGGACGGTGTACAAGTCTCCATTGAGTATGTCTTCCTACAGATTGGTTTATGGAAAGCCTTGCCACTTGCCAGTTGAATTAATTCACAAATCATTATGGGCACTTAGTGTATGTAATTTAGACTATGAGAAAGAGGCAAGAGTAGGAAATTGGACTTGAACATATTGTTGGAATTCCAAGATTTTGCCTATGACAATTCGCTTATGTATAAGGAGAAAGTCAATTGTTGGCATGATAGACACATCAGAATAAAGACCTTCTCCCCTAATAAGAAAGTATGGTTGTTTGATGCGAAATTGAAGTTGTTCCCCGAAAAGTTAAAAAGCAAAGGGTCTGGACCATTCATTGTTAGATCTGTGCATGACAATGGTAGCATTATCATATCTAGGTTGCCATCTGATGCACAACCATTTGTTGTGAACGGATAATTGCTGAAGCCAAATGTAGATCATGATACATTCCCGTCTTTGGTTGATTCCATATGTGTGGTATCAGACGATGACTTTTGACATCTTTTGTGTCTGATACATGAGCTGATATTCTTTTGTATATATCATTTCTTCTTCCATTGTTATCATTCACCTCTTTTCAGTGTGTGTGTTATAATTAGGATGTACTTTATCCTAAGTGTAGGGAGGTGAATGACTTGAGTTTTTCTATTTTCATTCTATTTCGTCACTCCTATTGTTGCTTATACATAAAGAACCTTTACCATATGTATAGGGGGAGTAAAATGTTTTGAAAAATGAATTGTCAAATGCTTTTGAAAAATATTTTGTAAACCTTTTTGTGAAAGTTGTTTTGGAAAATATTCTGTAAAAACTTTCGTAAAATTGTTTATAAAAATGTTTGTAAATTTTTTTGTAAAATTATTTTTGTACAAATCTTTCTAAAATTGTTTGTAAAAATGTCTTTTTGTAAAATGATTTGTAAACTATTTTATCAAAATTATGTATATTGTACCAAATGTTTGCAAAATTTTTGAAAGCAAAACATTAGAAAAAACCTGTTTGTAAAATTGTTTGTAAAATAATTTGTAAAAAAGTTTGTAAAAAAGTTTGCAAAAAAACATTTGCAATTTTTTTGTAAAAATCTTTGTAAAATATTTTGTAAAATGTTTGTAAACTTTTTTTAAAAAATATTTTGAAAAGGTTTGTAAAATTTTTGTTAAATTATTTTGTTACGTGGGATATACATTATGAGGTATATATATTTGTTGGAAAATCCACGTGTATAAAAGCTGTAATATATTCCTATAAAATTCACCGTTGTATATAAAATCACTTTATAAAACTTGTAATTGAAACCTGTAAATAAAATCCTTCTACAAAATAAAATCTTCTATATATTTGTATAATCATTGCATATATACTTGCATATATTCCCTGTAATTACATTCAATCCACTAACTTTCTTCTTAAAAAAGCACTTAAAATCCATAAAAAATGTAAAATTCTTTGAAAATTGTTCAAAAAGATTGTTATTATATAATTTTTCTTTTCTTTTCTTTGAAAAAATGTTTTTTATATATTTCTTGCATGTGCTTCTGCATTTTTTCAGAATAGTATTGACATTTAAATTAGTCTGGAATAAAACCAAAGAATGGAGCTTGGATAATACCTTAATCCTCTTACTTTCAGAGGAATCTTATTGATACTCTACATACTTAATTCTTTGGGAAACACAAGACTTAGTTCAGTGTCTTCTTGACTGCCTAAGTAGAATATTTCGAACACACACATGATTCTTGTTGATAATGACTATCTTGCACACCTGCGCTTACACTTTGCTCGCCTCTGTTGAAGTAATAGAGGGATGCATTTGCCAGCATGAGACACCAGCCAATCGAAACATCCTAAGTCACACAATTGTGGCCATTGTACTCCAACCTAGTCCAATCGCGATGAGGCCTAACAACGAAATGCTATGGGTTGGAATAAAGCTTGTAAAGAGGGATAGTCTACTGGCTCAAGAGGAAAAACTCCTTATGTACATGTTGCACCTTTGTGATATTCAAAACAAATCTCTCTGTCATCATAATCAAGGCATATGCCTCAAAGTTAGATGTTTATGAGCCTGCAGCTGATGACTTGGCTACACTGGTCAAGCATCCTAGGATTTGTAGCTATATAGGTTACCGTCTATTTTTTCTCCACTTCCTTCTCTTGAGCTGGTTGTAATTGAACTTAGAAGGGAATACCCCACTTCTTGAGGAAAGAGTTATTTGATTAGGGAATTAGGGTCACCACGTTGGAGATGACTAACTTTTACCGCTTCAGTCGTGGAGTCGTGGAGAGACACATATCACTTACATTGTACAAGAAAGATTCATAATCATAAGGGTTTGCATATGAGTTGACTTATTCTGACCTGGTTATTGAGCAGACCTGATCAGAGTTGTGTGGTTACTAGAGACTGTTGAGTGTCAAGTCCGTTTCCCACTAAGGTTCTACCAAAACTAATAATCCAAAGGTCTGACTGAGCTCCATACTTTGATTGTATAAAGATAAGTTTAATAATAAATATTGTTCTAAGTTCTATATTTTTCTTTTATTAATTTTCTTTTTCTTGTAGTCACTTATTCTTCAAATAAGTGTTTGCTAAGGGACTAGCAAAGGTAAATCACAAGGGGGTGATGAGTATGCATTTTTTCATCTTTATTCATTTATTTTAGCTTAAAATACCTTATAATACACCTGTAAATATCAATAAATCTCTTCTTTTACTAACCTTATATCTAATGTAAATACTATATATTTATCATTATCTTAACCTAAAATAAATAAAGAAAAAGGAAAAATAAAGAAAATCAAAGATTATATATATGTAATAGATATTGGATGATTCTGACCCCGAGAGAAGGTTAAGACTTGACCTGATCGACCATAGGGGGAGATAAGGCCTAAATTTCATTCAATCAAAAAATCAAATTCCACTTGTGCATATTCACCACTTATACATTATTAGATATAATGCACATTCTTACACTATTTTATTTATACCCAAACTCACTCTGGATAAAATTATTTTCTTCTTGAAAATTATCCATAAAAATCTTTTGTAAATAATAAAAGTAATTGCAAGAGCAGTCATTACACATTGTGTAAATTACAATGCTCTAAAAAATCTGTAAATATTAAATTGTCAGATCAATACCTTCTCCACCAAAATTTAAAATAAATGAAACTCACTTTCATTGTACTCCAAATTAAATAATCTTTAACATGGAGTTGGTTTCATTAAATTCAGAGTTAGGGTGTGAAATGTGGTTGTTTGGGGTATTATTGTATATTATACCTACATATATTATGCACATTATCCATTTATTTATTTATATTGTATTGTTTGTACATACAATATTTTTATTTTGATTGTAAATATTGTATTTGACTTATATAAAATACAAATAAAAATCACAAAATCAAACATCAACAAAAATAAAATCTTGTATATATTGTATGTGTACCACTATGTATATTGTAAAGTATTACTATTTATTAACCCTAAAAAATTAATTCACAAAAATAAAATAAAATAATCATCAAAATTCTTGTAAAATATTGTAAATTAATAAATTATTAAATTATGTATATATCTGTATAAATAATAAATTAAAAATCAAGGTTTTACTTATATAGGTACATATACCTGTAAATAACTCATTTTATATATTTTAACCCATGTATATATTTTATTTATATCAATAAAATTCTCCATAAATAAGATAATTAAATTACTAACACATATTCTTTACATTATTTTTTATTTTTAATTCATTTTCTATTGTATTTTTTACTCATTTCCTTCATCTTTTGTCGTTTTCAATATTTTGTCTTATTCTAGGTGGATTCTAATTGGTTAAGCCCAGTGTTGATAGCAAAAATTAGGGTTTTTATTATGTAGAATTATGCACAATTTTATTGCAACCCTAAAATCCCTGAACAATTTTTTTTATTAAAATCTCAGGCTAAAATAAATACAAGAGTGTAGAACGAGAAAATGCTATTTAATTTACATGTATTACAAACATGATCGAACTCAGGGAGGCTACAAAAATCCCGAGGGTTATTCTAGTAATTGAAATAAATCAATGCAAAGAATAAAGGAAATTCTTGTACACTATGTTTGTTTTTTTTTTATTTTAGAATTTTGTATTTTTGTGGATTTTTATTAATTTTTGTATTTGGTTTTCTATATATATATATTTAATTTTTTTTACAAAACATTGAAAATGACAAAGAAAAAGAAATGAACAATTTAAGACAAGCACGCTTTTTGAATTTTTCAATAATAGCAAATATATATATATATATAGAAAATTTGGCAAAAAATATTTTTGAGTTTTTCAACTTCTCTCATGTTTTTATGAATTTTCTAGATTTTTTTTCAAAATTTAAAGCCCTTATATAAATAAAAAAGTACAAATAAAGTAAACACAAAATAATGCAATTTTTTGGATTTTTAAAATATCGAACAATGTCAAAAATTAGTAAAAATTATAGAAATGAAAGACGAATTTTTATCTACGCAAAAAGAAATTTTATGATTTTTTGGATTTTTATTTGATTTTATATAATTTTTTAATGTTTCTTATTATTCTTCAATTTTTATGGTTTTTATAAATAATAAATGTGAGAAAATGGTACTTAATTAAAATAAATTAAAACAGGTATTAAGGAATTTTTTAGAAATTTTAGAACAGTCTTTATATTTTTTATTGGTTTTCAAATGCAAAAAAGTATTTTTTAAGAGGTTTTTTAATTTTTATAAATAATAAATATGGTGAAAATACAAAATGCACTTTATGGATCACATATGGATGAAACAAGAACCTCTATGAATTTTTGCAGAATTTTTAAATGGGTTTATTATTTTTTATTTGATTTTAAACATGCAAGTTAAATGGAGGCGAACATGGGTATAAATACGAATAAATAAACTTTACAGGTGAAATGATAACAACTAAATATACGCATGGAGTAATAGTGCAAAATGTTGAAATATTGCATGCGGGTGCACGCGAGCCTCAGTGGAATGGACTTAGTGGTGATTAAAATAAGATCAGGGTCCAAACATTAACATCAATAAACATGGGCTTTATTTAAATTTACCTAAATATCACTTGCATGGCATGCTCTCAGTTCAAACAGGGATGAGATTGAAATTAAACTAAAGTGCGATGAATGAAATGCAAAAATTCAATAAATACAATGTAGATACGTGTTCTTATAAGGCTTATTTGAGAATAAAATAAATATAGGGGCTCAGGTGTAATAATACTCTTAAATAACGTGGAATGTTTGATGGGTTAGATGCTCTACGGCGTTGATCATATGGTTGGAGGTAAATCTTGCATCAAGAGCCACGATCAAATCTTGAAGATGTAATCTACGATAGACTTTTGGGGCGCCGTCGACAGATGAGATCTAGACTGGGGAGTTGTTCTTCATCGTATGGTCCTGAGGGCACCTGGAGGAACTGGGAATCGCATGCTCTACTATGAACATGGATTGTGTGGATCTCTGTCGTCTCTTAACCAAGCTGCTTCAAATCACGTATAGAAGGTGGCTCGAATGGTTCTACTCCGTTTCAGCTCCTTCGATTGGCAACTCAATGGTTGGATCTAGATCTGCATGAGCTAGAACCTGGAGGCTCCAGGTAACTCTAGTCAACCTCGAATATGCAACTCACTCTCAATCTAGAACCCTTGAGTCCTACAAACGAGTCTATGCTCAGAGGTTGAGCTCCGGCGACAGATTATCGCATAAAATTTTGTGAAATAAAGTTGAGATGGGTGATTAAGATTCTGCGAAAAATTGAGGAATCAGATCTGATGAGTTTGCCCAATCCAAGGATCAGATCATGATCAGATTGTGCGGGATTTATGAAGAAATTGAATATGAGTCGAATGAGGTGGAATTCATGGCGGTCACATGAATGACTTGATCAGAGATGAGATCAGGGCCTAATGCTCCGATCTTCGCATTGATTGGATTTAAACAATGATGCGATGGAATGAAATACAACTCAACAAAGAATTAGATTTAGAGATGAAAAATGACATGAAAATACCTAATGTTAGACCTCAACAGGTCAGAAACGTACTTGGAGGTTAAAGCACGAGGTTACTCCGTTGGAAGTTCTTTGCCGGCAAGGATCACACCTTCAGTTGTGTTCCTCTCTCTCTCTCAGCTGATTGCGAGAAAAGGAAGTTGTCACCTTCGCCTCTCACCGGAGTTCAACCTCGGGGAAGAACAATGGCCAAACACGGATGAAAAACTCAGTGGAGGAGGGAGGAGGATATTTATAGAGAAAAGTCGGGCACTGGTTTAAATTTTGAAATGGGCGAGATCGACAACGGTTTGAGTGGATCTGAGGTGATGGCGTGGATGGATTTTTGAATAGGCGAAAGATTCAAAGAAGGGAGTGGGAGGAGTTATGGATTACAGAGCATGGGGAAATTGGATGAAGTAACGGTGGCGTGAGGTTAGCGGGGGAAAAAGGGTGCGGCTGAGGAGTTGACCTGGGTCAACAAACCCGAGTCAACCAATTAAGAAACTCGCAGAATACGACCAAAATACACTACATGACAAAAATTCAATAAAATGCTTCAATAATTGGAATAAAAATAGAAAATGAATTTATTAATTACACAATGTAAATAAAAAATGTTAGGAACATTTTATATTTAATTTTAGTGATTTTTAGTTAATCAAGTAATATAATTACAAGGGTCAAAACAAATATATGGCATTACTTATAGGTATGTATACCTACATACATAGTATTTTGATTTTAATTACACATATATACACAAAATCTAATATTTTGTATATTTATAATATTTTGCAAGGATTTTAATGATATTTTTATTTGATTTTTAAGAGTTAAGTTATTAGGTTAATTAAATAGGAATATGTACAATACAGACATGGTCAGACATATACAATGAATACATGCTTTTATTTTTGTTGATTTTTGATTTTGTAATTTTTAATCATATTTTATATGAGTTAAATACAATATTTACAATTAATGAAAAATACAATATTCACAATTATGCATAAGAAAATAATATATAAATATAGTGTGTATCTATAGGTATAATATATAGTAATACCCAATTGGTCACATTCCACACCTTACCTCAGAATTCTGAGAAATAACCTCCATTTTAAAGATAATTTAATTGGAGTACAATGAAAATGAGTTGATGATTCTGGAGTTCAGGTGGAGAAGATATTAATCTTGAAAGTTGAGCTATGTGGCTTTTTGAAAGTGTGATTATTTACACTATATACATAAATTTATTTTGCAATTATTTTTGTTATTTACAAAAGAATTTTTATGTACGAAGTTCAAGATGGAATTATATTTATATACAAGGGATTTGGGAATCAATGTAATAATGTGTAATGTAGACAATAATGTACAAGAGAGGAATATATACATGTGTCAAGTATTTCTTTTCTAGATTTTAGGCCCTATATCCCCCTACTTTGTTCCTTGTCGATCAAGTCAAGTCTTGACCTTCTCTTGGGGTTTGATTAAGCATGTATCTATTACATATATACAATATTTTATTTTCTTTATTTTTCCTTTATATATTTATTTTAGGTTAGAAGGTGATAAATAAACAATATTTACACAAAGATGATGGTTAGTAAGAAGATGAATTTATTGATATATAGGTGTTTTCAAAGGGATTTTAAGCTAAAATAAATGAATAAAGATGATGAAATGCAGATTCATCACCCAGGTGGTCTGTTGACCCGGGTCAACTCCCTACTCCATCCACATTCCCCGCTCATTCCCGTGCCAGCTGTTCTTCTCGGATTTTTCACACATGCCTCGAGAAATAACCTCTCCTGATTCCTTCTCCTAATTTGTAATCCTAATAACTGACTCCCTTGCTTGCACATTATCTCCATAGATCTCTCCTCGATCTGCTCCCATATGAATTTAAAAACTTGCCAGAGCCAATGCCTATTTATAAGTCCTCATCATCATCTATTATAGTTTATCGGTTTTTTTGCAATTCCACACCTGATATTAGTTTCTGGAGTGAGGTGCAGTGATAGGGTATCTCCTCTTCGACCGGGAGTGTGCGTGAGTCGTTCAAAGGCACGATCTAGCTCCGTCGCAGGACTTCCTCCGCCGATGTTGAAGCTTCTCTATTCTAGAAGCAGATCAAGGCGAAGACCCACCATTCGTCCTTTAGTATCTGTAGGTTTAATTCCTTTGATTTCACTTAGCACTTTTGCATTTTGATGTTTTATTTAATCAGATCATATCCTTCATTATCTTCCTCTGATATGCAAAATCAGAGTTGTTTCAACTACTTTAATCCATCCCCGGCTCGACCATTACATTTGCACGACCTTTATCCATCTCCTTCCGCAATCGGATCCCCCAGATTCTCACTGGATCTGGCTTGTGACCTCTTCTTTGACCACCTTCACAGAAGGTCTTCAGCCTCTCACCATTTCCTTGTTGTTTGGCTAAAACAAAATTGGCCAGAGAGTCCCCCTCCGAGCATTGAGTCTATTGCAGGTGGTAGGAGTGCAAAAGAAGATGAAACTCAGCATATGGAGTATACTTCACCTCACCAAACTCTTCACCCTTTAGATCTTCAAACACGAGTCTTCAAGCTTCGAAGGTATATCCATCAGATGCGGTAGGACTTCGTGGAATGTCAGATACTTTCAGACGATGATTAGGACTGAGATCGAGCAAGTATCGCTCGATTGAAGTTCATCTGCCACGACATTCATAACTATTCTTTTAGTACCCTTCTTCACCGTTCGATCAAGAACAAGACACCCCAGGTGTATCTCAACCGTCCATTTTGCCCCAAATATCTATCGTGGATTATACTTCCAGATTAGATCTTTGCAATCCACCACACATCGAATCCATAGCCGTTTGATCAGAGCATCGACACAGATCAGTTGTCCGAAAGGCCACGTAGAACGATATAAAATTTACGCCCCATCTCCTTTATTTTCACTTATTTGCAAATAAGTCTATTTAGGACACATGTCAGACTCCTATTATTTGAACAATTGCTTTCTTTTCCCCATTATTTGTTTTATTTCATTTTTAAACATGTTTGAACTGCAACACGTGCTTCGTGCATGTCTTTTGGGTAAATTGCAATAAAAGTACTACAGTTTGTTGTTATTATTTGGTCCCTGGAATTAAAATATTTTCACTTAAGTCCTTGCCAGTGCAACTTACATGCGCTTGCATGTGTATTTTTGGAAAAATTGCACGTTGGGCCCTCGTAATTATTTATTTGTTATACATTTAATCCATAAACTAAAATTCTTTACATACATTCCCTTGTGAGCCTGGATTAAAATGTCTTGCTTATTTTGGCTTAATAATTTGCTAAAAACTTCTAATTTTTATAAAAATGTAATAAACTCATGCTAATTACTATTAACTCCAGTAATTTTTATTTTGGTTTTTAATTAGTTCTATTATTTTTAATAATTAAAAAACTCCAAAAATTGCTCCTGTTTACGTAAAAAAATCTATAAAAATATAAAAATATTTCTAAAAAATCCCAAAAAAATCTTTTTATTTATTTTGATTTATTTTATTTTCTAAACAATTTTTACTTACTAATCTTCATAAAAAAAATTAAAAACATTGAGCACTTAAAAACTAATTTCAAATCACAGAAAATCTAAAAAAAATTGTAAAAATGCCTTCTAGAATTTTGAAAAATATTTCCTTTGATTGTGCATGTTTCTCTATTTTTTGTAAATTTCTATTTTAAAAATTAAAAATCATGCGCATCATTTTTATTAATGTATTTTCCTATTTTTTATTTAAACCATTAAAATTCAGAAAAAATCACAAAAAAACATCATACACATTTCAAAAATCCAAAAATAATTTTATTTTCTTATCTATTTTTGATACACTTTAAAAATCAAGAAAGTTGACTTTTTCTTACTTCTATCTTTATTTCTTTTAGTTGTTTGTATTTTATTTTATTTTCAAAAATTAGAATCAATACAAAAAATCATTAAAAATTACAAAATCAAAAAATATAAAAAAATATAAAAAATATAAAATTTTACATTTCAAAAAAAAAATAAAAAGACAAAATTTTCAAAAAAACCAAGAGCAGTGTGCATAGAATTGTGTCATTTATTTCATTGATTTTCATTGAATTAACTATCCCTCGA
Organism: Ottelia alismoides; assembly: GCA_037367405.1. Lineage (NCBI taxonomy): Eukaryota > Viridiplantae > Streptophyta > Magnoliopsida > Alismatales > Hydrocharitaceae > Ottelia > Ottelia alismoides. The sequence goes on from JAZKJV010006372.1 coordinate 75,605, forward strand.
TATTTTTGTAGCCTCCCTGAGTTCGATCGTGTACGCTATACATGTAAATATATAACAAAACTTTTTTGCTACATTTCTTCAATTTATTTTGGCTAGAGAGTTTTAAAGTAATTTTTGTTTGACGCTTCATTAGGTTATGACAATAGTTTCACATTGTGAATAATTCCATTAAATAAAAACTATTAAAAAGTGTTCAACAAATGTTTGTATATACACTTTAGCCATAACTGCGAGAGGTCCCGAGCTGGTGTCCTACATATTGTATATACTTTAGCTATAACTCATGTTTTTGTTTATTGATAATATAGCTATTACTTAAAAAATGTTTTGAAAAATGATTTGTAAAATGATTTTAAAAAATCTTTTGTAAATATTTTTGTAAAAATTATTTTGGAAAATATTTTTATAAAACTTTCATAAATCTATTTGTATACTGTTCGTAAAAATGTTAGTAAAATGTTTTTGTGAAATTATTTTTGTACAAATCTTTGTAAAATTGTTTGTAAAAATATTTTGTTTGTAAAATGATTTGTAAAATATTTTATCAAAATTATGTATATTGTATCAAATGTTTGTAAAATTTTTGAAAGCAAAAAACCTATTTGTAAAATTATTTGTAAACTGATTTGTAAAAATGTTAATAAAATAGTTTGCAAAAACAAGTGCTAAATTTTTTTAAAAATCTTTGTAAAATATTTTGTAAAATGTTTTTGTAAACTCTTTTCTAAATGTTTTGAAAGGTCTGTAAAATTTTTGTAAAATTATTTTGTCACATGGGATATACAATATGGGGTATATATATTTGTTGTAAAATCCATGTGTGTATAAAAGCTGTAATTTTTCATATAAAATTCACTAATGTATATAAAATCACTTTCTAAAACTTGTATATAAAACATGTAAATAAAATCCTTCTGCAAAATAAAATATTGTATAAATTTGTATAATCCTTGTATATATACTTGTATATAATCCTTATAAGTACATTCAATCCACTAACTTTCTTTCTAAAGAAGTGCATAACAACAACAACAACAACAAAGCCTTATCCCACAATTAAGTAGGGTCAGCTACATGGATTCTCCGCCACCATTCAGATCTATCTTGGGTCAATTTCAGACTTATATCCAAAAAACTAAGATCCCTTCATATAATCTCTTTCCAACACTTGTTAGGCCGTCCTCGCCCTCTCTAAGCCGTAAAGAAGTGCTTAAAATCTATAAAAAATGTGCAATTCTTTGAAAATTTTCCAATAGTTTGTTCTTCTATTTTCTTTTCTTTTCTTTGAAAAAATGTTTTGTATATATTTCTTGCATTTTCATGTGCATTTTTCAGAATTGTATTGACATTTAAACTAGTATGGAATAAAATCGAAGAACGTAGCTTGGTTATGACATTAATCCACTTAATTTCAGAGGAACCTTATAGGAACTGGGATTGAGATTCTTCAGGTCTTTAGACTTAACTCTGTGGGAACCACAAGACTTAGTTCTGTGTCGTCTTGACTGGTAAGTAGAATATTTAGAGCACATACATGATTCTTGTTGATAATGACCTAGCTTGCACACCTGCATTTACACTTTACTCACCTCAATTGAAGTAGAGAGATGGATTTGGCGGCACAAGGCACAAGCCAATGGAAACATCAGAAGTCACACATTTATAGACATTGTACCCCAACCCAATCCAACCGCGACGAGGTCTATCGACGGAATGCTATGGGTTCCAATAAGGCTTAAAAAGAGGGATAGTCTACTAATCAAGAGGAAAAACTCCTTATGTTCATGCTGCGACTTTGTAAATATTCAAAAAAAAACTCTCTTATCATAAGCAAGGCATATGCCTCAAAGTTAGATGCTTGTGAGACTGCAACAGATGACTTGGATAGCACTGGTCAAGCATACTAGGATAGGTAGCAACACTGGTTACCGTCCATTCTTTTCTCCACCTCATTCTCTTGAGCCAGTTGCACTTGAACTTAGAAGGGAATATCTTGCTTCTTGAGGACAGAGTTATTGGATCAGGGAATTAAGGTCACCATGTTGGAGAAGACTAACTTTTACCGCATCAGCTGAGGAGAGCTACATATTACTTATACTGTAGAAGAAAGATTCATAGTCACAAGGGCTTGCATATGAGTTGATATGTTTTGACCTGGATATTGAGGAGACTTGATCAGAGTTGTGTGGTTTCTAGAGGTTGTGAGTGTCAAGTTCATTTCCCATTAAGGTTCCACCCAAACTAATAGTCCAAAGGTCTGATTGAGCTCCATACTTTGATTTTATGAAGATAAGTTTAATAATTAATATTTTTCTAAGTTCTTTATTGTTCATTTATTCTTATTCTTATTCTTTTTCTTTTAGTCACTTATTTTTAAAATAAGTGTTTGTTAAGGGACTATCAATGGTAAAGCATAGGGGGATGATGAATATGCATTTCATCATCTTTAATAATTTATTTTAGCTTAAAATCTCTTATAAAACACTCATAATATCAATAAATATCTTCTTTTATTAACCTTAATTCTTGTCTAAATACTTTATATTTATCATTATTTCAACCAAAAATAAATAAAAAAAGAAACAAAGAAAAATAAAGAAAATCAAAGACTGTATATATATGTAATAGATCTAGGAAGACTTTGACCCCAAGTGAAGGCCGAGACTTGACTTGATCGATCAGGAATAAAGTAGGGGGAGATATGGCCTAAATTCTAGACAATAAAAAAAATCAAATTTCACTTGTGCATATTCATCACTTATACATTATTGTATATAATACATATTCTTAAACTATTTTATTTATGCCTAAACTAACTCCAGATAAAATGGTTTGCTTCTTGAAATTGTACATTTTTTTTGCAAATAATAAAAATAATTGCAAGAGCAGTCATTGTAAATTGTGTAAATTACAATACTCTGAAAAAGCTGCAAATCTCAACTTGTCAGATCAATATCTTCTCCAACAAAACAAAATCGATCAAAGCCACTTTCAATGTACTCCAAATTAAATAATCTTTAACATGGAGGTGGTTTCATTAAAATCAGAGTTAAGTTGTGAAATGTGCCTTTTTGGGATACTATTGTATATTAGACCTATGTATATTATGTACATTATTTATTTATTTATTTTCCTTGTATTTTTTGAACAAATTATATTTTTATTTCGATTGTAATTATTACATTTTATTTATCTAAAATACAAATAAAAATAAAAAAACCAAAAACTAACAAAAATAAAATCTTGTATATTGTTTGTATACCACTATATATATATTCTAAAGTATTATGATTTATTTACCCTAATAAATTAATACACAATAAAAAAATAAAAATATTATCAAAATCTATTGTAAAATATTGTACATTAATAAATTATAAACTATAAATTATGTATATATTTGTATAAATAATATAGTAAAAATCAAGGTTTTGATTATCATGTACATATTCCTGTAAATAACACATTTATATATTTTAACACGTGTATATTAATTTAAGTCCTTAAAAATCACCATAAATAATTTAATAAAATTACTAACACTTTCTCTTTACATTATTTTTTTATTTCTAATCCATTTTCTATTTTTGTCATTTTTTACTTAATTTTCTTCCCCTTATACCCTTTTCCCTATTTTGTCTTATTCTAGCTGGCTTCTGATAGGTTGAGCCAAGGTCTGTTGACCCTGGTCAGCTCCCTATTGCACCCGCATTCCTCGCTCATTCCCACACCAATCGTTCTTCTCAGATTTTTCACGCACGCCTCGAGCAATAACCTCTCCCAATTTCTTCTTCTAATTTGTAACCCTAACAACTGATTCCCTCGCCAGCACATTATCTCCATGAATCTCGCATTGATCTGTTCCCATTTTGAATTCAGAAACTCGCGGGAGCCAGTGCCTATTTATACATCCAGCTCTTCATCTGCTCTAGTTTATCCATTTTTTTGAGCAATTCCATGCCCGAGATTGGCTTCTGAGAGAGGTGCAGTAACATGCTATCTCCTCTTTGATCAGGAGTACGTGTGAGATGCACAAAGGCACGATACAACTACGTCGTTGGACTTCCTCCGTCTATGTCGAAGCTTCTATATTCTAGCAGAAGATCGAGGTGAAGGCCCACTATATTCGTCCTTAGGTATCCGTAGGTTTAATTCCGTTGATTTAACTTTGTACTTTTACGTTTTGATGTTTTATTTAGTCAGATCAGATCCTTCATCATCTTCCTTTGATCTACAAGATCAGAGGTGTTCCGACTACTTTAATCCATCCTCAAACCAACATTACGTTCGCATGACCTTTATACATCTCCTTCCACAATCTAGTCCCCTAGATTCTCACTGAACCTGGCTTGTGACCTATTCTCCGACCACCTTCGCTAGAAGTCTCCATTCTCTCACCATTTCCTTGCTGTTTGGCTAATAAAATCGGCCAGAGAGTCCCCCTCCAAGCATCGAATCTATTGTAGGTGGTAGGAACACAAAAGAAGCTCAACATCTGGAGTATACTTCACCTTGCCGAACTCTTCACCCTCTAGATCTTCAAACACATGCCTTCAAGCTTTGAAGCAATATCCATTAGATGCAGGATCACTTCATGGAATGTTAGAGACTTTCAGATGGCGATTAGGACTGAGGTCGAGCGATTACTGCTCGATTAAAGTTCGTCTTCCATGACATTCATATCCATTCTTCCAGTACCCTTTGTCGTCATTCGATCAAGAACAGGAAGCCCCGGGACTATCTCAGCCTTCCATTTTGCCCTAAATATCAGTTGTGGCTCGTAATTCCAGATTAGATCTTTGCAATACACCACACATCAAATTCGTAACTGTTGGCTCAGATCATCGACGTAGATCAGCCGTCCAAAAGGCCATGTGGAACGATATAAAATTTACACTCCGACCCCTGTATTTTCACTTATTTGCAAATAAGTTAGTTTAGCACAATGTCAGACTCCTTCTATTTGAATAATTGCATTATTTTCCCTATTAATTGTTTTATTTCATTTTTAGTCTTATTTGAACTACAACACGTGCTTCGTGTATCTCTTCTAGGTAAATTACATTTAATAAATTACAATAAATGTCATGTAGTTTGTAATTATTGTTTGGCCCCTGGGATTTAAATATTTGCACTTAAGTCCTTGCCAACACAACTCACGTACGCTGGCATACGTATTTTTGGAGAAAAAACATGTTGGCCCCCCACATTTATTTATTTGTTATCCATTTAATCGATAAACTAAAGTTCTTTGCATACGTGCCCCTGTGAGCATGAATTAAATTGTGTTGCTTATTTTGGCTTAATAATTTGCTAATCAATTTTCAAAATTCTTAAAAAAATACAATAAACTATAGCTAATTATTATTAACTCCAGTAATTTTTTTTGTTTTTAGTTATTTCTATTATTTTAATAACTCAAAAACACCAAAATTTCTCATGTTTACATTAAAAAATAAAAAAATAAAAGCTTTTCTAAAAATTCAAAAAAAAATTCTATTTATTTATTTCACTTTATTTAATTTTCTAAACAATTTCTATTTTCCAGTTCTTCATAAAAACCAAAACATATAAAAATAATTAAAACAATTAAAAATCATTTTAAATTACAAAAAAAATCAAAAAATTTTGCAAAAATGTTTTTTGGAAAAAATTATAAAATATTCTTTCTGATTATCCATGTTTCACTTATTTCTGGTTTAATTTTCTATTTTAAAAACTAAAAATCATCTGCAGCATTTTATATTTATTCGTTATTCCTATTTTTTATTTTTTGAAAACCATAAGAAGATACAAAAAGTCTAGGAAATTCACAAAAAACATCAGAAAAATTCAAAAATAAAAAAATAATTTTATTTTATTTTTTTTATATATTTGCTACACTTTAAAAATCCAAAAAGTTGCCCTTTTCATACTTCTATCTTTATTTCCTTTAGTTGTTTGTATTTTTTTATTTTCAAAAATTAAAAATATTTACAAAAAAATAAAAATCATTAAAAATTCCAAATTCAGGATATATAAAAATATTATAAAACTTAAAATTCCTTAAAAAATAAAAAAGACAAAATTTTCACAAAACAAGAATAGTGTGCATAGAATTGCCTCATTTCTTTCATTGATTTTCATTGAATTAAATAACCCTCGGGATTTTTGTAGCTTCCCTGAGTTTGATCAAGTATGCTATACAGGTAAACAAATAGCAAAACTATTTTGCTACATTTCTTCATTTTATTTTGGCTTGTGAGTCTTCAAATAATTTTTGTTTGATGCTTATTTGGGTTGCGACGATAGTTTCACATTATGAAAAATTTCATTAAATAAAAACTTAAAAAGAAGCATTCAACAAATGAATATGTTGATTGTCTTTACTGTCGTCCATGTCTCCAATTCTGGAAGTGTGGTGGAGATGAGAAGTGAGGCTGTAACTGCTGGTGCCGGGGCTATGGTCTTCCTCCCTGAAAATGGTGGACGACAGTCTGACTCTCTTATGAACCCAACTGATCTTGCCCTGACGGATGGGACTGGTTTCACTCCCGGTTTAACCAAATGTCGTTCACCTCATGAATGAGAGGTGGAGGTGGAGACTGCTGCTCAGGAATGTAAAGGGGTTCCTGCTGGTATGGTACAATCTGATGTGACTGATGCGGGACCTAATCCGAGGTCTGCACATAATAAACATGCTGAACTATTGATGGTCCTTTAGTACTCTGATGTGCTTACGTGGAAGAGGTCTGATCATGAGTAGAGGTATTGGTTGCGACACTCATACTCAAACATTCACTAATCATACTAATAAGAAGCTCAAGATGCTTCGTGATATCATCAAGCTTATCCAGGTTCTTTGTCATCTGTTAGATCACTTGTAGCTTCTCAAGATCGTTAGATTGTTTGACTATTATGTCCACTTTGGATAGGTGATTTCCTATGATGGTTAGATCTGTACTGTGTACCCTATCCACATCTTGTGATGCCATCATGTTTACAGCCGTGTGGAGTACTGTAGGAGAAGGAACATGATGCTTTTGAAAAGCACATGAAGAGGAAAGAGCTATAGAGCTCTCCACCATTTCTTTAAAAATCTGATAAAGTACATCCTCGTCCTTGTTGAAATGTCACCCCCAGAAGCGACATCTACCAACTTCTTATTCTCAATGCTCATACCCCCAAAGAAATTCTACACAAAGCTCATCCTTGGTATATCGTGATGGGGGAGGGGGGCATTTCTCCGTCAAATCCTAAAATCTTTCCCATGCCTCGTGATTAGGCTCATGGGACATTTGGGAGGAATTGGCAATCAATGACAACATTTGATTCAGTCGTCCTAGGGGATAATACTTGCTCAGGAATGTAGATCTCAATTCTTCCCAGGACGTAACAACCCTTCCAAAATGATTAATCCAATGTAATGCCTAATGCATAAGGTTAAAAGGGAAGGTTGTCATCTTCACTACCTCTAATGGGATGTTAGGGTAGTGTATGGTGCCACAAATACGGTCAAACTATTGGAGGTGTGCATAAAGTTCTTCATTGATGTGTTTGTGGATTATTGGGAGGAGTGGTAAAATTGTGGGCTTAAGATCAAAATGCCTATGAATCACGTGTATATGAATCCATGTGTTCGTCTATCCTGCCCCTAGATTATAGGCATCCTTAACTGTAGCATAGCCACTAGCTTAATGAGTGGATCTCCGCCTCCCCTAATCCCACCTCCATTTAACTCCTCCTCCTCTCTCCTATCTCATCTCTCATTCCTCAGCTTTAAGATCATATATCTCAATCCCACCTGAATGTTAGCTTGTTCAGTCAGCTGTGCCTAAATGGCCTATATGGAAGCTAACATCGTATTGTTGATCTCGCTCTGCTCTGCCATGGAACCCTTGCCCTTTGGTGGCATCAAGTGTGTTGATTCTGACTCCTAAAAGGTGTAGGGCACTAGATTAGTCCTCAAAAAAGGTGGAGTCTCAAATGACAGTTCGAGATTAGAGTCAATCTTAAGCAATAGATTGGACGTGTAGGGTGGAGCAATAGGTCGGGCTGGCCCGGACCCGACCATGACCCTACCCGCAAAAGCCCGGGCCTGACCTAAACCCGATTTACAAATGGGGGGGGGGGGCGGGTCCTCATTTTTCAAAAATATTATGCCCGTGCCGGGCCGGGCCCGAACCCGAAGTACAAATGGGCTGGTTCTGGGCCCTCATATTTCAAAATATCATATTAGAACTAAATTAGGGGACACGGATTTAGTAGTCATAATACATCCTATATTTCCTTCATCCATCAATAGTAATATTATATCGTAATAATACATCCAATATTCATGTGTTATAGATGAATTATATCCATAACAATAAATTGGAATTAAATTGCAACTTCATGGAATTAAAATAAGTGTGGGTTGAGCCCGGCCTGAGCCCGAGCCCGACCCGAACTCGAGCCCGATCCCGTGGGCCTTGGGCCGGTCCCGGGTCCTTAGTTTGATGAAAAAACAGGCATTGACCCAGCCCAAGGCCCACGAAAAATTGATGGGCTCGGGCAGGGCTTTCCCGGGTTGGGCCAGGTCGAGCCCAATGCTCGACCCTATGAACGTGTATATGGGTGATGTGGAAAAAAAGGATATTCAGAAAGTGAATCTTCCCGAATAGAAGACGACCAATCTGGAGTGTGAAATGAGGTCGCGGAGTCCGAACATGAAATACTCTAGTCCGACATCTTCAATGTCAATAGGAAAGATGCAAGGACACAAAAGTAGGGTTGGGCATCAGGTTGGGTCGGGTTTGATTGGCACAACCCAAGTCCATGTAAATATATGGGCTAATTGATCGGGCCAAGGCCCATTTTTTTTAAATTTTAGGCCCAATACCAAACCTGACCCAAATAAAATGGGTCGAGTTTGGGTTGACCCGCCCACTTTAACAACTATGTACACCAATATCGTGTGTTTCATTCTTCCCGCATTTGTCTAGTTATTTCTTATGCATGTGTGAATGTTTAAGATTTTATGTACGATAACTAATTCATGATTCAGAATTTAGTTGTATGTTCGAAATAGAAATGTAGTAAAAAAATATAACGACTTAAACCACCATTCAATTTGCCATTACATAATCTATTATGGATGCATGCACTATGATCCAATACAGATTGGTTAATTACAGTTGTACAAACTCTAACACTTGAGGACACATATTCCATTCTTGCATATTAATGTAATAATGTCCTCAATCCACACTAATGGACATAATTAGTAATGGGTCTAAGCATTTATTCTATATTTAAAATAAGGATATGAAAGTTAGAACATTGTATTTGGAACCAACATGAATATACTAGATATAATTATATCATATAGGTCAGGCTATCAGGATTGCGGGTTTGTCCCTTCTCAGGCTCGAACCCGACCCGATAATCAATACATGATCATTTTAGGGCCCATGATCTGCCCACTAAATTTCAGCTTTGGGTTTGGGTCAGGTTATGCGGGTCGGGTTTTGGGCCGACTCGGGCCAGCCCAGCCCAATGACCAACCTTACATGAAGGTCAACACAAGATGAAAGAAGGAAGAAGGCATGAAGGGCTTGGAAGGATCTTTACACTAACAAATAAACACAATACAAACCCCTGATTCACCACAATACACAAGTAGAGACCAAAAGGGTTCGATCTTTTATCTTTTCAATTTTAGTTTTAGTGAATCTACAGGAAGTTACTTACTACCAAGCACACAAGTTGAGTTGCTGCTATTGCCCAGTGTACGTTCTCAATCTCCCCAATCAATGGAACTATCTGCCCAGGATGACGGGTTCAATATCAAGCCCAAAGGGATAAAGGATATTGAGCACACCAAAATGATTTTCTAACGTCTCAAGCATGTGCTTGCATCTCAACCAGAACACCACAAAGATGTGTACATGAGCATATGGCACAAATCAAGGGATTTGGGTTCTATCCTTATGTCTGTGTCCTCACCCACTCTATCTGGAGGTAAGTACCTGCAAACAATGAGGGGATAACTCTCCCCAAAACAATGATGATTTGTCCTTACGTTTCTTTTAGGGTCGAGTTTTCTTTAGCAGCCCCAATTTTATACAGTTATCACTTTTTTTTTCAAGTAAATGGTCTAATGAAAATTTCCAATTCCTTTTGATCTTAAGTGAGTGACAATGAGGAAGGAAATCGGAAAAGCCGATGCACGATGAAATCAATGATGCATGCAAAGGAAGAGATGCATACCTTTTGCTAGTACTCTACATGCAAAGTGATCCACGGATAAAAAATAAAGAAAAAAATAAAACTAACCTAAATAATACACGAGAACCATCCTAGTAGTAACTTCTATTAGTGGGCAAGAACCAATTAATTTGACCAAGTCCATCCTATGATCTAGTCTATAGGAACATATATTCTTTTAAGGGCTTTGGACATAATCGATTACCTCACTCAAGAAAGATAATAGAACCCACTTCTAAGGGCTCAAGCACACAAAACCACAAGAAAAAAAATAAAATAAAATCGGTGAAAAACAAAAATTGGTGGGGTCCCCCAAGTGCACTGGTACTTGCTGAAACAGACCCCACACACACAAGGTATATAATGGCCTTAGAAAAACAGAAAAAGAGGTAGGTGCCAAACATAAATTATTACAACTTTTTTACAAAAAAATATTGTGTAATAAAATGTTAAAAAGAAAATAAAAGATTGTGCTCCAAAAATCTGCTTCTTCTAAATCTTCTGCTCCTCCTACGGTCTCCTATAGCTTGATGAAGAAACGAATTGCCTTCGCTACACTTAGGTGCGCTAACGCTCATAGGAATGTCACCCTCGCTTGTTGGGCCATTTAAAGAAAGAGGAAATACAAGAATATATATGAAACACATTTATAATAATATTAGAAAAAATATAAGGAGAAAATAAAGCAGACAATACAGAGAGATAAACAAGACACACACACAGAGGTGTATAAAAGGCAAAATGAGAAGAGCAAGTGAAATGGATATAAAATGAATCCCTAAGTCTGATCTTGGAGAGCTTTCAATGTCCGACAAATCGGATCTTGCAAGAACTGTGTACGCTCCCTCATGGCACGCGGAATTCAAAATGAGTGCTAACTCCTCAACAAGATGCAATCGATACAAAAATATATACAAAAAATGGACAAAAAAATAAAGGACAAGAAATAACATATACAAAATATGTTCAATGATAGAAAATCTGAACAAGAAATAAGTTACAAAAAGAAGAAGACAAAAAGAAAAGAAAAAACAAACATGTTTCTACAACCAAGAATAGCTGGCTATAAGAAGAAAAACCTAGCTAGCCTTGCCATGCCTCCTCGGGAATGATGCTATTGGTTGAACTCTTCTTTTTAGGGTTTTAATTTAATGGAATTATTCATAATGTGAAACTGTCATTGCAACCCAAAAAAGCATCAAATTTTTTTGAAGACCCTTAAGACAAAATAAAATGAAGAAATGTAGCAAAAGAGTTTTGCTATTATTTACCTGTATAGCATACATGATCGAACTTAGGGAAGCTACAAAAATGCCGAGGTTTATTTAATTCAATGAAAATCAATGAAAGAAACGAGTCAATTCTATGGAAACTACTCTTCATTTTTGTAAAAATTTTCCTTTTAATTTTTTATGCAATTTTAAAATTTATGATTTTTTATGCTCTCTAATTTTGTAATTGTCTATGTTTTTATTTTTTAAAAAAATGGTTTTAATTTTTGAAAATAAAATCAAATACAAAGACTAAAGAAATAATGATAGAAGTAATAAATGCAACCTTTTTGGACTTTTAAAGTATAGAAAAAATAAACAGAAAATAAAAATAAATTTATTTTGGGTTTTTTTTGAAAATTTTCTGATGTTTTTGTGATTTTCTAGAATTTTTCGATTTTTAAGGTTTTCAAATAAATAAAAAATAAGAAAAAGTTATAAATAGAAAATGTTGCATATGATTTTTAATTTTTAAAATAGAAATTTAAAAAAATAGGGAAACATGCCAATCAGAGAGGGCATGTTGCAAGGAAATTTAGTTTATGTATTAAATGGATAACAAATAAATAAATGCAAGAGACTGGCATGCAATTCTCCAACAATACGTGTGCCAACACATGTGAGTTGCGTTGTCATGGTCTTAAGTGTAATTATTTTAATTCCAGTGGCCAAACAATAAGAACAATGTTTAGGGATTTTATTGTTATTTACCCAAAAGACACGCGTGAAGCACATGTCGCAGTTCAAAGAAGACTAAAAATGAAATAAAATAAATAACGTGGAAAATAATGCAATTGTTCAAATAAAAGGAGTCTAACACGTGTCCTAAATAGACTTATTTGCAAATAAGTAAAAATACAAGGGCTATAGCGTAAATTTTATATAATTCCATGTGGCACTTTGGATGACTAATTTGTATTGAAGATTTGATCCAACAGCTATGGATTTGATGCGTGGTGGATGGAGAAGATCTAATTTGGAAGTACGATGTACGATTGATTTTTTTGGTAAAATAGACGACTGAGATACACCTGGGGCTTCTTGTTCTTGATCGCACGACGATGAAAGGTACTAGTAGAATAGATATGAATGTCGTGGCAGATGAACTTCAATCGAGTAGTACTCGCTCGACCTCACGTCTAATCGCCGTCTGAAAGTCTCTAACTTTCGACGAAGTGCTCCGATGTCTGATTTATATAGCTTCGAATCTTGAAGACCCGTGTTTGAAAATCCGGATGGTGAAAAGTTCGGCGAGGTGAGGTATACTTCATATGCTGAGTTTCAGCTTCTTTTGTACTCCTACCACCTGTAATGGATTCAATGCTCGGAGAGAGACTCTCCAACCGACTTTATTAGCCGAACAACAAGGAAATGGTGAGAGAATGGAGACCTCCAGCGAAGGTAGTCAGAGAAGAGGTCACAAACCAGATCCAGTGAGAATATGGGGGTTCAGATTATGGAAGGAGACGGAGAAAGGTCATGCGAACATAATGGTATAGTCAGGGATGGATTAAAGTGGTTAGAACACCTGTGATCTTGCATATCGTAGGAAGATGATGAAGGATCTGATCTGACTAAATAAAATTTTAAAATGCTAAAGTGCAAAGTAAAATCAAAGGAATTAAACCTCTGGATACCTTAAGGACGAATATGGTGGGTCTTCACCTCGATTTGCTGCTAGAACAGAGAAGCTTCGATGACAACGGAGGAAATCCTGCAACGTAGCTGCATCGCACCTTCGAGCAGCTCACACACACTCCAGATCGAAGAGGAGATTCCCTGTCACTGCACCTTACTCTAGAAGCCAATCTTGGGCGTGGAATTTCTAAAAAATGGATCAACAAGAGCAGATGAAGATCTGGAAGTATAAATAGGCACTAGCTCCGGTGAGTTTTTGAATTCAAAATGGGAGTGGATCGAGGAGAGATCTACGGAGATAATTTGCTGGCGAGGGAGTCAGTTGTTAGGGCTTCAAATTAGGAGAAGGAATCAGGAGAGGTTATTGCTCGAGGCATGCATGTAAAATTCGAGAAGAATGTTTTGCATGGGAATGAGCGAGGAATGCGGGTGGAATAGGGAGTTGACCAGGATCAACAGACCTGGGCTCAACCAATCTAAAGCTAGCTAGAATATGACAAAACATGGAAAATGAAAAAAGAGGAAGAAAATGAGTAAAAAATGAAAACAAAATAGAAAATGAATTAAAAATAAAAATAATGTAAAGAGAAAGTATTAATAATTTAATTAAATTATTTATGGTGATTTTTAATGAATTAAATAAAGGGTTTTTATCAGTTGTGCCCCTCCGAGATATCGCAATATCAGTTATGCCCCTATCTTTTTGGTAATATCAGTTGTGCCCCCGACTTCTTGCCAATATTTCACTTGTGCCCCTCAGAGGGGCATAACTGATAAAAGATCCCCCTCTGAGGGGCACAAGTGAAATATTGGCAAGAAGTCGGGGGCACAACTGATATTACCAAAAAGATAGGGGCATAACTGATATTGCGATATCTCGGAGGGGCACAACTGATAAAATCCCTTAAATAAAATATATACATGGGTTAAAATGTATAAAATGAATTATTTACCAGCATATGTACCTATATAAACAAAACCTTGATTTTTAATATATTATTTATACAAATATATACATGATTTAATAATTTAACAATTTATAATATTTTATAAGGATTTTGATGATTATTTTTTTTATATTTGTAAATAAGTTTATTAAGGTAAATAAATAGAATACTTTACAATATACATAATGGTACACATACAATATATACAGGATTTTATTTTTGTTCATTTTTGGTTTTGTGATTTTTATTTGTATTTTTATAAGTAAAATACAATATTTACAATAAAAATAAAAAAGTTAATATTTACAAAAAATACAATGTAAATAAAAAATGAATAATGTACATAATATGTATAGGTGTAATATATAATAGTACCCTAAAAAGCCATATTTCGTACCTTAACTCTGATTTTAATGAACCACTTGAAGGATATTGAGAATCCTCAAGCGCATCACGGAAGCGTGACGATCGTATCTCATACGATCGGGACGACTAGTCACACTAGTCGCGAGATGCAGCGGAAATTAAAATTTTTAAATCTAAAGATGAAACCACATAATCACGAGAACATTTCTCGGATCGTTTCATCAAACCACAAAGTATAAGGAATACCTCTTGGAGCGCGGTTGTGATCACGAGATCCCAAACAAGAGATCCTCCTATTTCAAGTCTGATCCATGAAGAACGCACTTGCGGGCACGATGATTAGTCGCGTCCTTCCCGCAATCTTTGATGAAGATCCAAGTGTCGAGTCCCCTGATTTTGTCAAACAAAATCCATCGTCTTCCTCTAGAGAAAGTCACCCCAAAGAAGAAGGAGATCCCCGAGTCGTCGAAGGCGAAGGCGATTGTCTCTCCTTTCTCAACACAAGATGGACGACCACCTTTTGGAGGAGAGAAAGAGAGAGGGTGAGAATATGAGAGAGAGAGAGAGAGAGAGAGAGAGAGAGAGAGTTGTAGGTGTGTACAACTCTTCATGATGTGTGTTCCAAGAAAGGCTAGGTTAGCCCTCCTTTTATATTAGTTTAGGATCCAATGGATCTCAATCCATGGGACACATAGATCCAATGGCCATGCTTGGTCAATGTAATGATCAATGGCTAGGATTGTTGTTGGTTAAAACCAACAACATTTATTTATAATTAAATTAAATATATGTTGCAACATTATCAACACATTTTAATTTAACATAAATAAATTAGTTAAGAGATTAATCAGTATAATAAAATGGAGAGAATATTGCCTGTTAAAAAAGGGGTGTCACCCATGACTTTTTCATGGGTGATGCCACCTCTAAATTGGTGGCTTTTATCTTCTTTTTATTATATCACATTTTCTCTTAATAATTTGTAATAATAATTAGCACAAAAATATCCACTAAATAAATTCCAAATTAATTTGTGAATATTTCAATTATGCCATTGAAAATTATGTGAATCATATTCACATCCCAAACTAATTTGTAAATTGCATTTTCAATTAATTACTTAATGTGAATCCAATTCACATTAATAATTAACAAATGCTATTTACATAGTTTCTCTCTCTCTCTAATATATTATAAATCATATCTATAATATATATGATTAATATGGATAGTGCTATCCACATTATTCATATCCATGATAATTAAATCACATTTAATCATCTTGGATCTCTTTTCTCATTTGCCCAAATAACATGAATCACATTCATGTTATTCATATCTTTGATAATTAAATCACATTCAATTATCTCGGATATCTCTTCTTATAATATGAATCAAATTCATATTATTCATGATAATTAAATCATATTTAATTATCCATTTTCTCGATGCTTGGATACAGAATTCATCAAATGAATTATTCTTCAACTCCTTCAAGAATAATGTGCTTTCTCTGCAGATACTTGGAGATAAGGACAGGGTGATTGTATTGTTCCACGTATAGTGACTTGGACATTGAGATCACATCTCAAATCCATATTTCGGGCCTCTCATAGATGCTTGATTAAATCAAGACCGCAAATCTAATCTTCTCATTGCATCCGAATCACATTCAGATCAATGTCCAACATTTGGACCAAGAGCTGATTACTTCTCTACTGAGAGGAGTCACTAAAATCCAGACCCGTTTCATCACTCCCTAGGAATGGAAGCGTCATGGTTATACAATCGTTTATGATCACATCACCCTCAGGTATTCCCAACACTTGTACATCCTGCATACTGGAAGACCCAGAATAAACCCACAGTATTAGATCAACTTTATACTGTCTACTTCAGGGTTTTATCAATAAGTTCTCATTTGATCATTGGGATTTGGTATCGATCATATACTTTCCAAAAGCATATCTCATACCTAGGTCTTGATCATATACTTTCCAAAAGTATATATCAAACCTACAAATTCTGTCAAGCTTCCAAAACGAGATGACCGTGCACGGAATTTGATTCTTCCCAATATCTCATGAGTGAGCTCATGTCTTCCGGTTCAGTAATGAACCTGTATGATCCCTTAGAGAGATCGTATTACTCATATGCCCTTATATGCACACCAGCGCGCCGGTGTATAGACCTTGATTAGGTCATCAACCTATTGGTCTGCCAAATGTACATACTCAGACATATAGTAACACATCTGTCTCCAGTCAGAGGATGCGTGCCTGTATCGTGACAGCATGCGATATAGGACTTTTGTTATCTCGATCTCGTTATGTCAACTCTTTGACCTAACTAATCTGACACCTCCAAATCTCTATTCCTATGCAGAGGACCTGCATCAAGAGGTCGGTCAGATATTAGCCTATGTGAGAAAGATTGCCATCACCTACTCAGGCTGGAGATCACATCTTAATAATCATTTGACGGTGCCTGATGAGTCCTCAATCTAACTCTTTAGATATTCATCCAAGCACCAGCCTCTATGATTCAATAATTGAATCAACAGCTATATGATCATTAAGATAGCCATGGTACATAACCCTAATTGTACAGAGGGACCTATTATGCAAATTATTTATTCTTCATTTCAGATCAGGGAAAGATATGTGCAATAACATTTATTGCATAATGGCTTGCCGTGGGCTCGCATGTCCAACAATCTCCCACTAGCCCAAAGAGCCATTAAATGCTAATCATTTAAACCCACACTCATGTGACAATCATAGGCTATTTAGAAAATAGCTAGGTAAGCTGATCAGTCACTCTGTTCCCAAAAGACTATGCCAAGTCCTTTTACGGCACTTGCATATCTCTTAGTAACAGTGCTCGCATCCAGTGCGAATGTTGCTTCTTATGCAACCAATACTCAATCTCAATAAAGCTATTATAGTGTCCTTGACACTATTGCTTAATAATTATTATAACCAGTATTTCTATAATCCTTATCAGAATACCCTTATTCCTGGAGATCACTATCTCATAAGGTATCTACAGTTAAGACCATTTAGATCTCTATCTATAAAAGCTTAAGCTCTTGAAGATAAGACTTATATCTAAAGCCTTGTCATCTTTGAAGATATTGTTATTACTGCAATCAAGTGTTCTTTCTCCATAGTAGGATTAGTAACAGTTTACTACTCCCACTACATGGAATATATCTGGCTTTTGTACACATCCAGCACACACTTAGCTTCTCGTAACTGATGCACAAGTGCAAGCAGTTCTAGCATTCACTTCCTCAACTCTTTGAGGTGCTATTACTTTAGATAGGTCAATACCAAATCTTAAGATAAGAAAGCCTTTCTTGGAATTTCCAGAAAATGGAACATGTCCAAGGTGTACTACAAATGTGACAGTCCCAATACCCTCTTTTCTTTGCTTCTGAACACCTTCAGAACTAAGATCCAGGAGGCATCTTTTGAGATCATATCTCAAGGTATGGAATAGCGAGATCATAAAACACTTATTATCATCCTTATATCATTCCAAATGATTAGGATATTATCTACATTTAGCACGATGAACACAATGGCACTCCCACTAGGCATCACATGGTTCATCAAGATTCTATTTAAAATCATAACATTTATAATTTCATCAAATCTGATGTTCCAACTACAAGAAACTTATTTGAGTCCATATATCGAGTTTCTTTAGCTTGCACACCTTGCTTTCCTCAATCATGAAGCCCTGGAGCTACTTCTTGTGAATATCCTTAGAGAGGTATTCTTAGAGGAATGCAATCTTGACTTACATCTTGAACATGCAATAGTCAAGTTGTGTTGCTAAGGTTAGCAATATTCTAATGATTTTAGGCGTGGTTACCTAAGAGCAAGTCTCATTGCAAGCAATGTCTTCTCTTCCAGTTTGTAGCTCATGGCTATGGACCGTGCTTTGAAGGTCTCTACCTTCTCATCAGGTTCCCTCTTTCTCTTGAAGATCCATATACACCTTAACGGGTCTTACCCTTATAGTTGGATCCTCGAGGGTCTATATACAACATTTGTATATGAAGTCTACTTTAGACTTTATTGCTAATATCCATCTTTCCATGTCATGATCCTCAGGAGTTTCATCACATGAAATCCGATCATTGTCAGACTTAACTGACACATGGAATACATCCTCAAACTCATTTGAAGAGGTATTAGTGTTTCATCTTTAATTGTCCTTTTAGTTCCCAATTTCAGGAGCCTCATTATCTTCCAAAGATTAAATAAGTTCCTACACTTCATTTTCATCTTGATTCTCAAGAGAGTCATCCTCTAAGAATCACATTCTCAGAGATCAGATTTTTTAAGAATATGAGGGTCATAAAGTAGGTATCCAATACCATCCTTTATTTTCCTAATGAAGTAGCACTCTCTAGTGCTTAATTCCAGCTTACTTGCATGGGATCTAATTAAGGATATAAAGTATAGTCTCTACTACATATATATACCTGGAAACTAAGGGATAATTATGCTAAAATTAATCATTGATCAAATCATGTCACACATGATCCAATTGTATCTCCCTACAACTCCATTGAGTTTAGGTTTATCAGGAGGAGTGAGATAGAAATGATATTCATATCTCCATAAGGTATTCTTTGAATTTTATCTAACAGGTGCAAGTTACCAAGGTTAGATCAAATTCATTTCATCTTTCTTCAAACTTTGGTTCTAAACCAAAATTGTGAAATCTTTGAACATTTCAAAGGTTTCTCAGGTGAAGAGAAGAAATCTCATATCATACATAATCATCAATAGATGTCACATATCCATAATGTTCACTATGATATAGATGATCCACATTAATAAATATGTATGAAATCCCGAATACCTTGACATCTTGCACCTTTCTAAGAGAAGGGTGTATTGGACATTTTACTTTGAATACAATATTCACAAGTATGTAAGATTTGAAATTTTAGACATTCTAAAGTTTCATATCTTACTAGTCTATTGATCAAATAAACAGACAAATGTCCAAGGCTTGATGCCAGATCATTGTCAAATGATCTTTATCCTCCTATTGATCTTATAAGGTTTGATTTTTAGTATTAGAAATCTTAATGAACCATTCATTAATTTTCTAATTTTGTGGTGTCCACTAGATGTTAGATTACTATCTGAAATATATCCATCATAATTCTTTATGATAGTTCTATCTCAGAATTCATGTTTATTTCCAGCATTTAGAAACAAACAATGAGGGTATTCTAATACCTAGGTCATAGAGACATTCTCTAAGACTAAGGGCTCTCCCACTGAGAATATGAAGTCTATCCATCCAATAGAGATTGCTGCAACAATTACAGCAATATCCATGTAGATGACTACTAAACCTTAGGATCAAATTTCTAATCTTCTAATGTATATATATGCAACCAATTGCAAATGTCATTAGAAGATTGTGATACAAATGTTAGACTTTATCTTATCAAATAAGAAAGTCAATTTCAATGATCAAATGTAGATATAGATTATTATGATGCACTATCTGAGTCCTTCTCTAAGGATTCTAGACAGACTTGATAGTCATACTATCAACACATCAAGTTATTACAGTATAGGCATTCATCCAACTCTTTAGATGTCATATGGAAGTCATAGAAGTATGATCAACTCTTTGACTATCCTTCTCATCTTGGGTCTGACCCATGCTTCCACTGTGCTCCCTTTATCTATAAGCAACCATTGCTTAAGACTAAGGATCTCTTATATTAAATTCAAAAGAATTCAATGTAAGAGTATTTCAACATTTATACATGCTTCATTAAATTCACACAATATGAATATTATGAAGCTTCATGAATAACTAGAGTATAGATAGTAGAATGATGATACTCATCATGTCTACATCCATCTAGACTCTAAAACATTGGTTCAGGTAGGTATTCAAACATTTTTGAATACATCATCTCTTTCGAGCAACCATTATGCATAATGCAGAGAACCATGTCATTCATGATTAAATGTCTAGAGCACATATGTATGCCAAAACATCTTCTTTGATTTTATAAGGATTATTTGACAATTATGATCACCATCGACATGTCACTTCCAAAGTACACTCGACGAAAGATCAAGACTATAGAGACATTCAAACCCTAAGGTGATGTCTTATTGTCTTATTTAATTGAAATTCCTCATTATGTTTGAGGAAACTTGCACATTGCAACCACAAACATTATGTGTCCAATTGCAAGTACAATATCTGGATCATGAGTCCAATCCATGATATTTTACTGGTTGTTATTGAGTATAACATTGAGTGGGTTTAATGAAGGATTATCTGAAATAAGAAATTTTGCATAAGGGTATATATATATATTATATACATGTTTTACTTTGATTTAGGAATTTTTATATCAAAGTTGTCTTGCCTTGTCAACAATGAAAGTTCATTCCCTTAATCACTTTCAATGTAAGAGATATTCTTACCATTATATCTCAAGCAAGATCTGGGATCTCCTTTCCTATTTTGTCACATCCCAATAATATGAGAACCTGCGACTCCAATAAAAAGAAGTAGGAACACATTCTGCCTTGCAAGTCCAACTTGCATTTCCCAATTCAGTCTTTAACACCCGGGCCCACCACCCCTAAGATGATGTTGACCCGCTACTAATTGAACCAACCGTCAACATGTTTAATACTCGCTATACGCAATCCAATATCACCCCAATAATATGAGGACCCGATATTGGGGTCACTACGTATACGGCCTTACTCTTTCGAGAAGCAAAGAACCCGATCCAATTAAATCATATATAGGATCTGTCACTTCGAACAGGCGTCTCCTATATACAACAACTGGCGACAGAATTCTTTGCCTTGACGGGAGACCATGGATGTCACGTATGTGATCCTCCACCTCATATTCAAAATGTAATTAATTATCGTGAATCATATTCACATAATTAATTCTTCCAAGGGAAATACACATCTATTCATAATAGAGTGTTTGAATATGATATAATTAATTTAATCCCATTAAATTAACTATCAATCCTATTATCAATCAACAAACTTTGAATTTTACTTGAATAGTAGGTATAATCTCAAAGTACGTATTATTTCAAATTTTAATAATTAGAAAAATACACTTTGATTTCTCCAGCATTATCCAGTCCCTACCCGTTGTCATGGCCAGTACCGGCGAGAGTGGGATGGACCACATACGTTGCAACCCGCTACCCCAGCGATCTCCGACTAGACACCATATCCACCTCAGGAAAGGATAATGCCAGATAGATCATCATGTACTTTGACATGCTCATCGGTCTTTCAACCGAAATTATACCATATAATATACATCAAAATAATTTTGATTATATTATAAGGAATTTTGCTAAACAAAACTCCAATCCTATTCAAGCAAGAGGATTTTGCATGTAAAAATTGTCCTACAACTATTCTAGGATGACCTAGATTTTGTATGCAAACCTTGTTCGTTGATGTTTTCAAATTAACCAATGATCAAGATCAACTATCTTATCATTATAGTTAATGGAATGTCATTCAAGGAATTGATTATCATCTTTAAATATTTCACAAATATTTATCAATAACCAATTTCAAAAAATTAACAATTAATTTTCATCATCATATTTGAATGACTTATCACAAGGTTCATGATCAAAAGATGTCAATTTCCAGCAGCGACCCCCAATCACTAAAATAAACTTATCTTGATCAATTTAAATCCAAAATTCGCAAAATTAGTGCCCTAAGATTGCCAACTTGATTTACAACAGAACCTAAGTGATATTGCATGCATTTCAAGGCGCAAAAAAACCGTAATTAACAAATTAATCACGTTCTATTCTGCAGTTCCCGCAACTGTGAATACATGCATATTCAAAAGGCCATATCTTGAGCAAATTAAATCCAAATTTAGTAAACTCAAATCCTATGGTTTCCTTGTTTAACGGGGAACAAAATTTGAAATTTCGTGTTTTAACAATTTAAACAGTGCCGAAAAAATCAATTAGACAGAGTTACGAAAATTCAAATGCGCCAAAACTTTCGCGGCCCTTTCAAACCCAAGTCGTCATTGATTCACGGATCATATCCAAAATCTTTTCCAACCTAAGGCTCTGATACCACTTGAAGGATATTGAGAATCCTCAAGCACATCACGGAAGCGTGACGATCGTATCTCATACGATCGGGACGACTAGTCACACTAGTCACGAGATGCAGTGGAAATTAAAATTTTTAAATCTAAAGATGAAACCACATGATCACAGAACACTTCTCGGATCGTTTCATCAAACCACAAAGTATAAGGAAAATCTCTTGGAGTGTGGTTGTGATCGTGAGATCCCAAACAAGAGATCCTCCTATTTCAAGTCCGATCCACGAAGAATGCGCTTGCGGGCACGATGATGAGTCACGTCCTTCCTGCAATCTTTGATGAAGATCCAAGCATTGAGTCCCTTGATTTTGTCAAACAAAATCCGTCGTCTTCCTCTAGAGCAAGTCACCCCAAAGAAGAAGGAGATCCCCAAGTCGTCGAAGGCGAAGGCGAGAGTCTCTCCTTTCTCAACACAAGATGGACGGCCACCTTTTGGAGGAGAGAAAGAGAGAGGGGGAGAATATGAGAGAGAGAGAGAGAGAGTTGTAGGTGTGTACAACTCTTCATGATGTGTGTTCCAAGAAAGTCTAGGATAGCTCTCCTGTTATATTAGTTTAGGATCCAATGGATCTCAATCCATGGGACACATAGATCCAATGGCCATGCTTGGTCTATGTAATGATCAATGGCTAGGATTGTTGTTGGTTAAAACCAACAATATTTATTTATAATTAAATTAAATATATGTTGCAACATTATCAACACATTTTAATTTAACATAAATAAGTTAGTTAAGAGATTAATCATTATAATAAAATGGAGAGAATATTGCCTCCTAAAAAAGGGGCGTCACCCATGACTTTTTCATGGGTGGCGCCACCTTTAAATTGGTGGCTTTTATCTCCTTTTTTTATATCATATTTTCTCTTAATAATTTGTAATAATATTTATCACAAAAATATACACCAAATTAATTCCAAATTAATTTGTGAATATTTCAATCATGCCATTGAAAATTATGTGAATCATATTCACATCCCAAACTAATTTTTAAATTGCATTTTCAATTAATTACTTAATGTGAATCCAATTCACAGTAATAATTAACAAATGCTATTTACATAGTTTCTCTCTCTCTAATATATTATAAATCATATTTATAATATATATGATTAATATGGATAGTGCTATCCACATTATTCATATCCATGATAATTAAATCACATTTAATCATCTTGGATCTCTTTTTTCATTTGCCCAAATAACATGAATCACATTCATGTTATTCATATCTTTGATAATTAAATCACATTCAATTATCTTGGATATGTCTTCTTATAATATGAATCAAATTCATATTATTCATGATAATTAAATCATATTTAATTATCCATTTTCTTATGCTTGGATACATAATTCATCAAATGAATTATTATTGAACTCCTTCAAGAATAATGTGCTTTCTCCGCAGATACTTGGAGATAAGGACATGGCGAATGTATTGTTCCACGTATAGTGACTTGGACATTGAGATCACATCTCAAATCCAGATCTCGGGCCTCTCATAGATGCTTGATTAAATCAAGACCGCAAATCTAATCTTCTCATTTCATCCGAATCACATTCAGATCAATGTCCAACATTTGGACCAAGATCAGATTACTTCTCTACTGAGAGGAGTCACTAAAATCCAGACCCATTTCATCACTCCCTAGCAATGGAAGCATCATGGTTATACAATCGTTTATGATCACATCACCCTCAGGTATTCCCAACACCTGTACATCCTGCAAACTGGAAGACCCAAAATAAACCCAAAGTATTAGATCAACTTTATACTGTCTACTTTAGGGTTTTATCAGTAAGTTCTCATTTGATCATTGGGATTTGGTATCGATCATATACTTTCCAAAAGCATATAACATACCTATGTCTTGATTATATACTTTCCAAAAGTATATATCAAACCTACAAATTCAGTCAACATTACAAAGCGAGACAACCGTGCACGGAATTTGATTCGTCCCAATATCTCGTGAGTGAGCTCATGTCTTCCGGTTCAGTAATGAACTTGTATGATCCCTTAGAGAGTTCGTATTACTCATTTGCCCTTATATGCACACCAGCGTGCTGGTGTATAGACCTTGATTAGGTCATCAA
Organism: Ottelia alismoides; assembly: GCA_037367405.1. Classification (NCBI taxonomy): domain Eukaryota; kingdom Viridiplantae; phylum Streptophyta; class Magnoliopsida; order Alismatales; family Hydrocharitaceae; genus Ottelia; species Ottelia alismoides. Next base: position 100,338 of record JAZKJV010006372.1, read on the forward strand.
CCTATTGGTCTGCCAAATGTACATACTCAGACATATAGTAACACATCTGTCTCCGGTCAGAGGATGCGTGCCTGTATCGTGACAGCTTACGATATAGGACTTTGGTTATCTCGATCTCGTTAAGTCAACTCTTTGACCTAACTAATCTAACACCTCCGAATCTCTATTCCTATGCAGAGGACCTGTATCAAGAGGTCGGTCAGATATCAACCTATGTGAGAAAGGATCGCCATCTCCTACTCAGGCTGGAGAACACATCTTAATAATCATTTGACGGTGCTTGATGAGTCATCAATCTAACTCTTTAGATATTCATCCAATCACCAGCCTCTATGATTCAATAATTGAATCAACAGCTGTATGATCATTAAGATAGCCATGGTACATAACCCTAATTTTACAGAGGGACATATTATGCAAATTATTTATTCTTCATTTCAGATTAGGGAATGATATGTGCAATAACATTTATTGCATAATGGATCGCCGTGGGCTCGCATGTCCAACACCACCTACATTAAAGATTATTTAATTTTGAGTGAAATGGAAGTGAGTTTGATTGATTTTGAGTTTTGGCAGAGAAGATACTGATCTGACAAGTAGAGTTTCACAACTTTTTTAGAGTGTTGTGATTTACACAATGTACATTGACTGCTCTTGCAATTATTTTTATTATTTAAAAAAAAATCTTATGTATAATTTTCAATAATAAAATAATTTTACCTGGAGTGAGTTTGGGTATAAATAAAATAATGTAAGAATATGTATTATATACAATAACATATAAATGATGAATATGCACAAGTGGAATTTAATTTTCTTGATTGTTTGGAATTTAGGCCTTATCTCCCCCTTCTTTATTTCGGATCGATCAGGTTAAGTCTTGACCTTCTCTCGGTGTCATAATCAACCTGTATCTATTAGATATATACTGTCTTTGATTTTCTTTATTTTTCCTTTGTCTCTTAATTTATTTATTTTAGGTTAAAATAATGATAAATATACAATATTTATACAAGAATTAAGGTTAGTTAAAGAAGAGATTTATTTATATTTATAGATGTTTTATAAGGGATTTTAAGCTAAAATAAATGAATAAAGATGATGAAATGCATATTCATCAATGTCCCAATTGCACATTGTATTATTTTTATGTGAAATTATTTTTATAATTTTCTATTTATTTTATGTACAAGTTTCATGTAGATCATTTTATTATTTGAGATGTATAAATGAAGAATAAAATGGAGAAAAAATAGTTATTTTTAGGGTTTAAATTAAGGCTATATGTACTATATATTGACCATTATTTCTCCCTACTCTATTCCTTGTCGACCAGTCAATATTGACCTAGTCTCGGAATTTAAGGTCATTCAGTATCGTTTATACGTCATTTATTTTTCTTTTATTTTCTTTATTCTTTTATTTTGGATTTAAATACATATCTTTATATATGATTTACATATCAAATCATAGATGTATAATGAATACTAATTTGTACAAGTTAGCTATAGTTACATGTGTTTTGATAGGGATTTAAATGCAAAATAGAATAATAAAGGCAGATGAATGGTTATTCAACAGTATTGCAATATTTCCACTCACATGAGTAGACTCATGTGATGGATAGCTTCAGGCGGTTGGGCAGGTATGGGTCAAGTGGCACCTCCTCATGCTTTGGACTAGGCTCGGGTAACTCCAAGGTAACCAAGCCCAAAAGCAGTGACTCGGGTAATAGATCTCAGTCATTTGATCAGAGTAAGCGACTCTAATCGGATAACCACTACTCTTCTGGGTCTTCCCTCTCCGTCGCAAATGATGGCCTTACAACAGAGCTCCAATAAAGGTCTATTGCATCCTCCTTGCTCCTGCATAGTGGCTGAAGGTCCAAGCAAAGAGGGTTGTCTCAAGAAGAGTTTTGAGGGTCTACAGTGATCCAACAATGGGAGCTCATTGGAGGGTAAACGCTTAACCAGAGCTCCTTAGCCAAATATGACCATTAAAGCCTCTTGAGGTACTTGCAACAGTAGAAGATAGAAGGCAAGGAAGAGGGGGTGCAGTTGATTGAGGCGAGATAGGGGCTCAAGTGAGGTGTGGGAGAAGAGCCCTATCAGCTTTTGCAAGGCTAAGAAAGGATCGAAGGTGATCAAATGTGGAGAAGAGAAAGGGGTCAAGGTGAGGTGCAAGTGCATATTCAGTGAAATGTGAAGGTAATAAAGAGATTAGATGGTGAAGGTGATGTGTGTGCGATTAAAATATGAGGAATACAAGAGATGGACAAGATGGCTTGCATGAAGAGCGAGGGTGGAAATCAAAGATGAAATCAAAGTGGAGGTGGAGCTTGGGATCGAGGTCCTTATAACCTCCGAGTCATCACTTCGACGATGTGGGTTAAATCAGAAGCTCAAGTAGAGCTAAGCAGCATCCCAACTTGACCGAGAAGTTGAGGATCATGATGGAAGGCTTCAACCATCATCATTCACTCTCCCTCTCTCTTCTTATCATGAAAGGGAAGGTAGAAGCTACGTCTCACCTTGCACAAGGGTGGATGGGCCCAAAATCCATCAGAGGTGGAGTGTTTGAGGAGGGAGGAGGAGTGGTTCCTGGTTGATTTCAGCAAAGAACAACTACTCCCCCTTGACAGGAGGTTGGGTGTGAGTGGAGGAAGAGGGCATGACATGAATGGCGGTGGTTAGGGATACGACTAGGATTAGGAATGAGGTGGAGAGGATGTATGAGGTGAACGAGGGAAAATGGAAAGGACTAGCTGGTTATGGATTTGAATGTTTGGGCAGTTGGGAGGTGGAAGATGAAGGAGGACCATTGGATCTCACCATCCAACGGTCAGAGCGTGAGGCTCGAGGGAGCGGCTGTGATGCGATCTGATCAAGCGATTAGATGGCTGGAAGATGGGGCATGCTATATGGACTTGGGATAGTCTGATCAGATCGAGTGGTGGAAATGGAGCGTGGCTAAGTGAGAAGGGTCAGTCATATGGCTCAAGAGAATTGGGCCACGTGGCCCAATGAGAAAATTGAGAAATGAATAAAATAAAGAAAATCAAAATAAAATGCATACAAATGTGAAATCAAAAAGTGTTCATGAAAGTTCTAGATCTTTTCAACATCTAGATCTTTCATGTAGAACTCAAAAAGAAAATATGTCATATATACAACCTTATATTTTTGCATATATTTTTAAGTAAATAAAAATACTCATTTTCTTTTTTTTATTTTTACTTATAATTAATATGAAAACAAATATGTACAATATTAAACTAATTTTTATGAGATTTTTTATATTAAGACAACACAAAAAATAAATACACTATACTAGGTTTGTTTATGAACAATAATTTGGGTTAAATTATATACATTGTGTTAAAATGTTCATATTAGTTAATTGATAATGAATCTTTTTGATTTATTATAGTAAGAGAGATAATAAATAATAACAATGATGATAAACAATGGATTTATCACCCCCTTATACTTAAACATGGCTCATCCTCGAGCAAATAAAGGATGAATAAGTTAGTTGAATCCATGACTATGCATGTGAATATCAAAGACTCGATTCATTCACAACTGTCGATTTAAGTGATCCTAAAATTCTCAGTTAAATCAAGCCCTAGTCAAAAGGAATTCAACTTCCTTAATTATCGGACTCTCTGTGTATACATATAAAGTAAGTCTATGACATTTCATGTTGAATGCATTTACAATTTTAGAGTCAGAATATTACCCAAGGTTCTAGTCCAAGAGACTCTCCTAAAGACCCAATCCTCAAAATTAGGGAATACATCTATTCTTGCATTCAATCCATTATTTCTTTAGTTGTCGGTGTTAAAAATGTAGATGAAAGGCCAGTTTATGGAGGGAATATGATGGTGTATTTTCTTCTCTTCCTCTCATTGGAACAAAGATCCTCTCGTGTGCCTTATTAACTCAACACATGTATTTTTGGTGTTTATCAGTGTGTTCGTCAAGAGAGTGTTGAATCTTTTACTCTTGTTTTTCTAGGAATGCACCATGGTGTGGCATTTTTTAGTATATATCATGCCTTCTGCACTAAGGCTTGTATCACTATATGATGCAACACCCTTTTTTGATTCTAAACCGACTCAAAAGCCAAATACTTTGATCCAAGTAGACACTTAGAAAGGTTGGGAGCACTTGTCTTTGGTGAAATCTTGTTGTATATGACTTTGTATGGTATGAGATTTTTAATAATATGTTTTTTATTTGGCTTGTTCCACTTCTTTTACCAAGACTGGTGCACACTGATCAACATCTTACTGATTTCATTACACCATTGTATTTAGGACAATATCACAAGCCAGTACAAGTACTTGTTCTCATATTGGCTAAATTGTTGACACTCATGTTACATGAAGCCTTCATTAATTTTATCTCATCCTTCAGCATCATAAAATCAGGTCTATACTCAAATCTCTCATCCTAGTCCCTCAAGTGAAACCAACTTGTCACATCATAACTACAATTAGACACATGAGGTGATGGTCATATTCTTTAAGGTAGAGACTAAACATGCAATATAGCATGTATATCTTTCAAACTAGGGATGTGTGAGTATTTAAGTCTAAGGCCCTAATAACTAAGGCTGGTTAATTCTGAATCAAGGGACCACAAAAACCAAGTGTTCTGAACTTTTCGAACCTTGTATAACATGAAAGTGTCAAGAGTACATCCAACTTCTTAGTTAGTATATTTGTTATTTTTTTATTATCAAATAATTTTGTAAGTATATAAGAAACACGATATTATAATAATGTGTGTCCTTTTCAAAACAATTTGCAAAATATTTGTACAAACCATATCAAATATATAAAAATTTTCCAAACAATCATTTTTACAAATAAATTTCAAATCCTCCTACGTATACCCCATAATAAAATGTCAATACGAGTTATGTAAGAAGTATATATACAATATGTACGCTGACCCCCAATACTTAGCTTATGCTATGCCCTTATGGCACAAAGTGAAATGAAAGACCTAATTCCTACTAAGCATAAAAAGGAAGAAAAGTACAGAGGAGAGAAATCGGTACAACCACCTATACTTAGGCATTAAATAACCTAATTGTAGGACAAAAGCACTAAGGAACAAGGTATGAAAGAATAGAGGAGAATAACATGGAAAACAAGGGCTTGACCTCCCCATACTTAGGCTAGAAATAGCCTAAGTATGAAGAAGGTATGGACAAGGAGAAGAGACCGAGTGAAGGATTCAATAGATTGAAGAGAATGTACTGAAAATAGTTTGGGTTCCCGCTATACTAAGGCTTTAAATAACTTAAGTAAGCATAGATTATGCACAGAAGAGGGAACCAAAAATCTAAAAGAACGAACAAATGAAATGTGGGGTTAGTATCAGTAAGAAAGAGTCTATGAATCGTGTTGGTTGCTGAATCTTTATGTTGCAGCTTCATGTCGAGTAGTCTGAAATATCTGCAAGGCACTCGATCGACATGAAGTCTCTCATCTCAACTTGGACTAACCATTCTTGATTCGATGAAATGCTTCAACAATTTTCCATTATCCCAAAAAGAATGTGCACCATATATGAGATCAGCTATCTCTACACTTCCATTGTTGTACACTTCCTTCACTATGTAGGGAACTGTCCATTTAGACTTAAGTTTCCCATGGAAACTCTCCAGCTTGGCATTAAACAACCATACCTTTTGTCCTGTGGTAAAGTTCTTGCATTTTATGTGTTGAGCATACCACTTCATAACCTTATCCTTATATATCAAACTGTTGTCATACAACTGGTTTCTAATTTCCACAAGCTCGTTCAAGTTCAGGCCATGACAAAGATTCCCTAGGAAATAACTCCAATTCACTTATTTAAGTACCCATTCTGATTTGTGAATTAACTCCACATGCAAATGGTGTGGCTGACTATAGATCATCCTGAAAGGTGAAGTACTGTGTGGAGTCTTGTAGGTTGTCTTATAGGCCGACAGAACTTGGTCCAATAGCAATTCTTCCTATAGGGACAAACTAACTTTTGAAGAATGCTCTTCACCTCTTTATTCGAAACCTTGTCCATGCCATTCGACTGTGGGTTGTAAGGACTAGTAACTATGTACTCAAATTCATAGTACTTATCTAGTCATCTCACATCTTTATTCACAAAGTGGCTACTCCCATCAGAAATCAAGACTTTTGGGACTCTGAACCTAACATTGAAATGGCCCTTCATGAACTTACAGATAGTCTTGCTGTCTGTGGATTTGGTATTCCTTCAAAGGAATACACCTTATCAAACACTATCTGATCTTTCAAAGAAAATTATTGTATCCTCTCAGTAGTATCTCCTCGAATCTAACTTTAGTCAGTCAATACCGCTCCTAGTCGCATCATGATGAACCTGCTTGGAAACAAGATAGTTTATCATGTTGGCATACCATGAGAGTGAGTCAATAACGTAAATTGACTCATCTGGAAAGATCTCTATTGCTCAGTATAAAGATAATCCTTAAATTCTAGTCAGGAAAGGTGATCAACTATAACATTCTTGACTCCAAGTTTATCCTTAATCTCCAAATCAAATTCCTATAGTAGCAAAATCAACTTTAAAAGACACACCTTTTCATCCTTATATTCCATTAAGTATTGAATTGACATGTGATCAGTAAAGATAATCACCTTGGAGACCAAAACATACGTCCTAACATCTCGAAGACCCAGACTACTGCGACCATTTCCTTTTTGGTAACAATATAATTCTTCTGTGTTGGATCCAAAACTTTACTCTCATAGTGAATAATGAATGGAATCCCTTCTTCCTTCTGACCCATGTAGCCAAGTCTTATGTGTCATTCATAATCTCAAAGGAAAGAGACTATTTAGGAGCTTGTAAGATTGGCGAGTCACATATCTTTGTCTTCATAAGCTCAAAGGCCTCAAGACACATGTGATCTATAACGAACTCCATGTCTTTTCATAAGAGCTCAGTTAATGGGCAGGAAATCTTTGAAAAAATCGGAATGAATCTTCTATAAAATCCCGCATGTCCTAAGAAAGACCTTACTGACTTCAAGTTGGTTGGTGGATAAAGTTTCTTGATCACATTCATATTGGTAGGGTCAACCTCCATTTCCTTTTTAAAGATGACGTACCCCAACACAATACCCTCCATAACCATGAAATGGCTTTTCTTCTAGGAGAGTATCAGATTGACCTCCCTACACCTTTCAAGAACCCAATCCAAGTTTGCTAAACAAACATCAAATGGATCACCATGGACTGAGAAGTCTTCCATGAAGACCTCAAGGAAATCTCCCACCATCTTGGTAAATACGATGATCATGCACCATTGAAATGGACCTGGGGCATTGCAAAGATCGAATGGCAGGAGACTGAACGTGCAAGTATAGAATGTAAATGTGAATGTGGTCTTTCCCTGATCCTTTGGGGTGATCGCTACCGGATTTCAGCCTGAGTTTCCATCAAGAAAATAGAAGAACTCTTTTCCTGCTAGTCTCTCAAAAATCTGATAAATAAAAGGCAGGGAAAGCAATCCTTTTTGGTCATGGAATTCAGGTGCATGTAGTCGATACAAATGAACCACGGCATGGGTAATCATGTCATGATCGCTAACCCCTACTCGTTGGTGACCATCTGAATTCTCGGCTTCTTCGGGGCAACATGAAGTGGAGCCACCCACTTGGATTCTGAAATGGGGTATATAAATCATGATTTATACCACTTCTCAATCTCTTTCTTCACTACCTCTCGTAGATTAGGGTCTAATCTTCTCTGAAACTCATGTCAATGTCTCATATTCTCCTCAACAAATATGTGGTGTGAATAGAGAGCATGGTTAATCCCCACGAGATACGACACAGTTAGCTTATAGCCTTGCAGTTCTTCTCTAATATGTCCAATAACCTAGACTCATACTCTACAATCAGCTCAGAACTAATGATGATATGGAATCTATCTTTGGGTCCCGTAAGGAAGGCAGACTTGAGTGTAGGAGGAAGCAGCTTCAGCTTTGGCAATGTTGTATCATTAATCAAATCGAGCTTAACTGCATCTGAATATGATTTCGTTTGCATGAAAGTAGGTCTAACTGTGTTATACTTGCCACCAACTCTGTTGTGTATGGAGTTGGATCACCAAAGAAATGCGGTAGTTTGGCCAAAGTCACATCCGACTCATCATGTACACCCCTTAGCCGTTTTGAGGGAGATGGAACCGATAGATCCGAAGGGATCTCTGAGTCATCAAGGGAATAGGGGGATGCATATCTCAAGAAGTTTGGCAACACCAGGCAAACTACGTCGTGCACAATATCCTCTCCATATGATAATATCTTGCTCAGTTCTACTAGGGTCTGGCTCCATATCCGAATGGGGCTAATAACTTTGTAATCTATATTTGAAGAAGAGTACTCTATGCTTGTCTCGGAGCTTGGTCACTGTCACTTTGTTTGCTTCATCTCAAGTTCCACCTCTCCACCTAGATAATAGAACTTCATCTTTCTATCTGATAATCAAATGAAGCACCAACAGTCCAAAAGAATGACTACCCAAGAATGATATGAGACTCTCTTCAATGATTGGGGATTTCCATATCAAGGACTGTAAAGTCCACCTTGTAGTCCTATCCCTCAATTAAGATAATGACATTTTTCACTTCTCCCTTAGCCTTTTTCATTGATTTGTCTGCGAATTGGAGTAAAGCTCTTAATTTATGAAGCGATCCTAACTCCAATTTCTCAAGTAGAGCAAAGGGTAGAAGGTTATTGGAAGAACCATTATCTAGGAGAGTGCATGCAAAGACAATGTCATCGATATGGATCTCCTCATAATGTGAACCCATATCCATCTTCTTCCTTAGAGTTGCTGATTAATCAAGCAATAAGTAGTGGCTATTGATAAGATGTGAGTCTTTAAATCACTATTTGGTTTCATCCTACTAATCATAGTAGGTGTGCATCGTACCTTAAGGTACCTCTGGAATGCAGGATGGCTAGCCACATACTCATTAAATGGCACCTTACCCATTATATTATCCTTGCAAAACCATGCCATTTCTAGGTCATTTTTTGAATATTCTTAGTGATGCGCTTTCTAGCCATTAGAGCATAGGGAAGGGATTGAAGCAAGAGAAATATAAGATGAAGAATCTGAATCATAAATTGAAACATCATTCTTTGCATTTACAAAAACATAGTTCTCCATACATGAATCTTTTTAATGGAACTTGAAATCACAAATATGGTTGTATACTATTGGTTGGGGGATATCTGTTGTTGGTATATACTCCTAAATTGAAGGTTCAAGGTCCTCCATAGACTCTGAAGTATTTCCATGTTGCTGCGCTCGTGTCCTCCTCATCCTCTCTTTGCCTTGAGTAGATGTCCTCATCTTCCGTTGAAGGGGTTGATGCGTGTGATGCCTATCCTCCTCATCCCATGAAGTATCCTCAGGTAGAGCCTCAGAGGCGACCCTCTCCATGTCCCTTTCTTGGTCAGGTACGACCATAGTCTTTCCACATCTGAGTGACATATGATTAACATCATCACACGAACAAAAATATCATGCTCAGATCTAAATGAGTCTAAGTAGTAAACCTGACCAAACTGTTGATGTTGCTTCTTGTTCATGCTATTGGGGTTAGTACGAACCTAGGTGAGAATTGAGGTCAGAGGTGCATACTGCTTGTCTTGCCATCGAGATAAGCAGTTGATGTCAACTTGCATATCCTGAATCTTGCTCTAGTAGGAACGAAGCTCCGTGAGAATATGACACTGGAAATTCATATGTCCTAACGAAGAGGTATGCTGATGGGATGAATAATAATGCAAAAGTTGGACCTGATGGAACCGATACTGCTATTGTTGTTGTGGGTGATGTTCGTAAAGCAAACCATGTTGGCTCGATGGGTACGTCAGTTGGCATACGTTCTGTTGTTGCTTCCTTTGCTGCTGTTGGGAGTGATGAGAACCCAATCTAGGCTATGTAAGAAGAGGTGTCAGGGTAAACACGATGATGTAGAAGGTTGTGGGATGTTGGTAAGACTGACGGTCCCGTATACTTCTCTACCTGGCAGGATACTAGGTGTACCAAACACCATTCACCTCCAAGACCTAAGGAGGTTCCTCCGTAGCTGGCTCAGTATGGTGGTTGTTGCTGGTAAGATTGGGTAAAGGAATGATCCTCTACCCATGGTTGGGGTGACCCTGACATCAGTTGCTCCTGGACATGATGTACTCTGTAAAGAGGAGCAACAAATGCAGTCGTGATTGGTATCTTGATCTTAGATACCTTCTCAGCTAATTGCTCCATCTATTTCAGAAGCTTGGATAGACTTTCAAGCTCATTCATCCTCTTATCGATCCGCTTAAGTAGTGTCAGCTTGTTAGCAATGATCCCCATACTGGAAATTAGGTCCTCAACGAGATTAACTACAACCTTCTTTCCCCCTCCTCTAGATTGGAGTGAGAAGGAGGACTCTATGTACACCACATTGGCGATCTGTGAGTGACTCATCTCAGCCATTTTCTCTAATACCTTTCAGACGGTATCCACTCCTTATGATGTGTAGCTGACTCCATAGGCAATGCTTACTAAACCCTGCTCCGCAGGGTTAAGACCGCTGTAAAAAGGTTGGACTAGAATGGTATCCTCCATACAATGATATGTGCACTTTTGAAGTATGTCCTTTAATCATTCCCAACTATCACAGAATGACTCATTGGGAAACTGGGAAAAACTGGTTATATGTGTCCTCATTTGATTAGTTCTACCCAAACGGTTGAATTTCTTTAGAAACATGTCCTTAACATATTGTAGGTGGTCACCAATACACCTAAGTTCTTCAACCAGTAGTCTACCTTATCCCATAAGGCAAATAATAGGGTTGTGAGCCTGATATAATCTTGACTAACCATAACATACCTAAGGATAACACAAACGAGCCCAAAATCCCGTAGGAATGCACATGGTTCTTCGTAGGAGTTCCCATTGAACTACGACAACAAGTTCAGAAACTACGGCTTCAACTCATATTCTATCTCTGGTTGGGTGGGACTCGTGTAAGATTACACTCTGAACTATCCCGAGTTATCTTATCTGAGCTCCAATAAAGGCATTCTACTACTCAGACGCAACCAGGTCCATGAAGTGAAGTTCCACAGACCTTAGAAGATGGGACATTTGGAGAGGTCATCGATAGTCTCACAGATTTTGAACAAATAACTCCCCAAATATCCATCTCTGACATTAAGAGGATCAACACGTTTAACAAGGAGGTCTATTCATTGCGTTCCCTTAAATATGCAAAGTTAACTCAAACAATTCAAAAACAATGCAAACCCTTTGAGTTCACCAACTTCACACGTGAAGGCCATAATATCTCTACTAGATTATCTTGTCAACTTTAGTCGGTGGTAGAACAATCTTTAAAAGCATTACACACAAGGAGTCTCCTTAAGCCCAGCAGTGCTCCCGATAACTCCCAATCAAAGAGGTGATCTTCCTGGGTAGTTAGGTTTCAGTATCACACCTCTAAGGAGACTATAAGGCTTACACTATCGAAACATATTTCTAAGGTCAAAGGCAAGCCCTTGATGCTCCCAAATCCATGAGAGTCTAAAATGGAGACTTAAGGGGCAAGTCTAGGGATTTGGGCTCTAACCATTGGACTATGTCCTCACCTACTACGTTTGGAGGTAAGTACTTGTGTCCAATAAGAGCTTTATCCACCTGGAATATGAGAGTGAATTTTATTCCAAGTTAATAAGATCGACATGCTTAATTCAGTCATATTATTTAGTGTTAGGGTGTCGCTTTGATTAACATGAGCACATAAGTACGTGCCTAACTTTCAGTCTCGTTTCCTTTTAGACTTAAGTTGTAAAACCAAAGGAGCAATCAGAAAAGATAATGCAAGCATAAAATCCATGATGCATGCTCATAAGAAGTTATACTCACAACACATCCCAGCACTCTCCATGTGAGATGCAAGAGTGAATTTTTGAATATTAAACTGCATGCATGCAAGTCGGAAGCCACGTCTAAACATGATACTATTAGTGTGAAAGAAATTGAATTCAATTTAGCTACGTCGTACATGTTTACTTGCGTCTCGTTAATGAATTTTAAGATGATGTGAATATTAAGATGCAAATGTGGCCTAATTTATGAGGGGTACATACATGTTTGAACCTAATTCTACTCATGTTCCTGCTCCTAATTATTGTCACTCAAGTCGATCCCCACTCTCTATGAGAGTGAAATGGGTCTTGACATACCACAATTAAAAGAATAAATCTCTTTTACAACCGTAACGAGAACCACTATAAAGTGCAATTACTTATAATTATTTCAATACAATAATTACAACACAAAATGTAGTTATTATTCTAATTAGCTAAAAAATCTCTCTTATGTAGTCGTCTTGACTCTTCTTAACTCAAACTCCAAGCTTGATCCTCTGCTTTGCTTCACTCCGATCTGCTCTGCGAGCCCTGCCAATTAACCATATGATTAGAAATTCCCAAGGGATAATCAACTAATCAGATTAATAATTATAAAAATGTCACAATACAAACACAACTAAAATAATGAGCAACAAAATGAGCTTAACCTAAATAACACAAAATTTCACTTAATTACATATTTAAAGCTTAATCAAAGAAGCTAATCAAGTCATATCCCCAGCAACGACGCCATCCGATAAGTCACTAAATGGTTAATCTAATAAGTTCATGTTGTAGTATGACCACTTGACTAGGTATCCAAACTGAGATTAAAATCTCCGCTAAGAGTAGCTCAGCTAAAATCTCCTAGATAATTCTATGGTCGAACTCAGGAATGCATCTGATTAATCTATCTAATGAGGACTTAAATATATGATTAAGGTACTCTAATGTGCTAATCAGGTCAAGGGTGCACAATGACACAATGGATGCATGGGTTATTATTGGCTTTTCAATGCATATAGATTACATGCTGCAAAATGCTAATGAATGCACAAAACAATGCAAACCACAAAAACAAATATACACTCATAAAATATGCTCATGATTTAATGATTTAACTCTGAAATCAATTAAGCATCAAATAGTCCAATTTTATCAATTAAGAACTTCAATTGATCTCTTTTCATTCAAGGACCACTTGATCAAGCAAGTAGTATTTTCAGCACAAAGTAGCTCCCTATTACAAGACTAATAGGGAGTTTAATATTTCAAAATAGATTAAGAAAAGCTCCCAATTCAATGAGGTGAGTTTAAGGTAAGTTGGTGATGAAGCAGAGTCGAGATCCGCTAGATATATAATAGGCGGACGACCTAAATGAGCTTAATTATGCACTAAAAGATTAATCATGGAAAACGTAGATACTTAATTAAGATCCAAAGGTCTCTATGTTTTTCTAATTTTTAATTTAACAACTATTTCTCATATCAAGGAATTAAATATGTCATATTACAGAGCATCAAAAGACATTTAAAATGGCATTAATTTCATCTAATTTGGACAACATATGCAAAAGTTATTATTATGTTAAGATAGGGGCATAAATGTAAAAAAACTTAACATAACAAAATTCTCATTTAAGTCAAAAATTTGGATTGAAATTTTATTACAAAAGCCGCTGGGGTAATATGTGGAAAAAGTCCCTGCATGGGGCTGAAACCGGAATTAAACTAAGGCGTAGTGGCTTATATTGGAAATTCTCTAGACAACATGCATCTCACACACGTTGGACCTAAATAAAAATACTAGAAGATGGTCCTAAGCACTCAATTTTTTCCACTTACGTGAGTGGGCTCACATGATTGCTTGCTTTGGCGGCTAGGTAGGTACATGCACCTCCTCTTGCTTTGGGATAGGCTCGGGTAACTCAAGGCAATCAGGTCCGGAAGTGGTGGATCAGGTAATAGATCTCATTCGTTCGATCAAAGCGAGGTGCTTTAATCGGACGATCATTAGTCTTCTGGTTATTTCCTCTCTATCACGAACGATTATGATAAAACATCGCTCCAGCGAACCTCTGTTGCTTCCTCCTTGCTCCTGTATAGTAGTTGAAGGTCCAAGCACCTTCTGGGAGATCTGATGATGAAGAATGTAGGGGTAAATGCTTGATCAGAGCTCCTTAGCCAAATCCAACCATTGAAGCCTCTTGAGGTACCTAGAACGTTAAAAGACAGAAGCCAAGCACAAGGGGGTGGGGAGGTTCTGGAGTTGATTGAGGTGGGATGGGGGCTCAGGTGAGGTGAGGGAGAAGAGCCCTAAAGGGTTATCAACCTTTGCAAGGTCAAGAAAGGATCGAAGGTGTTCAAAGGAGAAGCCTAAGGGTATCAAGATGAGGTGAGTATGAATATTCAGTGAAATGTGAAGGTAATAAAATGGTTAGTCAGTGAAGGTGATACATATGTGTGTGATGAAAATACGAGAAATACAAGAGATGGACAAGATGTCTTATCGGGAGAGTGAAGGTGGAAATCAAAGATGAAATCACAAAGGAGGAGGAGCTTGGGATCGAGGTCCTTATAACTTATGAGTCTTTGCTTCGATGATGCATCTAAGATAAAAAGCTCCACCTGAGTTGAACAACACCGCAACTCGACCAAGTAGTCAAGGATCATGCTGGAGGGCTTCGACTAACGTCGCTCACTTTCCCTCTCTCTGGTTATCATGAAAGGGAAGGTAGAAGCTAGGTCTCACCTCTCACAAGGGTAGATGGGTCCAATATTAGCCGGAGATGGAGTATTTGAAGAGGGAGGAGGAGTAGTTCCAGGTTTATTTCATCGAAGAACAACCGCTCCCCCTTGACTAGAGGTTGGGTATAGGTGGAGGAAGAGGACATGATGTGAATGGAGGCGGTTAGGGCTACGACTGGTAGTTGGAATGGGGTGGAGAGGAGGCATGAGGCGAATGAAGGAAAATGGAGAAGCATAGTTGGTTATGGGTTTGGATGTTTGGGCAATTGAGAGGTGAAGATGAAGAAGGACCACTTGATCTCTTGATTCAATGGTCGAGGGAAAGGCACTAAGGAGCGGTTGTGATGCGATCTGATCAAGAAATCGGATGGCTGAAAGATGAGGCTCACTGGATGGGCTTAGAACCATCTGACCATATCATTCAGATAGTGGAAACAGAGCACGATTAAATGAGAAGGGTTGGGCATGTCGCTCAAGGGCATTGGGCCACATGGCCTAATGAGAAAAATAAAAATGAAGAAAAAAAGAAAACTAAAAATAAAATATGTACAAATATCAAATCAAATTGTTCAACATGAAAGTTGTAGATCTTTTAAAGATCTATAGATTTCATGTAAAACTTAAAAAGGAAATATATCATATTTACAACCTTATAATTTGCAAGTTTTTTTAAGTAAATAAAATACTTATTTTCTTTTGTTATTTTTTTTGCATTTTTTGTTATAATTATTGCCAAAACAAATACATATAATATTAAACTAATTTTTTTTAGGATTTTTAATATTAAGAAAACACATAAAATAAAGATGATGTACTAGGTTTATTTATGAACAATAATTATGGTTAAATTATATACATAGTGTTAAATGTTAATGCTAGTTAATTGACAATGAATCTTATTGATTTATTTTAGTAAGATGGATAATAAATAATATTGACGATAAATCATGAATTTACCAACAATGTGGAGGAGCGGGAGGGCAGATGAGGAGGAGGAAGGATGCAGAGGAGGAGGGGGCGAAATTCTCAAAAAGTCCTAAGGGGCAGAGGAGGAAGGGGAGTTGGAGGAGGGGGCGGTGGTGGAGCAGGGGGTGGAGGAGGAGGGGTTGTAGGTAGAGGGCGGGGGGGGGGGGGGGGGTGGGGGAGTAGAAAAAAGACCTTTCAACTCCTTTTAAATTAATTCCCCTTGTGTCCTCAAAGTTAACTTCCATTTGCGTTGGGGATGGACATCAACTAACTCGAGGGACACAAGTGAACGATGTAGAAGAAGTCAGGGGCTGAACTGACATTCTAAAAAATAAAGGGATATGATTGATATTGTAATATCTTAAAGAGGCACACTGATAAAAACCCTTTCCATTATTAGGTAGACATTTTTACCTCTAAATATTAAATATTATGTAGAAACCTTTTTAGTTGATTGCAATATAGTCCTTTATATGATGTTACATCTTATTATTTATCCATCGTTGATTTTTCTTATAAGTCTAACAAGACGTAAAAAAAAATCTCCTGGCTATAAAGACTCCTTCTTTACATCATTTATGATTTATCTCCTACGAGGGTATAACAACTAAGGTAAATCATCCATTAACTAGAACATATAATAGTTAATTATTCATCTTCAATTTCTAATTCAAAATCACATATCATATCTCCACACTTTTTACATTGTTGCAACTACTTGGAGGTTCATTCTTGCAGGTGCACTCAAAAATCTCTTTTGTTACCATACAATACATCCAATGTTTGGATTCATGAAGCCCCTTGAATTTTTATCTCTCTAACGATTGTCCCTCTATGATCCGAGTACTAGGAAAATCATTTTCATGCACATACAATTCCACACTCGAACTACACAATGTAATATGAACATGAGAAATTTTGCATGAAGAATGGAATTTAAAAATTCAGTTCCATTCATAACTTGTCCATCATTCATTTCATTACAATCCATGTCCATAAAATATATTACATGTACGCTTTTGAAAAGTATCCATACAAACAAGGAACATCTCACGTCTTCTGAAATGCTACAAGTAAAGTAAGAATAGTAAAAACTACTAGTAATTTTACCACAAAAAGGAAGTCGTGTAGCTGCACAAAAAGAAGTAACTCCAAGTAAACAACAACCACTCACAGCTGCAGTTGCTTCTAAGAACCTGCGGGGATCCACACATAGGTACCTTATGAGAAAAGTCGATAAGTATGTTATAAAGTTTGCAACAAGCAAGGTACTAAAGAAGTGTGTAAAAGAACAACTAGGAAACAATCGTCACAAAGAAAATACAATTCTAAATATTTTTTATTTGATATAAGTAACCGACGCTTCAAGGATAGTCTGTGGTTTTGGTCTGAGTGAGACCTCGCACTATGACTAAGGTAAGAGGAAGACCTCGAGGTTCGGTACCGCTGTAGGCATGCGATGGGGTACATGCATCCTAAATAAGTTCTCAACATGTCCACTAGCTTCACTTTTTAACAAACTGTAGTCTGATTTCCGATTCAAATTTCAACTAAATCATCGCGAACCATCCATGTCCACTACCCACGTCTAAGAGTCCACTATGGCATAGCACACGAGTCAGGGCATATGTTACCAAGATCATTTTTACAAAGATCATTCTTACCTTAGTCCAAATCACCATGACTTACCCGATCCTCCTTATGCACACAAGATTTATATTCCAATCCCGACTTCATTAACCACATTTTTCCGGAACTCCCCTCTTAGTGCTCCCACTCGGAATACTAACTAATGTGGCCTACACCGGCCATTACATGAGTGTTAACTCTACATGAACAAGTGAAACACTAGACCACCAACCATGACTAGTTGGCCAACACTCGAAGCACTAGGCTAAAGGCACATAAGTGCTGAGGCTGAACACCGCGTAGTAACTCCTCAGTGTGTCAATAACATGTCATCCAACCATCTCATTTACATAGTAGTTGTTTGGATCATGACCATTTAGGCATCTACTCGGGGCTCCAAGGGTCGTGCCCCCCCCCTTTGCAACAACCATTTCACTACCCGATTACCATGATATCTTAACCATATGATAATAATTGCACTAAATACAACAAATATTATCTATTATTTAGGCAAATATCTTTATCCCCTGCATGTTCCTACTTTCAATTACTCATTCATGGCTAATGGACCTCAATTGTCTACTTTAGTTTCATGACCAAGAAACTAAGTATATTTCTATATAGAGGCATTTCACTTCTACCCATGAAAAAAATCAACACAAAAGGTTTTTAAAATCAACAGGATCAGAGGGCCATGGATCTCATTGTGTTATGACTAACTACAAAAGATACATATGAAAAAAAAACCTTTACGCTAATGAAAAACTATAGAATCATTGATCCAAAGATTATGTAAGCCAGAAAGAACTGTGGGGTTGTGGAATGTAGTCACAATAGTTGATGCATGAAGTTCCAATATACTCAGGGACCGAGAAGAAATGCACCACTTTTAAATCTGTTAAACACAACCATACCCAGGATTTTATGAGTTTCCACAACTTGATCCATTGACTCGACCATGCAGTAACATCTTCAACATTGAGGATACATCCAATACTGTTTCCATAATTGTTGGACATGCGAGCCCACGGCAAGCCATTATGCAATAATTGTTATTGCAAATATCATTCCCTGATCTGAAATAAAGAATAACTAATTTGCATAATAGGTCCCCTATTACAATTAGGGTTATGTACCATAGTCATCTTAATGATCATACAGCTGCTGATTCAATTACTGAATCATAGAGGCTGGTGCTTGGATGAATATCTAAAGAGTTAGATTGAGGACTCATCAAGTACCGTCAAATGATTATAAAGAGATGATCTCCAACCTGAGTAGGAGATGTCAATCCTTTCTCACTTGGCTGATATCTGAACAACCTCTTGATGCAGGTCCTCTGCATGGGAATAGAGATTCAGAGGTGTCAGATTAGTTAGGTCATAGAGTTGACTTAACGAGATCGAGATAACCAAAGACCTATGTCGTATGTTGTCATGATATAGGCATGCATCCTCTGATCGGAGACAGATGTGTTACTATATGTCTGAGTATGTACATTTGGCAGACCAATAGGTTGATGACCTAACCATGATCTATACACCGGCGCGCTGGTGTGCATATAAGGGCATATGGGTAATACGATCTCTCAAAGGGATCATACAGGTTCATTACTGAACCGGAAGACATGAGCTCACTCATGAGATATTGGGAAGAATCAAATTTCGTGTATGGTCATCTCGCTTTGGAAGCTTGACTGAATTTGTAGGTTTGATATATACTTTTGGAAAAGTATATGATTAACTCCTGGGTATGATATATGCTTTTGGAAAGCATATGATCGATACCGACTCCTAATGATCGAATGAGAAACTTGATGATAAAACTCTGAAGTAGACAATGTAAAATTGATTTTATTCTTCAGGTTTATTCTGGGTCTTCTAGTATGCAGGATTTACAGGTATTAGGAATTCCTAAGGGTGATGTGATCATAAATGATTGTATAACCATGACGCTTCCATTCCAAGGGAGTGATGAAACATGTCTGGATTTTAGTGACTACTCTCATAGAGAAGTAATCTGATCTTAGTCCAAATGTTGGACATTGATCTGAATCTGATTCAGATGTAATGAGAAGATTAGATATGCAGTCTTGATTTAATCAAGCATCTATGGGAGGTCCGCAAGTTCTGGATTTGAGATGTGATCTCAATATCCCATTCACTATACAAGGAACAATACAATCACCATGTCCTTATCTCCAAGTATCTGCAGAGAGAATGCATTATCCTTGAAAGAGTTCACGGTTAATTTCATTGTTGATATATGTATCCGAGCATTGAGAAAAAAGGATAATTAAATGTGATTTAATTGTCATGAATAATATCAATTTGATTCATATTATAAGGAGAGTTATCTAAGATAATTAAATGAGATTTAGTTAACATAGATGTGAATAATGTGAATTTGATTCATATTATTTCGGCACAAGAGAATTGAGTACCAAGATGATTAAATGTGATTATTTGTCATGGATAAGAATAATGTGGATAGCACTATACATATTATTCAGGTATATTATAAATGTGATTTATAATATATTAAAGAGAGCATTTTATAATTTATTTTTGTTTATTAATTGTTAATGTGAATTGGATTCACATTGTATGATTAATTGAAATATAATTTACATTTTTGTTTTGGGTTGTGAAGGAGATTCATATTTTTCCAATGGCATGATTGCAATGTTCACAAGATAATTATGAATTATTTTTGTGAAATAATTTACAACAATTGTTGTTGTAAATCTTGGAGATATCACGAGACTTTGAGATTTCATGAGATAATGAGATCTCATGAGATAGTGAGATCTCATGAGAAGAGTGGTCGTCCCCACTTCTTTAGGGGATGAGGTTTATCTCCTCGTTATCTCCAAGACCAGTCAAAGTGATTTAAATGGGATTAATTATGTTGATTTATCAATATAAATTAATTCAAAGTAAATCAATTTTTGTTGTGTTTTTACGACAACATCTTAGCCATTGAAAGTAACACAAATCAATCTCAACTATTGATTGTGTGTTATCCATGGATTGAGATCCATGGACTCCCAAAACCGTATATAAAAAGAGGCATCCCTTGCTCTTCGAGACACACGTTTACAACGTAAACTAATGCTCTCTCCATGCCATGGCTCTCTCCCTCTCTCTCTACACGCCAAGGCTCTCTCCCTCTCTCTCTTGTGGCCGTCCACCATGGAGCCATTGAGAGAGTCTCCATCGCCGCAACATCCTCGTTATGATGCCGGAGTACTTGCTCGTGGATTTCTGTCTCCTTCGGAGAACCTCGCTCGTGAAGAAGACGTCGGATCTTGTGTGACGAGATCAAAAGATTCGCCTCTTGGATCATCAACATGGATTGCGAGAAGGACACATCTCATCAATGCGCTCGCAAGCATCTTCTCCGTTGGATCAGACTTGAGACAGGAGGTCTCTTTGTTTAGAGACTAGATCGCAACCACGCTTCAAGAGGTAACCTTAATATCTATGTTGGTTTAGATGAAACGATCCAAGAAAGGTTCTTGGATCATGTGGTTTCATCATATTCGAAATTTTCAATTCCGCTGCCCGGTGCAACTAGTGTGACTAGTCGCTCCCGAATTGCATTCGATGTGATCCACACACTTTTGTGATGTGCTTGAGGATCTCGCCATATCCTTCAAGTGGTATTAGAGCCAGGTTAGAGATTTTGGATGTGATCCATGAGCCTAGGAAGACTTGGACTCGTTAGGGTTCGTGAAAATTTTTTCGCATTTCGATTTTCACAGCCCTATTTTGTTATTAATTTCAGCCGTGTTTAAAATGTTTAAACACAAAACTATAACTTGGATAATGTTCCCATTATTAAGGAAACCGTGGGATTTGAGTTTGCATGATTTAATATCCGATAACTCAAGATATGTTCTTTTTAATAACCATATATCCACTGTTTCAGGAATGGCAAATAATGATATATTTAAAGAGTTTAAACACCTGGAAATGCGTGTTAATCACATAGGTTCTATTTAAAATCAAGTTAGAAAACTTTTTAAACTGATTTGGCATAATTTGGATTTAAAATGAATGAGATATGCTATTTTTAGTAAGTGAGAGTCATTGCTGAAAGTTGCAATCCTAATCATGATAATTATGATAATCATTTAAGAAACTTGTGAAATTATTGGTTATTTCGTGGAATAATTATGGATAATATTTGGCAAATATTTGAATGATAGTTGTTCCCTTAAATGACATTTCCTCATCCAATAAATGATTAGATATGATCTAGATCACCAATTGGTTACTTGATACACTTTCAACAAACATGTTACTTGAATAGGTTTGGGAATTTGTCTAGCAAATTTCCTTATAATCAAAATGGTTTTGATTATTACTATATGGTATAATTTCGGCTTAAGAACCGATGAACATCTCATGTACACAATGATCGATTTGACATTATCCTTTCCTGAGGTGGATATGGTGTCTAGACAGGGAGCGTTGGGGTAGCAGGTTGCACCGTGTGCGATCTGTTCCACTCCCGTCGGTATTGGCCACGACAACGGATAAGAACTCGATAATGCTGGAGAAATCATGGTGTAATTTCTAATTATGAAAATTCAAAATAATACGTATTTGAGGTAATACCATATTTCAAGTAACAACTAAAATGTTTGTTGGATATTAATTGTATCATTAATTTAATATGATTAGACTAAATGGAATCCAAATAAAATTAAAACACTCTATTATGAATAGAGTTGTTATTTAACTTGGAAGAATTAATCATAATGAATATGATTCATAATGATTAATAAGAATTTAAATATGAGGTGGAGGATCACATAAGTGACATCCATGGTCTCCCGTCAAGGCGAAGGCTTCCGTCGCTAGGGATTGTATGTAGGAGACGCCTGTTCGTGAAGGATATGGTTATAATCCTCAAGTGCATCATGGAAGCGTGAGCGTCGTATCGAATACGACGAGAAGCGACTAGTCGCACTAGTTGCTCGATGCAGCGGAATTTAAAAATTTTCATGCTATGAAACCACATGATCCAAGAACACTTCTCGGATCATTTCATCTAAACCACAAACAAGTAATAGGATTACCTCTTGAAGCGTGGTTGTGATCGAGTCTCTAAATTAAGAGACCTCCTGTCTCAAGTCCGATCCGACGGAGGAGACGCTTGCGAGCACGGGGATGAATCGCGTGCTTCTCGCAATCCATGTTGATGATCCAAGCAGCGGATCTCCTGATCGCGACACACGAGATACGAAGTCTTCTTCACGAGCGAGGCACAATGAAGTAGACGGAGATCCATGAGCAGACGATCGGGCAGCATAACGACGACGCTGCGGTGATGGAGACTCTCTAGGGAATCCATGGTGGACAGCCATGAGAGGGAGAAAGAGTAGATGTGTAGAGAGAAAGAGAGAGATGTACTACAATAGCATGTCCTTATAGAGCAAGGTATGCCTCTCTATTTATAGGGTTTTGGGATCCATGGATCTCAATCCATGGGACTTATAAAATCAATGGATGAGATTGATTTATGTCAATCCAATGGTCAAGATTGTTGTTGGTAAAAACCAAGAACTTATAATTTAATTTAGATTAAATATATTTGATAAATCAAATATGCATCAATCTTAAAATTAAACCAATCAAATAAGGACAGGAATTCAATGGAGATCATGCCTCCCCAAGTAATAGGGTGGACGGCCACCAATTCTTTATAGGACTTGGTAGCCGCCCACCACATACTAAGTGGGGGCAATCTCATGGATTTCCATGAGATTGCATATCTCCATGAATTTCTCCATTATTTATTCCGACAACTTTTATTGGGATTTATTCTTCAAAAATAATTCATAATTAATTTTTGAGAATATTGCAATCTTGCCATTGGAAAATTGTGAATCACATTCACAATCCAAAAGAAAAATATAATTTACATTTTCAATTAATTACAGAATGTGTATCCAATACACATTAATAATTAATCAACAAATATAAATTATAATTAGCTCTCTCTAATACATTATAAATCATATTTATAATATATTATGAATAATTGGATATTACTATAAATATTATTCTTATCCACAATAATTAAATCACATTTAATTATATTTGGTAACTTATTCTCATGTGCCCAAAAATATGAATCACATTCACATTATTCACATCTTTGATAATCAAATCACATTTAATTATCTAATATAACTCTCCTTATAATATGAATCAAACTCATATTATTCACGATAATTAAATCACATTTAATTATCCATTTTCTCAATGCTCGGATACATATATCAACAATAGAATTATCCATGAAATCTTTCAAGGATAATGCGCTTCCTTCGTGAATACTTGGAGATAAGGACATGGCAATTGTATTGTTCCATGTATAGTGATTTGGATATTGAGATTACATCTCAAATCCAGATCTCGGGCCTCCCATAGATACTTGATTAAATCATGACCACAAATCTAATCTTCTCATTGTATCTGAATCACATTCAGATCAATGTCCAACATTTGGATCAAGATCATATTACTTCTCTACTGAGAGGAGTCACTAAAATCCTGACCCGTTTCATCCCTCCCTAGGAATGGGAGCGTCATGGTTATACAATCATTTATGATCACATCACCCTCAGGTATTCCCAATACCTGTACATCCTGCATATTGGAAGACTCTGAATAAACACGAAGTATTAGATCAACTTTATACTGTCTACTTCAGAGTTTTATCAGTAAGCTTCTCATTTTGATCATTGGAAGTTTGTATCGATCATATACTTTCCAAAAGCATATATCATACCTAGGTCTTGATCATATACTTTCCAAAAGTATATATCAAACCTACAAATTCAGTCAAGCTTCCAAAGCGAGATGACCGTGCGCACGGAATTTGATTCTTCCCAATATCTCATGAGTGAGCTCATGTCTTCCGGTTCAGTAGTGAACCTCTATGATCCCTTTGAGAGATCATATTGCTCATATGCCCTTATATGCACACCAGCGCGTCGGTATATAGACCATGGTTAGGTCATCAACCTATTGATCTGCCAAATGTCATACTCATACATATAGTAACACATCTGTCTCTGGTCAGAGGATGCGTGCCTATATCATGACAGCATACGATATAGGATTTTGGTTATCTCGATCTCATTAAATCAACTCTTTGACCTAACTAATCTGACACCTTCGAATCTCTATTCCTATGCAGAGGACCTGCATCAAGAGGTCGGTCAGATATCAGCCTAACTGGAAAGGATTGCCATCTCCTACTCAGGCTGGAGATCATCTCTTAATGATCATTTGATAGTGCTTGATGAGTCCTCAATCTAACTCATTAGATATTCACCTATGCACTAGCCTCTATGATTCAATAATTGAATCATCAACTGTATGATCATTAAGATGGTCATGGTACATAACCCTAATTGTACTAAGGGACCTATTATGCAAATTATTTATTCTTCATTTCAGATTAGGGAATGATATTTGCAATAACATTTATTGCATAATGGCTCGCCGTGGGCTCACATGTCCAACAATCTCCCACTAGCCCAAAGAGCCATTAATGGGCTAATCATTTAAACCCACACTCATGTGACAATCATAGGCTATTTAGAAAATAGCTAGGTAAGCTGATCAGTCACTCTGTTCCCAAGAGACTACCCCAAGTCCTTTTACGACACTTGCATATCCCCTAGTAACAGTGCTCGCATCCAATGCGAATGTTGCATCTTATGCAACCAATACTCAATTTTGTTACAGTATTCTTGACACTGTAGCTCGATAATTATTACAACCAGTATGTTCATAATCCTTATCAGAATACCTTTATTCCTAGAGATCTCTATATCTTAAGGTATCAACACTTAAGACCTTTTAGATCACTATCTATAAATTCTTAATTTCTTGAAGATAAGACTTTGAGATCACTATCTCAAAAGTTTTGCCCTCTATGAAGATATTGCTATTACGGCAATCAAGTGTTTTATCACCATAGTAGGATTAGTAACAGTTTATTACTCCCACGGCATGGAAGACATCTGGCCCTTCTACACGTCATACACAGCTTCTCGTAACTGATGCACAAGGGCAAGCAGTTTGCATTCACATCCTCAACTCTTTGAGGTGCTATCCCTTTAGTTAGGTCAGGTCCATATCTTAAGGGAAGGAAGCCTTTCTTGGAATTTTCCAGAAAATGGAATAAGTCCAAGGTGTAATACTAATGTGACGGTCCCAATACCCTCTTCTCTTTGCTTCTGAACATCTTCAGAACTAAGATCTAAGAGGTATCCTTGAGATCATATCTCAAGGTATGGAACAACCAGATTATAAAACGCTTATTATTATCATCCTCAAATCATTCCAAATGTTTAGGATATCAACATTCATCACTATGAACACAATGGCACTCCCACTAAGCTTCACATGGTTCATCAATATTTAATCTGAAATCATAACATTTATAATTTCATCAAATCTTATGTTTCAACTACAAGAAACTTATTCGAGTCCAAAGATGGAGTTCTTTAGCTAGCACACCTTGCTTTCCTCAATCATGAAGCCCTGGGGCTACTTCATGTGAATATCCTCAGAGAGGTAATCATAGAGAATTGCAATCTTGACTCACATCATGAAGATGTCACAGTCAAGTTGTGTAGCTATGGTTAACAATATTCTGATGGGTTAAAGCAAGGTCACTAGAGACCAAGTCTCATCGCAAGCGATGTCTTCTCTTCGGTGTGCAGCTTATGGCTACGAACCATGCTTTGAAGGTCTCTACCTTCTCATCATGTTATATCTTTCTCTTGAAGATCCATTTACACCTTAATGGGTCTTACCCATATAGGTGGATCCTCGAGGGTCCATATACAACACTTGTATATGAAGTCTACATTAGACTTTTATTGCTAACATCCATCTTTCCATGTCATGATCCTCAAGAGCTTCATCACATGAAGTCCGATCATTTTCAGACTTAACTGACACATGGAATACATCCTCAAACTTATTTGAGGAAGTATTAGTGTTTCATCTTCAATTATTCTTTTAGTTTCCGATTTCAGGAACCTCATTATCTTCTCAAGATTAAATGAGTTCTTTTACTTCATTTTCATCTTGATTCTTTAGAGAGTCATCCTCTAAGAATCACATTCTCAGAGATGAGATCCTTTATGAATCTCAAGGTCATAAAGTAGGTATACAATACCATCCTTTATTTTCCTAATGAAGTAGCACTCTCCAGTGCCAGATTCCAGCTTAATCACATGGAACCTTATTAAGGATATATATAATGTAGTCTCTACCACATATATATATATATACTTGGAAACTAAGAGATAATTATGCTAAGATTAATCATTGATCAAATAATGTCACACATGATCAATTGTATCTTCCTACAACTCTTATTGAGTTTACGTTTATTAGGAGGATTGAGATAGGAATGATATCCGCATCTCCATAAGGTATTCCTTGAATTCATCTAATAGGTACAAGCTACCTTGATTAGATCAAATTCATTTCATCTTCCTTCAACCTTTGGTTCTAAACCAAAATTGTGCAATCTTTGAACATTTCAAAGTTTTCTAAGTGAAGAGAACAAAATCTTATATCACAAATAATCATTAATAGATATCACATACTCATAATGTTTATTCTGATACAGATGATTCACATACATCAAAATGCTTGAGATCTTGAATACCTTAACATCTTACACCATTCCAAAAGAAAGGGTGTATTGGACATTTATACTTTTGAATACAATATTCACAAGTATGTAAGTTTTGAAATTTTAGACATTCTAAAGTTTCATCTCTTATTTGTCCATAGATCTCATCAAGAGACATATGTCCAAAACATGATGCCAGATCATTGTCAAATGATCTATATCCTCCTATTGATCTTTAAAAATGTTTAATTTTCAGTATTAGAAATCTTAATGAAACATTCATTAATTTTCTAATTTTAGCGGAGTCCACTAGATGTTAGATTACTATCTGAAATATATCCATCATAACTCTCTATGATAGGTTTATTCCAGAATTCATGTTTTTTTCCAACATTTAGAAAAAAACTATGAGTGTATTCTAATATCTAGGTCACAGAGACATTCTCTAAGACTAAGGGCTCCCACTGAAAATATGAAGTCTATTGATCCAATGGAAATTGTTGCAACAATTGCATCACTTCCAACATGGATGACCATTAAACCTAAAGATCAAATTTCTAATATTCTAATACAGATGCAACCAATTGCAAGTGTCATTAGAAGATTGAGATATAATTATTAGACTTTATCTTATCAAATAAGTAAGTTAATATCAATGATTATATGTAGATTATTTTGATGTACTATCTGATTCCTTCTCTAAGGATTCTAGATAGATTTGATAGTCATACTATCAACACATCAACTTATTGCAGTATTGGCATTCATCCAACTCTTTGGATGTCATATGGAAGTCACAGAAGTACAATCAACTCTTTGACTTTCCTTCTTGCTTGGGTCCAACCCATGCTTCCACTGCGCTCCCATTATCTACAAGCAACCATTGCTCAAGACAAAGGATCTCTTATGTTAAGATCCAAAATTTCAATATAAGAGTATTTCAACATTTATACATGCTTCTTTCAGTTCATACAATATGAGTATTATGAAGCTTCATGAATGACTAGAGTATAGATAGTAGAATGATGATACTCATCGTATCTACATCCATCTAGACTCTTAAAATATTGGTTCAGGTAGGTACTCAAACAATTGGAATACATCATCTCTTATAGAGCCACCATTCTGCATGATGCAGAGAACCACATCATTCATGATTAAATGTCGAGAGCACATATGTATGCCAGAACATCTTCTTAGAATTTTATAAGGATTATTTGATAATTACGATCATTATCGACATGTCACTTCAAAAGTACATTCGATAAGATCAAGACTTATAGAGACATACAACCCTAGGGTTTTAGTCCTATTGTCTATTTAATTATCATTCCTCATTATTATGAGGAAACTTGCATATTGCAACCACATACATTATGTGTCCAATTGTAAGTACAATATCTGGATCATGGGTCCAATCCATGATATTCTACTGGTTGTTATTGAGTATAACATTGAGTGAGATTAAAGAAGGACTATCTGAAATATGAAATTTGCATAAACATATATAAATATATAATTTACTTTGATTTAGGAATTTTTATATCAAAGTTGTCTTGCCTTGTCAACACTGAAAGTTCATTCCCTTAATCACTTTCAACGTAAGAGATATACTTACGATTATATCTCAGCAAGATCTGGGATCTCCTTCCTTATCTTTGTTACATCCCAATAATATGAGAATCTGCAACTCCGACAAAAAGAAGCGGGAACACATTCCGCCTTGCAAGTCCAACTTGCATCTCCCAATTCGGTCTTTAACACCCGGACCCACCACCCCTAAGGTGATGTTGACCTGTCATTAATTGAACCAACCATCAACAGGAATAGAACTCGTTATGCAGAATCTAATATCGCCCCAATAATATGAGGATCCAATATTGGGGTCACTATGCATACGGCCTTACTCTTTCGAGATGCAAAGAGCCCGATCCAGATGCACTTGCATATAGGAGCTGTCACTTCGGACATGCGTCTCCTACATACAATCCCTGGCGACGGAACCCTTCGCCTTGATGGGAGACCATGGATGTAACTTATGTGATCCTCCATATCATATTCAAATTCTAATTAATTATCACGAATCATATTCACATAATTAATTCTTCCATGGGAAATAACACATCTATTATAATAGAGTATTTTTAATTGGATATAATTAACTTAATCATATTAAATTAATTATTAATATAATTCAATCAACAAACTTGATTTTACTTGAATATATGGTATTATCTCAAAATACGTATTAATTCGAATTTTGATAATTAGAAAATACATCATGATCTCTCAGGCATCGTTCGTTCCCTACTCACTGTCATGGCCAGTACCGGCGGGAGTGGGACGGACCGCATCCGGTGCAAGTCGCTACCCCAGTGATCCCCGACTAGACACCATATCCACCTCGGGAAAATATAATGCCGAGTCAATCATTTTGTACTTGAGATAATCATCGGTTCTTCAACCGAAATTATACCATATAGTAACAATCAAAACATTTTTGATTATAAGGAAATTTGCTAGACAAATTCCCAATCCTATTCAAGCAAGGAGTTTGATGATTGTGTTTCCAATTATGATCTAGATCAAATCTAAATAATTTATTGGTTGAGTCCAAGTCA
This sequence comes from Ottelia alismoides, assembly GCA_037367405.1. NCBI lineage: Eukaryota > Viridiplantae > Streptophyta > Magnoliopsida > Alismatales > Hydrocharitaceae > Ottelia > Ottelia alismoides. The sequence continues at coordinate 129,946 of JAZKJV010006372.1, forward strand.
ATTAAGGAAATAGTCATCTTTCAATATTTTTCAAATGGTTTTCATAATTATTTCATGAAATTAATAATTAATTTCACTAATTGACAATCACATGGTTCTTGATTAGGAAAGTAATTTCAGCAGTGACCCCTACTTACTAAAATTAGCATATCTCAATCAATTTAAATCCAAATTAGACAAAATCAATTTTCAAATATTTCTAATTTGATTTAGAACAGAAACTAAGTGACATTTCACGCATTTCGAGGCGTTTCTAAACAGTAATTAACTCCTTAATTACGTTAAGATTCGCAGTTTCTGTAACAGTGAATACATGTTCATTAAAACAACCATATCTAGAGAAAACGGAATCCAAATTACGTAAAATCAGATCGTATGGTTTTCTTATTTAATGGGGAACAAAATACAAGTATTATTTTCGTGTTTAAACAATTTAAACAGGGCCGAAAAATTACACTAAATAGAGATGCGAAAATGAATTGCGGTAAAACTTTCGCAACCCTAACGAACCCAAGTCGCCTTCGGTTTTATGGATCGTATATAAAACCTTCGACCTACGGCTCTGATACCACTTGAAGGATATGCTTAGAATCCTAAAGCGCATCACGGAAGCGTGAGCGTCGTATCGAATACGACGAGAAGCGACTAGTCGCACTAGTTACTCGATGCAGCGGAATTTAAAAATTTTCATGCGATGAAACTACATGATCCGAGAACACTTCTCGGATTGTTTCATCTAAACCACAAACAAGTAATAGGATTACCTCTTGAAGCGTGGTTGTGATCGAGTCTCTAAATGAAGAGACCTCCTGTCTCAAGTCAGATCCGAAGGAGGAGACGCTTGCGAGCGCGGGGATGAATCGTGTGCTTCTCGCAATCCATGTTGATGATCCAATAGGTGGATCTCCTGATCTCGACACACGAGATATGACGTCATCTTCACGAGCAAGGTGCACCGAAGTAGACGGAGATCCACGAGCAGACGATCGGGTAGCATAACGACGACACAGCGGCAATGGAGACTCTCTTGGGTATCCATGGTGGATGGCCATGAGAGCGAGAAAGAGTAGATGTGTAGAGAGAAAGAGAGAGAGAGATGTGCTACAATAGAATGTCCTTATAGAGCAAGGTATGCCTCTCTATTTATAGGGTTTTGGGATCCACGGATCTCAATCCATGGGACATATAAAATCAATGGATGAGATTGATTTATATCAATCCAATGGTCAAGATTGTTGCTGGTAAAAACCAACAACTTTTGATTTAATTTAGATTAGATATATTTGATAAATCAAATATACATCAATCCTAAAATTAACCAATCAAATAAGGAGAGGAATTCAATGGAGATCATGCCTCCCCAAGTAATAGCGTGGACGGCCACCAATTCCTTATAGGACTTGGTAGCCGCCCACCACATACTAAGTGGGGGCAATCTCATGGATTTCCATGAGATTGCATATCTCCTTGAATTTCACAATTATTTATTCCAACGACTTTTGTTGGGATTTATTCTTCAAAAATAATTCTTAATTAATTTTTGAGAATATTGCAATCTTGCCATTGGAAATTGTGAATCACATTCACAATCCAAAACAAAATATAATTTATATTTTCAATTAATTACAGAATGTGTATCCAATGCACATTAATAATTAATCAGCAAATATAAATTATAATTAGCTCTCTCTAATACATTATAAATCATATTTATAATATATTATGAATAATTGGATATTACTATCCAAAGTAATTAAATCACATTTAATTATATTGGAAAACTTATTCTCATGTGCCCAAATAATATGATTCACATTCACATTATTCACATCTTTGATAATAAGATCACATTTAATTATCTAACATAACTCTCGTTATAATATGAATCAAATTCATATTATTCATGATAATTAAATCACATTTAATTATCCATTTTCTCAATGCTCGGATACACATATCAACAATAGAATTATCCATGAACTCTTTCAAGGATAATTTGCTTTCTCTACGAATACTTGGAGATAAGGACAGGGCGATTGTATTGTTCCACATATAGTGACTTGGATATTGAGATTACATCTCAAATCCAGATCTCGGGCCTCCCATAGATGCTTGATTAAATCAAGACCGCAAATCTAATCTTCTCATTGTATCTGAATCGCATTCAGATCAATGTCCAACATTTGGATCAAGATCATATTACTTCTCTACTGAGAGGAGTCACTAAAATCCAGACCCGTTTCATCACTCCCTAAGAATGGAAGCGTCATGGTTATACAATCCTTTATGATCACATCACCCTCAGGTATTCCCAATACCTGTACATCCTGCATACTGGAAGACTCAAAATGAACCCGAAGTATTAGATCAACTTTATACTGTCTACTTCAGGGTTTTATCAGTAAGTTTCTCATTTTGATCATTGGGAGTTGGTATCAATCATATACTTTCCAAAAGCATATATCATACCTAGGTCTTGATTATATACTTTCCAAAAGTATATATCAAACCTACAAATTCAGTCAATCTTCCAATGTGAGACGACCGTGCGCACGGAATTTGATTCTTCCCAATATCTCATGAGTGAGCTCATGTCTTCCGGTTCAGTAGGAACCTGTATGATCCCTTTGAGAGATCGTATTACTCATATGCCCTTATATGCACACCAGCGCACCGGTATATAGACCTTGGTTAGGTCATCAACCTATTGGTCTGCCAAATGTACATACTCAGACATATAGTAACACATCTGTCTCTGGTCAGAGGATGCGTGCCTATATCATGACAGCAAAAAATATATGACTTTGGTTATCTAGATCTCATTAAATCAACTCTTTGACCAAACTAATCTACACCTCCGAATCTCTATTCCTATGCAGAGGACCTGCATCAAGCGGTCGATCAGATATCTGCTTAACTAAGAAAGGATTGCCATCTCCTACTCAGGCTGGAGATCATCTCTTAATGATCATTTGGCAGTGCTTGATGAGTCCTCAATCTAACTCATTAGATATTCGTCTAAGCACTAGCCTCTATGATTCAATAATTGAATCAACAGCTGTATGATCATTAAGATGGCCATGGTACATAACCCTAATTGTACTAAGGGACCTATTATGCAAATTATGTATTCTTCATTTCAGATTAGGGAATGATATTTGCAATAACGTTTATTGCATAATGGCTCGCCGTGGGATCGCATGTCCAACAGTCCGAAGTGACATCTCCTGCATACAAGCACATCTGGATCGGGCTCTTTACTTCTCGAAAGAGTAAGACCGTATGCGTAGTGACCCCAATATCGGTTCCTCGTATTATTGGGGTGATATTGGATTGCTCATAGCGAGTTCTAATCCTGTTGACGGTTGGTTCAATTAACGATGGGTCAACATCACCTTAGGGGTGGTGCGCCCGGGTGTTAAAGACCGAATTAGGAATGCAATTTGGACATGCAAGGCGGAATGAGTTCTCATTAATTTTTTCTGAGTTGTAGTTTCTCATATTATTGGGATGCTACAAAGTTATATAGGAGACCCTAGATCTTGTTGAGATATAATGGTAATTTTATCTCTTACATTGAAAGTGATTAAGGGAATGAACTTTCAGTATTTACAAGGCAAGACAACTTTGATATAAAAATTCCTAAATCAAAGTAAAATGTGTGTGTGTGTGTATATATATATATTTATATATATTTATGCAGATTTCTTGTTTCAGATAATCCTTCATTAAATCAACTCAATAATATACTCAATAATAACCAGTAAAATATGATGGATCAGATCCATGATCAAAATATTGTACTTGCAATTGGATACATACTGTATGTGGTTGCAATGTGCAAGTTTCCTTATAATAATGAGGAATGATAATTAAATAGAAAATAGCTCTACAACACTAGGGTTTTTATGTCTCTATAGTCTTGATCTCTCATTGGATGCACTTTGGAAGTGACATGTCGATGATGATCACGATTGTCAAATAATCCTTATAAAAATCTAAGAAAGATGTTATGGCATACATATGTGCTCTTGACATTTAGTCATGAATGACATGGTTCACTGCATCATGCAGAATGGTAGCTTTATAGGAGATGATGTATTCAAAATGTTTGAGTACCTACCTGAACCAAAGTGTTTAAGAGTTAAGATGTATGTAGATATAATGAGTGTCATCATTCTAATGTCTATACTCAAGTCCTTCATGAAGCTACACAATATTCATATTATTTGAATTGAATGAAGCATGTATAAATGTTTAATTTCTCTTATATTGATTTTTTTTAAAATTCAACGTAAGAGATCCATTATCTTAAGCAATGGTTGTTTAGAGATGAAAGGAGCGCAATGCAAGCATAGGTCGGACCCAGATTAGAAGGAAAGTCAAAGAGTTGGTTATACTTCTATGGTTTCCACACACATATGACATCCAAATAGTAGGATGAATGGCAATACTACAATAAGCCGATGTATTGATAGTATGACTATCAAGTCTATCTAGAATCCTTAGAGAAGGACTCGGATAGTGCATTGAAATAATTCACATCTACATATAATCATTTAAATTGACTTTCTTATTTGATAAGATCAAAGTATAATAATTGTATCCCATTCTTCTAATAACAATTGCAATTGGTTGCATATGTATTAGAAGACTGGAATTTGATCTTCAGGTTTAATAGTCATCTACATGGATATTGATGCATTTGTTGCAACAATCTCTATTGGATAGATATACTTCATATTTTCAATGGGAGAGCCCTTAGTCTTAGAGAATGTCTCTGCTACCTAGATATTAGAAAACACTGATAGTTTATTTCTAAATGTTGGAAATAGACATGATTTCTGGAATAGACCTATCATAAATATTTATGATGGATATATTTCAGATAGTATTTTGATATCTGGAGGATCCTACGAAATTAGAAATTAATGAATGTTTCATTAGTATTTACAATACTGAAAATTAAACCTTAAAAGATCAATAGGAGGACGAAGATCATTTGACAATGATCTGGCATCAAATCATGGACATATGTCTGTTGACGAGATCAATAGACTAGTAAGAGATGAACTTTAAAATTCCTGAAATCTCAAATCTTACATACTTTTTAAATATTGTATTTGAAGTGAAAATGTCCAATGCACCCTTCTCTGGGAGTGGTGAGATGTCAAGGTTTTCAAGATCTCATACATAATGATGTATGTGGATCATCTACATCATAATGAACATTAATGATATGTGATATCATTTGATGATTATTTGTGATATGAGATTTCTTTCCTTTATGATAGAAAGCTTTGAAATGTTCAAAGTATTCACAATTTTGGTTTATGACCAAAGTTTTAAGGAAGATGAAAATGAATTTGATCTAACCTAAGTAGCAAGTGTCTGTTAGATGGATTCAAATAATACCTTTATGGAGATATGAATTTCGTTCCTATCACAGTCCTCCTAATGCACCTAAACTAAATAGAGTTATAGGGAGATACAATCGATCATGTGTGACATGATTTGACCAATGATTAATATTAGCATAATTACCTCTTAGTTTCCAAGGTATATATGTAGTAGAGACTACAATATATAACCTTATAAGGTTCCATGCTGGTTAACTGGAATCTAGCAGTAGAGAGTGCTACTTCATTAGAAAAATAAAAGATGGTAATGGATGCCTACTTTATGACCTTGAGATTCTTAAAAGATCTCATCTCTAAGGATGTGATTCTTAGAGGATGACTCTCTTGAGAATCAAGATAAAAATGAAGTAAAAGGAACTCATTTAATCTTGAGAAAATATTGAGGCTCCTGAAATCGAAAACTTAAAGGACAACTAAAGATGAAACACTAATACCTCTTCAAATGAGTTTGAAGATGTATTCCATGCGTCAGAGAAATCTGAGAATGATCAAACTTCATGTGATGAAGCTTCCAAAGATCATGACATGGAAAGATGGATTTTAGCAATAAAGTCTATAATAGACTTCATATACAAGTGTTGTATATGGTCCCTCGAGGATCCACCTATATGGGTAAGACTCGTTAAGGTGTGCAAGACCTTTAAAGCACGACTCGTAGACATGAGCTACACACTGAATATAAGACATCGCTTGCGATTAGACTTGCTCTTTGGTGACCTTGCTTAAACCCATCAGAATATTGCTAACTATAGCTACACAACTTAACTTTAACATATTCGAGATGGAAGTCAATTTTGCATTCCTCTATGAATACCTCTTCGAGGATATTCATAAGAAGTAGCCCCATGGCTTCATGGATGAGGAATACAAGGTGTGCAAGCTAACAAATTCCATCTATGGGCTCAAATAAGCTTCTTGTAATTGGAACATTGGATCTGATGAAATCATAAATGTTATGATTTCAGATAGAATCTTGATGTACTATGTGAAGCTTAGTAGGAGTGCATTTGTGTTCATCGTGCTATATGTAGATGATACCTAATCATTTGGAATGATATAGGGATAATAATAATAAGTGTAGAATGGCTATTCCATACCTTGAGATATGATCTCAAGTATACCTATTAGATTTTAGTTATGGAGATGTTCAGAAGCAAAGAGAAGAGGGTATTGGGACCGTCATATTAGTAGTACACCTTGGACATGATCCATTTTCTGGAAAATTCCAAGAAAGGCTTCCTTCTCCTAAGATATGGTACTGACCTATCTAAAGGGATAGCACCTCAAAGAGTTGAGGAAGTGAATGCTAGAACTACTTACCCTTGTGCATTAGTTACGAGAAGCCGAGTGTATTCTAGATGTGTACAAAAGTTAGATATCTGCAATGCAGTGGGAGTAGTAGATGCTACTAATTCTACTAAGAAGATAAAACACTTGATTGCAGAGATAACAATATCTTCAAAGATGAAAAGATTTTTGATATAGTATCTCAAAAGTCTTATCTTCAAAAACTTATGACTTTATAGATAGTGATATAAAAGGTCTTAACTGTGGATACCTTAGGAGAAAGAGATCTCTAAGAATAAGGGTATTCTGATAAGGATTACTGAAATACTAGTTATAATAATTATTAAACTATAGTGTCAAGGACACTATAACTGATAAAATTGAGTATTGGTTGCATAAGATGCAACATTCACATTGGAAGCGAGCACTGTTATCGGGTGATATGCAAGTGTCATAAAAGGACTTGGCATAGTCTCTCCAGAACAGAGTGACTGATCAGCTTACCTAGCTATTTTCCTAAATAGCCTATGATTGTCATATGAGTGAGGGTTTAAATGATTAGCCCATTAATGGCTCTTTGAGATAGTGGGAGATTGTTGGACATGCGAGCCCACGGTGAGCCATTATGCAATAAACGTTATTGCAAATATCATTCCCTAATCTAAAATAAAGAATAACTAATTTGAATAATATATCCCTTAGTACAATTAGGGTTATGTACCATGGCCATCTTAATGATCATACAATTATTGATTCAATTATTGAATCATAGAGGCTGGTGCTTGGATGGATATCTAACGAGTTAGATTGAGGACTCATCAAGTACCATCAAATGATTATTAAGAGATGATCCCCAACCAGAGTAGGAGATGGAAATCCTTTCTCACTTGGCTGATATCTGAACAACCTCTTGATGCAGGTCCTCTGCATGGGAATAGAGATTCAGAGGTGTCAGATTAGTTATGTCATAGAGTTGACTTAACGAGATCACGATAACCAAAGACCTATGTCGTATGCTATCATGATATAGGCATGCATCCTCTGATCGGAGACAGATGTGTTACTATATGTCTGAGTATGTACATTTGTCTGACCAATAGGTTGATGACCTAACCATGATCTATATACCGGCGCGCTGGTGTGCATATAAGGGCATATGGGTAATACGATCTCTCAAAGGGATCATACAGGTTCATTACTGAACCGGAAGACATGAGCTCACTCATGAGATATTGGGAAGAATCAAATTCCGTGCATGGTCATCTCGCTTTGGAAGCTTGACTGAATTTGTAGGTTTGATATATACTATTGGAAAAGTATATCACAACACCTGGGTATGATATATGCTTTTGGAAAGCATAGGATCGATACTGACTCCCAATGATAGAATGAGAATCATGATGATAAAACTTTGAAGTAGATAGTGTAAAATTGATCTTATTCTTCGGGTTTATTCTGGGTTTTCTAGTATGCAGGATGTACATGTATTAGGAATGCGTGAGGGTGATGTGATCATAAACGATTGCATAACCATGACGCTTCCATTCCAAGGGATTGATGAAACATGTCTGGATTTTAGTGACTCCTCTCATAGAGAAGTAATATGATCTTAGTCTAAATGTTGGACATTGATCTGAATGTTATTCAGATGTAATGAGATTATTAGATTTGCGATCTTGATTTAATTAAGCATCTATGGGAGGTCCGCAAGATCTGGATTTGAGATTTGATCTCAATATCCAAGTCATTATATGTGGAACAAAATAATCATGTTGTCCTTATCTCCAAGTATCTGCTGAGAAAGCACATTATCCTTGAAAGAGTTCATGGATAATATCATTGTTGATATATGTATTCGAGCATTGAGAAAAATGGATAATTAAATGTGATTTAATTATCATGAATAATATGAATTTGATTCAAATTATAAGGAGAGTTATCTAAGATAATTAAATGATATTTAGTTTTAAAAGATGTGAATAATGTGAACGTGATTCATATTATTTGGGCACATGAGAATTGAGATCCAAGATGATTAAATGTGATTTATTTCTCATGGATAAGAATAAAGTGGATAGCACTATCCATATTATTCAGGTATATTATAAATGTGATTTATAATATTAAAGAGAGCATATTATGATTTATATTTGTTGATTAATTGTTCATGTGAATTGGATTCACATTGGATGATTAATTGAAATATAATTTACATTTTTATTTTGGGTTGTGAATGAGATTCACATTTTTCCAATGACATGATTGTAATGTTCACAAGATAATTCTGAATTACTTTTGTGAAATAATTTACAACAATTGTTGCTTTAAATCTTGGAGATATCGTGAGACTATGAGATCTCATGAGATAATGAGATCTCATGAGATAGTGAGATCTCATGAGAAGAGTGGTCGTCCCCACTTTTCTAGGGGATGAGGTTTATCTCCTCATTATCTCCAAGACCTGTCAAAGTTATTTAAATGGGATTAATTATGTTGATTTATCAATATGAATTAATTCAAATTAAGTCAGTTGTTGTTGTGTTTTTACGACAACATGTTATCCATTAAAAGAAACACAAATCAATCTCAACCATTGATTGTGTGTTGTCCATGGACTCCCAAAATCCAATATAAGAAGAGGCAGCCCTTGCTCTTTGAGACACACGTTTACAATGAAAACTAATGCTCTCTTCCTCTCTCTCTATACACCAAGGCTCTCTCTCCCTCTCTCTTATGACCGTCCACCACTGAGCCATTGAGAGAGTCTCCATCGCCGCAACATCGTCGTTATGCTGCTGGAGTACTTGCTCCTGGATCTCTGTCTCCTTCGGTGTGCCTCGCTCGTAAAGAAGACATCGGATCTAATATGAAGAGATCATGATATCCAACCCTAGGATCATCATCTTGGATCGAGAGAAGGGCGCGTCTCATCAACACACTCGCAAGCGTCTCCTCGTCGGATCAGACTTGAGATAAGAGGTCTCTTCGTTTAGAGACTCAATCGCAACCATGCTTCAAGAGGTAACCTTAATACCTATGATGGTTTAAATGAAATGATCTGAGAAATGTTCTTGGATCATGTGGTTTCATCACATTCGAAATTTTAAATTCTGCTTCCCAGAGACACTAGTGTGACTAGTCGCCCCCGATCACATTCAATGCGATCCACACACTTCCATGATGCGCTTGAGGATCTCACCATATCCTTCAATAACAAGTGGTGGTGTGTTTCTCTTAAATAAAATGATCATCTGAAAATTGAAACAAGAATGTTAGTAGCTCGAGTAGGTCTATATGGCTAACAAAGTTATTCTACACCCACATGTTTTTTAGGAAAATGTTCAATTGACTTAATGCATCTAAGAAATATATTGAATAAAACTTGAGACCTTTAAAATTTTTAAATAAACCCATTCATTAAAAAGACGATGCATATCATTGAATATAAAGAACTGTTTCTGAATATATATGTATATATTACAAGTGTTCCTCCAAACTATCGAACTTATACAATTTCTCCATGGTAACACGTCCTATAGCAACAACGCACTAGGACTCAACCACTAGAGATTGTCCATAACACTACTAATCGTCAATAATGCCAACAATGTGATGGGGACTAAACTGAAGGATATGGGGAGATCCTCAAGCGCATCACAGAAGCGTGTGGATCGCATCGAATGCGATCGGGTGCGACTAGTCGCACTAGTTGCTCGATGCAGCAAAAATTAAAAATTTTAATGTGATGAAAGCACATGATCCTAGAACCTTTCTCGGATCATTTCATCTAAACCTCAATAGGTATAAGGTTTACCTCTTGAAGCGTGGTTGCGATCGAGTCTCTAAACGAAGAGACCTCCGGTCTCAAGCCCGATCCGACAGAGGAGATGCTTGTGAGCGTGTTGATGAGACGTGTCCTTCTCGTAATCCATGTTGATGATCCAAGCAGCAAATCTCTTGATCTCATCACACGAGATCTGACATCTTCTTCACGAGTGAGGCACACCGAAGGAGATGGAGATTCACGAGCAAGTACTCCGGCAGCATAACGACGATGCTGCGGTGATGGCGACTCTCTCAATGGCCCCCTGATGGACGGCCATAAGAGAGAGGGAGAGAGCCTTGGCGTGTAGAGAGAGAGAGAGGAAGAGAGAATTAGTTTACATTGTAAATATGTCTCGCGAAGAGCAAGGGGTGCCTCTTCTTATATACGGTTTTAGGAGTCCATGGATCTCATTCCATGGACAACACACAATCAATGGTTGAGATTGATTTGTGTTTCTTTCAATGGCTAAGATGTTGTTGTAAAAATACAACAACAATTGATTTAATTTGAAATAATTTATATTGATAAATCAACATAATTAATACCACTTTAAATCACATTTGACCAGAGATGAGATAATGAGGAGACTAATCCAATCCCCTAAGAATGGGGGGACGGCTACCAATCATCTCATGAGATCTCATTATCTCATGATATCTCCAAGATTTACAACAACAATTGTTGTAAATATTTTTCACAAAAATAATTCACAATTATCTTGTGAAAAACTTCAATCAAGCCATTGAAATTATGTGAATCTCATTCACAACCCAAAACAAAATGTAATTATATTTTCAATTAATCATTCAATGTGAATCCAATTCACATTAACAATTAATCAACAAATATAATTCATAATATGCTCTCTTTAATAAATTATAAATCACATTTATAATATATCTGATTGATATGGATAGTGATATCCACATTGTTCATATCCATGATAATTAAATCACATTTAATCATCTTCGATCTCTTTTCTCATATGCCCAAATAACATGAATCGCATTCACATTATTTACATCTTTAATAATTAAATCACATTTAATTATCTTAGATAACTCTCCCTATAGTATGAATCAAATTCATATTTTACATGATAGTTAAATCACATTTAATTATCCATTTTTCTGCTCGGATACACATATCAACAATGAAATTATCCATGAACTCTTTCAAGGATAATGCGCTTTCTCTGTGGATACTTGGAGATAAGGACAGGGCGATTGTATTGTTCCTCGTATAGTGACTTGGATATTGAGATCACATCTCAAATCCAGATCTTGCGGACTTCCCATAGATGCTTGATTAAATCAAGACTACAAATCTAATCTTCTCATTACATCTGAATTATATTCAGATCAATGTCCAACATTTGGACTAAGATCAGATACATCTCTATGAGAGGAGTCACTAAAATCCAGACCTGTTTCATCACTCCCTCGGAATGGAAGCATCATGGTTATACAATCGTTGATGATCACATCACCCTCAAGCATTCCTAATACATGTACATCCTGCATACTGGAAGACTCAAAATAAACCCAAAGTATAAGATCAATTTTACATTGTCTACTTTAGAATTTTACCATTAAGTTTCTCATTCGATCATTGGGAGTCGGTATCGATCATATGCTTTCCAAAAGAATATATCATACCCAGGTGTTGATCATATACTTTTCCAAAAATATATATCAAACCTACAAATTCAGTCAAGCTTCCTAAGCGAGACGACCGTGCACGGAATTTGATTCTTCCCAGTATTTCATGAGTGAGCTCATGTCTTCCGGTTTAGTAATGAACATGTATGATACCTTCGAGAGATCATAGTACTCATACGCCCTTATATGCACACCAGCATGCCAGTGTATACACCTTGATTAGGTCGTCAACCTATTGGTCTGCCAAATGTACATACTCAGAAATATAGTCACACATCTGTCTCTGGTCAGAGGATGCATTACTATATCATGACAACATACGACATAGGACTTTGGTTATCTCGATTTCTTTAAGTCAACTCTTTGACCTAACTAATCCGACACCTCCGAATCTCTATTCCCATGTAGTGGACCTACATCAAGAGGTCGGTCAGATATCAATCAAATGAGAAAGGATTGTCATCTCCTACTCAGGTTGGAGATCATCTCTTAAAATCATTTGATGGTGCTTGATGAGTCCTCAATCTAACTCTTTAGATATTCATCGAAGTACCAGCCTCTATGATTCAATAATTGATTCAACAATTGCATGATCATTAAGATGGCCTTGGTACATAACCCTAATTGTACTAAGGGACCTATTATGCAAATTGGTTATAATTTCTTTCAGATCATGGAATGATATTCGCAATAACATTTATTGCATAATGGCTTGCTATGGGATCGCATGTCCAACAATCTCCCACTACCCATAGAGCCATTAATGGGCTAATCTTTAAACCCACACTCATGTGACAATCATAGGTTATTTAGAAAAATAGCTAGGTAAGCTGACCAGTCACTTTGTTCCCAAGAGACTACGCCAAGTCCTTTTACGGCACTTGCATATACCCTAATAACAGTGCTCTCATCCAATGTGAATGTTGCATCTTTTGCAACCAATACTCAATCTTGTCAATTATAGTGTCCTTAACAATATAGCTTAATACTTATTATAACCAGTATATCCATAATCCTTATTAGAATACCCTTATTCCTGGAGATCTCTATCGCATAAGGTATCCACAATTAGGACCTTTTAGATCACTATCTATAAAGTCTTATGTTTTTGAAGATAAGACTTTTGATATCACTTTCTCAAAAAAATCATCTTTTAAGATATTGTTATTACTGCAATCAAGTGTTTTATCTCCTTAGTAGGATTAGTAACATTTACTACTCCCACTGCATGGTAGATATCCAACTTTTGTACACATCTAGCATACACTTGGCTTCTCGTAATCGATGCACAAAGGCAAGTAGTTGTAGCATTCACTTCCTCAACTCTTTGAGGTGTTATCCCTTTAGATAGGTCAATACCATATCTTAAGGGGAGGAAGCCTTTCTTGGAATTTTCCAGAATTGGAACATGTCCAAGGAGTACTACTAATGTGACGGTGCCAATACCCTCTTTTCTTTGCTTCTGAACATCTTCAAAACTAAGATCTAAGAGGTATCCTTGAGATCATATCTCAAGGTATGGAATAGCCAGTCTATAAAATACTTATTATTATTATTATCCTTATATCATTCGAAATGATTAGGGTATCATCTACATTTAGCACGATGAACAAAATGGCACTCCCACTGAAATTCACATGATACATCAAGATTCTATCTGAAATTATAACATTTATAATTTCATCAGATCTTATGTTCCAACTACAAGAAGCTTATTCGAGTCCACAGATGGAGTTTGTTTAGCTTGAACAGCTTGCTTTCCTCAACCATGAAGACCTGGGGCTAATTCATGTGAATATCATCAGAGAGATATTTGTGGAGGAATGCAATCTTGACTTCCATCTTGAAAATGTCAAAGTCAAGTTGTGCAGCTATAGTTAGCAATAATCTGATGCGTTTAATTATGGTCACTGGAGAGCAAGTCTCATTGCTAGCGATGTCGTCTATTCAGTGTGTAGCTCATGGCTACGAGCCGTGCTTTGAAGGTATGTACCTTCTAATCAGGTTCCCTTTTTCTCTTAAAGACCCATTTACACCTTAATGGGTCTTAACCATATAGGTGGATCCTTGTGGGTCCATATACAACACTTGTATACAAAGTCTACTTAGAATTAATTGCTAACATCCATCTTTCCATGACATGATCTTCAAAAGCTTCATTACAAGGAGTTCGATGACTGTCAGATTTCTCTGACACGTGGAATACATGCTCAAACTCATTTGAAGAGGTATTAGTGTTTCATCTTTAATTGTCCTTTTAGCTTCCAACTTCAAGAGCCTCTTTATCTTCTCAAGATTAAATAAGTTCCTTCACTTCATTGTCATCTTGATTCTCAAGAGAGTCATCCTCTAAGAATCATATCCTTAGAATCTCAAGGTCATAAAGTAGGTATCCAATACCATCCTTTATTTTCCTAATGAAGTAGCACTCTCTAGTGTTAGATTTCAGCATACTAGCATGAAACCTTATTAAGGATATATATTGTAGTCTCTATTACATGTACATATACCTTGGAAATTAAGAGATAATTACGCTAGGATTCATCAATGATCATATCATGTCACACATGATCAATCGTATCTTCCTATAACTCTATTGAGTTTAGGTGCATTAGGAGGATTGAGATAGGAATGAAAATTCCTTTCTCCATAAGGTGTTCCTTGAATTCATCTAACAGGTACATGCTACCTTGGGTAGATCAAACTCAATTTCATCTTCCTTGAATTTTTATTCCAAACCAAAATTGTAAAATCTTTGAACATTTCAAAGCTTTCTAACATGAAGGAAAGAAATTTCATATCACAAACAATCATCAAATGATATCACATATCAGTAATGTTCATTACGATATAGATGATCCACATACATCAATATGTATGAGATCTTGAATACCTCGACATCTAACACAATTCCAAGAGAATGGTGCATTGGACATTTTTACTTTGAATACAATATTCAAAAGTATGCAAGATTTGAGATTTTAAACATTCTAAAGTTCATCTCTTACTAGTCTATTGATCTCATCAACAAACATATGTCCAAGGTTTGATGCCAGATCATTGTCAATTGATCTTCATCCTCCTATTGATCTTATAAGGTTTAATTTTCAGTATTAGAAACTGTTAGTGTACCATTCATTAATTTTTTAATTTAGTAGAGTCCTCCAGATATCAGAATACTATCTGAAATATATCCATCATAACTCTTTGTGATAGGTCTATTCCAGAATTCATGTCTATTTCCAACATTTAGAAATAAACTATGAGTGTTTTCTAATATCTAGGTAGTAGAGACATTCTCTAAGACTAAGGGCTCTCCCACTGAAAATATGAAGTCTATCTATCCAATAGAGATTGTTGCAATAATTGCATCAATATCCATGTAGATGACTATTAAACCTGAAAATCAAATTCCAGTCTTCTAATACATATGCAACCAATTATAAGTGTTATTAGAAGAATGAGATATAATTATTAGACTTTGATCTTATCAAATAATTAAGTCAATTTCAATGATTATATGTAGATGCAAATTATTTCGATGTTCTATCCGAGTCCTTCTCTAAGGATTCTAGATAGACTTGATAGTCATACTATCACTACATTGGCTTATTGCAGTATTGGCATTCATCCAACTATTTAGATGTCATATGTGTGTGGAAACCATAGAAGTACAACCAACTCTTTGACTTTCCTTCTAACCTGGGTCCGACCCATGCTTCCATTGCACTCCTTTCATCTCTAAACAACCATTGCTTTAGACAAAGGATCTCTTACGTTGAATTCAAAAAACTTCAATATAAGAGAAATTCAACATTTATACATGCTTCATTCAATTCATACAATATGAATACTATGAAGCTTCATGAATGACTAGAGTATTGATAGTAGAATGATGACACTCATTATATATATACACACATCTTTACTCTTAAAGACATAGGTTCAGGTAGGTATTCAAACATTTTGAATATATCATCTCTTATTGAGCCACCATTCTGCATAATGCAGTGAACCATGTCATTCATGATTAAATGTCAAGAGCACATATGTATGCCATAACATCTTCTTAGAATTTTATATGGATTATTTGACAATTGCGATCATCATCGATATGCCACTTCCGAAGTACATTCGATGAGAGATCAAGACTATATAGACATACAAACCCTTGGTTGTTGTCTTATTGTCTATTTAATTGTCATTCCTCAATATTATGAGAAAACTTGCACATTGCAACCACATACAATATGTGTCCAATTGCAAGTACAATATCTTGATCTGGATCCAATCCATGATATTTTAGTGGTTATTATTGAGTATATTATTGAGTGGGTTTAATGGAAGGATTATTTGAAACAAAGAATTTGCATTAATATATATAAATATATATACACATTTTACTTTGATTTAGAAATTTTATATCAAAGTTGTCTTGTCTTGTCAACACTGAAAGTTCATTCACTTAATCACATTCAATGTAAGAGATATACTTACCATTATATCTAAACAAGATCTGGGATCTCCTTTCTAACTTTGTCGCATCCCAATAATATGAGAAACTACAACTCAAATAAAAAGAAGCAAGAACTCATTACGCCTTGCAAGTAAAACTTTCATTCCCAATTTGGACTTTAACACCCGGGCTTGCCACTCCTAAGGTGATGTTGACCCATCGTTAATTGAACCGACCGTCAACAGGATTAGAACTCGCTATGCACAATCCAATATCACCCCAATAATATAAGGAACCGATATTGGGGTCACTTTGCATACGACCTTACTCTTTTGAGAAGCAAAGAGCCTGATCCAGATGTGCTTGTATGCAGGAGCTGTCACTTCGGATAGGTGTCTCCTACATACAATCCCTCGCAACAGAACCCTTCACCTTGAAGGGAGACCATGGATGTCACTTATGTGATCCTCCACCTCATATTCAAATTCTAATTAATCATTATGAATCATATTCATTATGATTCTTCCAAGGGAAATAACAACTCTATTCATAATAGAGTATTTTAATTTTATTTGGATTCCAATTAATCTAATCATATTAAATTAATGTTTCAGTTAATATCCAACAAACATTTTGATTGTTACTTGAAATATGTTATTATCTAAAATACGTATTATTTTGAATTTTAATAATTAGAAAAATACATCATGATTTCTCAAGCATTATCCATTCCTTACCCACTGTCATGGCCAGTACCGACGGGTGTGGGACAGACCACACACGATGCAACCTGTTACCCCAACGCTCCCCGACTAGACACCATATTCGTCTCAGGAAAAGATAATGCTGAGTCAATCACTTTGTACTTGAGATGATAATCGATTTTTCAACCGAAGTTATACCATATAGTAATAATTAAAATCATTTTGATTAACATTATAAGGAAATTTGCTAAACAAATCCCCAATCCTTTTCAAGCAACTTGTTTGTTGGAAAATGTATGATGTAACCAATTTGTAATCTAGATCATATCTAATCAATTATTGATTAAGGAAATGTCATTTAAGGGAAAATTTATCATATAATATTTTATAAAAATTATCCATAATCATTCCATGAAATTAACCATTAATTTTAAAAGATTCGTAAATGACTATCACGAGGTTCATGATTAGGATTAAAATTTTCAGCAGTGACACTCACATACTAAAATTAGTACATCTCATTCGTTTTAAATCCAAATTAAGCAAAGTAAGTTTTTAAAGTTTGTTAACTTGATTTAAATCAGAACCTAAAGGATAAGCATGCATTTCTAGGTGTGTCAAAACAGTAAATAATACTTTAATTATGTCATGATTCGCCATCCCTGAAACAGTGGATATAGGTTCATTAAAAAGATCATATCTTGAGTTATGGGATTCCAAATCACACAAACTCAAATCCTATTGCTTCCTTAAATAATGGGGAACATTATATAATTTAAAATTTCGTGTAACATTTTAAACAAGGACGTAATTTATCACAAAATAAGGCTACAAAAATTGAAATGTGATAAAATTTTCACAATCCTTATGAACCCAAGTCTTCCTAGGTTTAAGAATCACATCCAAAACCTCCAACATGGCTCTGATACCACTTGATGGATATGGGGAGATCCTCAAGCACATCACAGAAGCATGTGGATCGCGTCGAATGCGATCAGGAGCGACTAGTCGCACTAGTTGCTCGATGCAGCGGAAATTAAAAATTTTAATGTGATGAAATCACATGATCCAAGAACCTTTCTCGAATCGTTTCATCTAAACCACAATAGGTATAAGGTTTACCTCTTGAAGTGTGGTGGCGATCGAGTCTATAAATGAAGAGACCTCCTGTCTCATGTCCGATCCAACGGAGGAGACACTTGCGAGCGCGTTGATGAGACGCGTCCTTCTCGCAATCCATGTTGATGATCCAAGCGGCGAATCTCCTGATCTCATCACATGAGATCCGACGTCTTCTTCACGAGCGAGGCACACCGAAGGAGATGGAGATTCACGAGCAAGTACTCCGACTGCATAACAACGACGCTGCGGCGATGGAGATTCTCTCAATGGCTCCATGATGGACGGCCATAAGAGAGAGAGGGAGAAAGCCTTAGCGTGTAGAGAGAGAGAGAGGGAGAGGAAGAGAGCATTAGTTTACGTTGTAAACATGTCTCACGAAGAGCAAGGGGTGCCTCTTCTTATATAGGGTTTTGGGAGTCCATGGATCTCAATCCATGGACAACACATAATCAGTGGTTGAGATTGATTTGTGTTTCTTTCAATGGCAAAGATGTTGTTGTAAAAATACAACAACAATTGATTTAATTTGAATTAATTATATTGATAAATCAACATAATTAATCCCAATTTAAATTACATTTGACTAGAGATGACATAATGAGCAGACTAAACCAATCCCCTAAGAATGGGAGGACGGCTACAATCAACTCATGAGATCTCATTATCTCGTGATATCTCCAAGATTTACAACAAAAAATGTTGTAAATATTTTTCACAAAAATAATTCACAATTATCTTGTGAAAAACATCAATCAAGCCATTGAAATTATGTGACTCTCATTCACAACCCAAAACAAAATGTAATTATATTTTCAATTAATCATTTAATGTGAATCCAATTCACATAAACAATAAATCAACGAATATAATTCATAATATGCTCACTCTAATATATTATAAATCACATTTATAATATATCTGATTGATATGGATAGTGATATCCACATTATTCATATCCATATAATTAAGTCACATTTATCAATCTTGGATCTCTTTTCTCATGTGCCCAAATAACATGAATCACATTCACATTATTTACATCTTTAATAATTAAATCATATTTAATTATCTTGGATAACTCTCCTTATAGAATGAATCAAATTCATATTATTCATGATAGTAAAATCACATTTAATTATCCATTTTTCTCAATCTCGGATACATATATCAACAATGAAATTATCCATGAACTCTTTCAAGGATATTCTCCGCGGATACTTGGAGATAAGGACAGGGCGATTGTATTGTTCAACGTATAGTGACTTGGATACTGAGATCACATCTCAAATCCAAATCTTGTTGACCTCCCATAGATGCTTAATTAAATCAAGACCACAATTCTAATCTTCTCATTACATCTGAATCACATTCAGATCAATGTCCAACATTTAGACTAAGATTAGATTACTTCTCTATGAGAGGAGTCAATAAAATCCAGACTTGTTTCATCACTCCCTTTGAATAGAAGCATCATGGTTATACAATCGTTTATGATCACATCACCCTCATGCATTCCCAATACTCGTACAACCTGCATAATGGAAGACCTAGAATAAACCTGAAGTATAAGATCAATTTTGCACTGTCTACTTCAGAATTTTATCATCGAGTTTCTCATTCGATCATTGGGAGTCGGTATCGATCATATGCTTTCCAAAAGCATATATCAAACCCAGGTGTTGATCATATACTTTTCCAAAAATATATATCAAACGTACAAATTCAATCAAGCTTCCAAAGCGAGAAGACTATGCATGGAATTTGATTCTTTCCAATATCTCATGACTGAGCTTCTTCTGATGAATCCACATTTCATCATCTTTATTCTATCATTTTGGCCTCAAAAACCCTAGTAAATGCGTGTAAATATCGTTAATTACATCATCTTAGCATTCATGCATGTACCTGTAAATAGTGTATAAATTACTGTAATTAAAGCCAAAATTATAGAATAAATAAAAGAAAAGAAATAGAATAAAATATTGTAAATATTTTATGACCCGAAACCCTGAGACCTAGGCATCTTGATGAATAGGTCGACAAGGAACAAAGTAGGGGGAGATAAGGGTCAAATACCTATACTTTTTAATTCAATCTTTATTCATTATGGGGCCTATTTTTGGTTCCACATTTTATACCTCAAATAAAGAAACTTTGTAAATGAAAGTTATAGATAATTAAATAAAGCAAAATACAAAATTGATTTCACTGAAAAATAATGTACAGATAAAAAGTTATGGTCTGAATAAAAATTCAGAATCCCAACTTCCCAGACCCGTATCTCTCAAATGAAAACTCCAAATGCAACAAACTTACCTTAATTGTATATAGAATAAAATAATCTATTCAATGGTGGTGGTTTCGCATTTGGCGGAGCTACGGTTTGAAAGTTGAGTTTTGGACCCACATTGTATACTTGTACAGATTAAAATATTCATTTTATTATTTATTTATTATTTTTGTATTTTTATATTTTTATAATTTTGTAAATATTACTTATATTATATTTGTACATTAAAATCAGAATAAAAACATAAATAAAACTCAAATAAAAATACTTGTATATATCATATACATAGGTATTATACCTATAAATATACCTATACATTCTATACATTTATTTTATTAAATATACAAAACACATCAATAAATCAAATTAAAAATATAATTACATGTACAAAAGTATTTTGTAATTTTATAAAATAATAACGATAATTAAAGAAATTAAAAATACCAAATAAAAATAAAATACTAAAATATATAGGTAATATACCTATAAGGGGTATAAAAGTAAACTTGTAAAAATATATCTCATAAAAATAATTAAAAATCAGAATAAATACTACAAAAAATTATAAATATTTTTTATTTAATAACCTAAATTTAATTCGACCTTTTTTCTATTTTTTATTGAATTAATAAAACTATTTCCCAGGCTTTTTCCTGGTTAGTCCACGTGGACCAACCTGGTGGAAACCCTAGTTGACCCCAGTCAACTAGGTGTCCTAGCCTCCTGTCAACTCTACCAACCTCGTTTTTTACCCACCTTTGTGGATTTCTGGAGGCCAAATCTTTTATCTTCTGGTGTTGCATCCTTCTGCAATATTGATCCTCGTCCATCCCTTATACTCGCCCAGATGTTTACCTGGGCTCTCGTGCGTTGATTCAACTACTACGCCTCGATTTTCCCCCTCATCCGTCAACCCAATAAAATGGAACCTCTGACTTTAATTTAAAATCGAACCGCATTCCATCCAAATCCTTCCCCCTTTGGCCTTGCTCGAGCTTCCTGGAGGTGACAGCTCCAAGTTGCCTTCTTCAAGGTGGTGGATCCATCATGATTTGGGCGTGTTCCATCCCCCTCCGGTGAGCTCCGCCGTCGAGGTATTTTCCCTCTGGCCCTGGCCATCGAGGCAGCCACATTCCACTTCCATTCTTTCGCATTTTCATCCCCTTAGTCCTAGGCTTAACATCCTTCCAATATCTTAGCTTCGCATCCATCGAATCACCTACTTGAACTCCTCGCCGGAGCGCAACTCCGGCCGAGGATCCACATCGCCATCCCCATTCTCGAGAGCAACCGGAGGTCGAGGCATTTTGCCCTCGACCTCCTTAATATTTTTTTTGTGCAGGTCCTAATGTTCGGAAGCACCTGGGGTCGATTTTGTTCTCGCCGGAGACACATGGGCCCCTCCTCCTCTTCCAACGTCGCGGAGGAGCCCTGGTGTCTCTAGCCGTGTTTAGAGACCCCCGGTGTATAGAGGACCCTCGCAGCAACCACCTGGGGCTATTTTGAAGCACGTCGACGGTCGGAGAGAGGAGCCATCACCGGAGGAAGGTCGCCACGGCGGACATTCTTCCCTGTTCGTCCACCAGCCGCCTCTGTCGTTGGATCATCAAGGAGCCCCAGACGTGACAGGAGCCGTCCGATCAAGCGCACCTGAGCCGCCCGATCATCGACGACCCATCTAATCGCAGCCGTGCGTTTCGAACTGTCATCATGCAAGGAGAGGTCGCCACGTGAATAAGTTGCTCGAGCCACACCGTCGGATCCAGCCCAGCCGCCGACCGTTGGATTGGCGCCACGCGTCCTCAGCAGCCCTCCACCGTCAGATCAGCTTCGAAGGGGTATTTTGCAGAGCCACCCCTTCCCTTTTTGTAATTTGCTTTTAGTCTAGTAACTTTAATGTGTAGTTTAAAATATTTTGTAAACTTTATAATTAGGCCCTCGAACTTTCTATATTTGCAACTGGGTCCTTGGCCACGTCACCACACATGACCTGTTCACGTGAGGCGCAGGCATTTTGTAGAGAGGCCCTTGGCCTTTTGTGGATTTCGTTTCAGTACTCTAACTTTTAGTTTAAGTGTAAAAACTTTGGAAATATTGCAAGTGAGTCCCCGAAGGTTTTTGATATTACGAACTGGTCTTTGCCAAGCGCGTGCCAATCACGCATCCTGGTGGGTTATTTGTAGAAAGACCCTCTCGGGTCTAGTTATTTGTGATTGGTCCATTAAATTAAACATTTAGTGTTAAATTTTGTGGAAAATTGCATGTATGCCCCTGGATGTTTTAATATTTGCAATTATACCCCTAAAAGGCTAAATTATTTTTGCTTGCTTGCTCTATTTATTTAAGGCATTATTTTAATTCAAAAATTCCCAAAACTTCAACTTAAACTCCTGTCAACTTGCACTTCCACGATCTATTTTTGCAATTGCATTTTATTGCATTTTTATATTTATTAAAAATCAAAAGTATGCATTTTAGCTGCTGTTTGCATTAGAAAATGCCAAAAAATATTAAAACACCTAGAAAAATTCCAAAAAAATCATCTACTGTGTATTTTATCGTATTTTAGTGTCAGTCCAAAAATCACTAAAAATTACAAAAGAAAAACCTTAAAAATTCGAAAATACCTAAAAACTTCAGAAAAATCTAAAAAATTAAAGAAAACTCCAAAAAATACAAACTCAGTCCCTGTAGGTTTCTTATTTTATTCCCTTTTCTTTTAAAATTAGTTTGGAAATTTTATGGTTGTTTGATATTTTTCATTCATCTTTTACTTACAACCAGTAGCTTATTCCCTATTTTCCTTTATTTTGCCTTTTAAAAATACCAAAAATATTCTAAAAAATACCCAAAAATCACAAATACAATATAAAATCATAAAAAGACAAAAATACAATATTTCTGAATTTTTTAGCATTTTTTCATATTTTTATAAATATTATCGCACCTCTTTTATTATATAGCTTATATATTCCAATATTGAAAAAAATATAAAATATAAAATTTATTAAAATCAGAAAATTAAAAATCAAAATACAAAATTAAAAATAACAGTAAAAAAATTAATTATTAAAAACCCACAAAAAATATTTGCATTTGCATAGTGTAGAAAACACATCACTTTCATACACACACACACACACCTGTTCGATCTACCCTGCCTTGCTCCCTGTGTTCGAACTCTCTACGTACTTGCTTTCTATACATCATTTATGTAGAGTTAAAAATAAATTTTAACTTCACATCTGCTTGTCATTGCTTGATTGTTTGAGTGTGGGTTAATTGTTGATTAAATCTGGTTTTTGAGTGGTCAACACTTCGACTGTGTTCCCGCCTTGTGTGGAATAGAAGACTGCTTAACTTTTGGGTTTATCAAATGACGCCGTTGCCGGGGAGCAATAACGAGTAGATCATCATTTTTGTTTGAGTGTGTTTATTTGTCTACCATTGCTTCATTTTATCTCTCTTGAATTTTTGATAGATATTGTTGAGATTTTCTAACCATCTCTTTTTGTCTTCTTGTGAGGGACCGCGGAGCGAGGCAGATCGCCTAGGGGATATGGAGCAATCATGTGAAGCGGAGCCGGCTTTTCTTAAGCCAAGCCGGCAGGAGAGAGCAAGAGGATTGAGAGAGTGATTAGATTAGTTTGCATTTTATTTGGTGAGAGAGTGATTATTAATTTGTAATAATACAGGACTTGGACACTTGAACTTTCGGGCCTAATTTCCGGGTGTTTGTTCACCCGGGGGCTCACTGTGGATTTTTTCGTGTTTTCCGCAGTCATTTTCTGGTTTTGTTTTCATTTTTTATTTCTTTTGTGGATTGAGCCCTTAGTTCTAGGAATTGCTTGATCAATTAGATTAGGTCCAAACACATTAATAATCTTTGCATGCACCTATAGATTGTATTTGGACTTAGTCTAATTAAATAATTAGTCATTAGTCTTCTATCCGTGTGCCTCGAGCTCATCCCACCAAGCGCTTCTCCTAAACTCGATGTGTCGAGAGAAGGAGGGGTGAGCCTAGACCGGACATTAGGATTGAAGATTAGTGGTTGACTTGTGGTTCATAATGCTAGCAATTGCCTGCTTAGGACGATTTCCGCTTGCATACCGTCGTATAGATTAGGTTTATAAATTTCTGCTTTGCATCCCGCATGGAGAGAGCTGGAGGCACTGTAAGTCTTCTTACTTAGCATTCATCATTTAGGCACAAAGGTGAGATTTCCACCTTGGTGTCGACTTGCACATCTTTTATGACTCTATTCTCCCTCTGTTTTTGGACAAAGTAGGATCAAATATAAAACAAAAATCATTAGGCGCTTGTTTGAATCTACTCAAAAGAAGCGATAACACCAAAAAAAATTAAAAAAGGGACTTCTAAGAAAACTTTGACCTAAATAAAATTGGTAATTGGAGTCATTGATTGGGGCGAGTAAAACCCTCACTTGTTTTCAGGTAGCATGGGAAGGTCTCCTTCCATGTGAGTTGAGTGCTTCGCAAGGATTAGAGCCAAAAACCAAGCTTGCGGCTGCCTTGTGTATCGCTTGAATTTCCGAAGTAATGGCGCTACTATCGTACGTAGGCGAGTAGGGCTTGGTCACCATTGGTGACTCACTATTGTGTGAGCATCGACCTTGTCTGAAGTACCGAGCATAGGCCACGCCTTCACGGGTGTGTCTGTCTCACCCTCTGCGTCCGAGTAGGATCCTGCACGCTCACGGGTGATTCCGTTGCGAGCGAAGTTCGAAGTATCGGTTTCGCCTATCGGCTTCCTTCCTCTTTTTCTTTGGATGAGTAGGGATCCAGGAAGGGTTACAAGGACCTCAAAAAGGGCAAGCTACAGGTTACACAGGAGGAGGACAAGTACGGGAATACTTTTCAGGCAGTACTCTCTCTCCTTTAGACGTAGCGCTCTAAGGACTCGTGATAAGATAAATTCCTGAATTCAAACTAAAATTGACAAGATAAAAGCCGAACCTTCACAGCTTCATGTGTCGAGTTGGTGAACTCACCCTATTTTGTGTTTGATTGCTAGTTATATTTAGGTCAAGATCAAAAGCACATCACAATTGTGCGCGATTTTGTTTCCTCCTCCTTCTTCTGCATTCACCTTGCTCTACCCAATAATCAAGATGATGGGACAGAGGTCTCTTAGGCCGATTTTGTCGGCGTCGCTATCTAACACTCCTCCTCATTCATCTAGGACAACCTCGGAGAGTCTGCTCTCCGAGCCTGAGTTCACTTCCACCCTGTTCCCCCTCGACCATCCTTCTCATTCCCCTTCCATCAGTCCAAGAGTCTCAGAATTTAGTGCATCGCAGAGCTCAGAACATTTGACGGCACCTGAGATGGGTTGTTTTGCTTTTTCAGAGAACCCAGACATGGCTGACAGAGGAGAGCACCCAGATGACCATGATCACCCTCCTTTCTTATTTGATCAAGCTGCCATCAACAATTCACTTCTTGCATCCCTGGAGACCATGCAGAGGTAGATCCGCGATCAGGGAGTATTCATGGGTGATCTCATGAGAGAAATAGCGCAGATGCAAGAAAACCGACCTGGGGGCGGTGGCGGAGGAGGAGATGGACCTGATACAGGAGGAGGTGATCCCAACGCTGAGAGACTGCCACAGACTATCATGAGGGAGTTGCACAATCCCGCAGCCTCCCTCACTCATCGTTGGATCCGACACGCTCCTATCCATGGAGATTTCGAGCTTCGGCCCCACACATTTCAGCTTCTACCCAAATTCCATGGGTTGCCGACCGAGGAGCCACACCTCCACCTCCAAGAATTTGAAATGATATGCAACACGATCCATGATAGGCTGATGACCGAGGACACGATCAAGATGATTGCCTTCCCTTTCTCCTTGGTTGACAGAGCCGCATACTGGCTCAAACATTTGGGGTGATTCATCGATACCTGGGCAGATCTCCGGACCGCGTATTTGAAGAAGTACTACCCTCTCGGTTGGACGAATGCAGCTAGATCCATGATCACCAAATTCGTCATGATCCTGAATGAACAATTCCATGAAGCCTGGGATCGATTCAGAGAGCTCATCGACCGGTGTCCCCACCATGACATATCAAATCCCAATCTAGTGCAGAGTTTCTTTTGTGGGCTGACACCGGAGCAGCAGAGGCTTGTGAACGCCTCTTGTGGTGGGTCCTACTTTTCCAAGGGTGAGGATGATGTTTGGGCCATCTATAAAGGCATGGCAGAGAACTGAACCGTCATGGCCCAAGCCCGCGTCCAGACACAACAAAAGCCCCTACAAGGAGCGGGATCATTTTAGAGGATCTCTCGCGTCGATGCCGGTCCTAACACTTCGTCGGCAGCCGCAGCCCAAGCCGAATCAGCCGCAGCCGACATGGGCATCATCAGTGAGAAACTGGACCGTCTCGAGATCCTCGAGAAGAAACAGGTGCAAGGTATGGCCCAGATGGACCAGATTACCAAGACAATGAGTGATTTGAAGACACAGATTCTTTGCGTTCAGGAGGCACAGATATCTTCCCAGCAGCCTCCCAGGTCACGTGCTGATCCGAGCAGTAGCAACTCATCCCAACCCTCTGCCTCGTACCGCCAGTTCAACCACATCCAGGCAGAGCCGTTCCCGTTGCTACAGTACTACCCAGCGCAGCCGCCATCTCAGGACACTCAGATGGTGGTCTATTAGCTGGAGCAGCCACTGGCAGTTCTTCCTCCACCATCCTTTGAGCAGGAGCCATTGATGGAAGTTAATGGGATTTGGTACGACTGGTACCCTCAGACCGGGATTCGTCGTGATCAACCCGGATTCCGTTGGGGCAATGGTGGCTCCTCATCTCAACAGCAACCTCATGCTCAGGGACAGCACAGCAGCCAACAGCCTCAGCAACAGCAGCTCCAGTACGCCCAGCAACAATACCAGCAAGGTCCTCGTCCCTCCTATCAGGGACACCATTGGAGGCAGCATCAGCAGCCACATCAGTCATATCCCCATCCTCCCCAGTACCAGTAGTACCAGCAGCAGCAGCAACAACCTCATTTCCCGCAAGGGAACCCATCCGGTTCTCAGGCCCCAGCTTTTGAGAACCCAGCTTTAGACGATCTTTCCCGCTTGCTTTACGAACAGCGAGCGTCCTTCCGGCAAGAAATGGATGAGTTCCGGCAGGAGATGAGGGAGATCATCAAAGGCAAGGCCGCTATACCAGCTCAGATTGAACCGAATTCGAACAATCTGAAAAGGAAGTATGAGCAGGTAGAGTTTACAGAGGAAACCTCTCCTAGTGATTATTTGAGTGACACGTCTTTTTCTTTGTATGATGCTGATTTTGTGACAACTAGGAGCGATAGGATGCCAGCCGGCGGCGCCTCTTCTGAGCGACAACCACATGCAGAACCAGGAGCGCCAGAGGAGCAGAGTAGCGCTGCTGATGCCGCTGTTGACGAAGACGGTGGTGCTGATGCCACCAATGATGGAGAGCCAAACAACAGAACTGAGACTGTCGTGATACCAGATGCAGACGGTGGTGCTGATGCCACCATTTTGGATACAGAGCCAGAGCGCGGTGCTGATGCCGAGAAGTCAGGTGCCGGTGGTGTTGCTGAGGTCACCACATCTACTTTTGTTGAGCTTCCCTCTGTGGTGTTACCACCTTTTGTATCTATGGACTATGGTAACAACAAAAAGCACAAAATTATGAATAAAGGAAAGGTTTCTGTTCACATTGCGGATCCATTTGTGTTGAATGATGATGATTGCATGGATTCTATTCCTTCACACACACAGGGACCTGTTCCTAGTCCTCCATCTGAGGAGGCCCCTACCATCCCCTTCCCTGAAGCACTCCGCCGGGGGAAGGGGAAAAAAAAGAAAATCCAAAAAAGAACCAGCAGGTAGAGTTCAGCAACCAAATGATTCACAGATTCCACATTCAGCTGACTCTACAGGAAGCACTTGAGCACATCCCCCTCTTCAAAAAGAACTTGAAGGAGAAAACTACAGTCCACAGGAAGAGGAGGAACCACAGAGATCAAATCCATGTGCTCACTCATTCCACTTGCTGCACTAATCAGAACAAACTGCCAGCCAAGCGACCAGATGCAGGAGCTCCCTATGTCAGATGCGAGATTCAAGAGTAGCAGTTTGATCGTACTCTGTTAGACAGCGGCTCTTCAATTAACCTTCTTCCGGCAGCCTTACTCGACCGATTCGAGTTTGGTCCTCTTCTTAGGAGTAGGACAGTCCTTCAGTTTACTGATAGGTCGACTAAGAGGCCGAAGGGGTTATTGAAAGACATGGTCGTTACCATTCAGGGCCTGAAATTCCCTGTGGACTTCGTTGTGTTGGACATGGAGATCCCTGAGTCGGTAACCGATGCCCCCATCATACTCGGACGTCCGTTCCTGGCCATAGCCAAGGTGGTGACCGATCATAATAGTGGGAAGGTGTGTTTTCGCGTAGAGGGCGAAACCATACAAATAGAGACGATTGAGGAAACTAGAGCCAGAGAACATGAATGCTTGGAGTAGTCCAGCGAAGCTGCGCAGATGACAGAGGAAGAGCTAGACATCCACCAGGAGTGTGATTTGTGATGACAGATGATGAATCTAACTGTACAGATCCTGTAGCACCGATCCTCGCCTTGCCTACAGATTCACTATATCTAAAGCTTATGGCAGTCGAGAGCCTGGAGAGCACACCCCTGGACGAGGATGCACTTGAGGCTGACGGTGTTGGGACGAGTGGTGCTGATGATTTTCAATCATGTTCATCTTCTTCTGATCCCTCGGATTCAGACATTGTTTGGGATGATTTCGATGACTATTTGCCTTGTCTGATTCCTTCTGAGCCAACAGCCATGACAGAGTGCGAGCCAGTGCAGTTTATTGATGATTCAGCAGGCTGCCCTTCGTTAGAGATTCATGCAGAGTGAGAGTTCTCACATGCAAACCTGGTAGCCTTCACACAGACATATCAGAAGCCATATCTGCCACCTCCCAGTTATCCAGAACTGAAGCCTTTGCCGCACTCGCTGAAGTATAGATTCCTTGCGGGTGAGCCTGATATGCACCCAGTCATTATCTCAGCAGGTTTGACTGGAGAGCAAGAATCTCGTCTGATGGAGGTTCTTGAAAGAAATCGCAAGGCAATAGGATGGAGTATAGCTGATCTCCAGGGGATTAGTCCTACTCTGTGCTCCCACCACATCTATCTTGAGGATGATGCTAGGCCGTCGCGTGAGTTCCAACGACGGCTGAATCCGAATCTTCGAGATGTGGTCATGAAAGAAATATCGAAGTGATGGAGCGTCGATTTTATCTACCGCATCTCCGACTCCAAATGGGTTAGTCCATTACATGTGGTGCCCAAGAAGACGGGTATCACTACAGTTGTCAATGAGTCTGGAGAGGAGATCGCTACCCGAGTACCCACTTCTTGGAGGGTCTGTGTGGACTACAAACGATTGAATGAGGCCACCAAGAAGGATCATTTCCCGCTGCCATTCATTGATCAGATTATCGAACGTCTAGCTGGGAAGAGTCATTACTGCTTCCTTGACGGGTACTCTGGATATAATCAAGTGGCCATTGCGCTTGAAGACCAGGAGAAAACGATATTCACCTATCCGTTTGGGACTTATGCTTTCAGACGGATGCCTTTTGGTCTATGTAACGCTCCGACGACATTCCAAAGGTGCATGTTGTCCATTTTCTCGGACATGGTGGGTGACTGTTTAGAGGTCTTCATGGATGACTTCTCGGTCTATGGCGACGGGTTCGATGCTTGTCTTGACTGCCTAGACCGTGTGATTAAGTGCTGCATTGAGGTCAACCTTGTATTGTCTTGGGAGAAGAGTCACTTCATGGTGACTCCAGGGATGGTCCTTGGTCATATCGTCTCCAACAGGGGCATGGAGGTCGATCCGACCAAGGTGGATATCATTAGAAAACTCAATCCACCGTCCAATTTGCGTCAGTTGCGGTCCTTTCCGGGGCATGTCGGTTTCTACCGACGGTTTATTCAGGACTTCAGTCGTATTGCCCGACCGCTGACTGATCTGCTGACGAAAGACACCGAGTTCATTGTCAATGATAAGTGTCTTGCGTCTTTTGAGACTCTCAAGAGTATGGTTGTTTCAGCTCCTGTCCTTCAGCCACCCAATTGGTCTCTCCCATTCGAGATCATGATGGATGCTTCATATTTTGCCGTTGGGGCTGTGCTGGGACAGAGGAGGGATGGATTACCATTTGCCATTCACTACGCCAGCCGGACTTTGGATGCCTCTCAGCGGAATTACACTATGACTGAGAAAGAGATGGTGGTCGTAGTCTTTGCTTTGGATAAGTACAAATCTTATATTCTCGGATCTAGAGTGACAATTTACACCGTTCACACCGCCATCCGGTACTTAATGGCCAAGAAGGATGCCAAAGCACGCATTACCAGATGGATCTTTCTACTCCAGGAACTTGATATTGAGATTAAGGATAAGCCTGGAGTCAAGAATGTGGTGGCGGATCATCTCTCCAGATTGGAGAATCTTGAGGAATCTGAGCCCAGCGCACCTATCACAGAGATGTTTCCAGATTAGGCGATCTTGGCTATCACCTCGCTCCCGTGGTATGCCGACATTGTGAACTATCTTGTTGCCAACACGGTCCCACAAGGTTGGCCCAGACAGAAACTCGAGACCTTCCTGGCGAAGGCCAAGTTTTACCATTGGGAGGATCCCGTCCTTTATCATGAAGGAGGGGACAATATCTGGAGGAGGTGCATTCCTCAAGAAGAGCATCACATCGTCCTCACATACTGCCACAAGCTTGAGGCAGGAGGACATCATTATGGAAAAAGGACAGCACAAAAGGTGCTTCAATCCGGCCTTTGGTGGCCTACTCTCTTCAAGGATTCTGATGAGTTCGTGAAGAGATGTACTGACTGTCAGAAAATGGGAACCTGCGGACAGAGACACATGATGCCATGCAACCCATTCACTTTTGTGAGGTTTTTGATGCATGGGGGATTGATTTCATGGGCCCATTTCCTAAGAGTCAGGGATTCGAGCATATTTTGCTCGCTGTGGATTATGTCAGTCGATGGGTTGAGGCCATCCCCGCCCGAGCAGCAGATGTAAAAACCGTGCGCAAGTTTTTGAGGAAAAATATCATTTCACGGTTCAGGGTACCAAGAATCTTGATTTCAGATGGGGGGTCTCATTTCATCAATGACAAGGTTAGGGCCCTTGCAGACGAGTTCGGCATTGACCATCGGGTTGCCACACCGTATCACCCTCAGACTATGGTCTTGCCGAAGTCTCGAATCAGGAGATAAATACTATCTTACAGAAGGTTGTCCGCTCAGACCAAAAGGACTGGTCACAACTTTTGGACTCGGTCTTGTGGGCTTATCGGACGTCCTTCAAGAACCCATTTGGGACATCTCCCTTTCGACTCGTCTATGGCAAGTCGTGCCATCTTCCTGTGGAAATCAAGCACAAGTCACTCTGGGCAGTAACTGAGCTATTATTGGATCCCAAGAGTATAGGAGATCAGCGAAGAGCAGAGTTGGTAGCCCTAGAAGAACTGAGAGACACATCCTTTTCTAGCAGCCTACAGTACAAGGAGAAAGTAAAAACATGACACGATTCCCACATCAGCCATAAACAGTTTGAGCCAGATCAAAGAGTATGGTTGTTTGATTCCAGGCTGAAATTATTTCCAGGGAAATTACAGAGCAAGTGGAAAGGTTCGTATGTGGTCAGGAAGGTACATGACAATGGCAGCATTGATATATCAGAACCGTCATCCTCCTCTACCTTCCGTGTCAATGGTCAGCGCCTGAAATTATATCTAGACCATGACCCGCCGACCATTGACGTTGCCCCCATTCTTCTGGTATGAGATGTGTTCTTTGACTCATATCATCTGCATCTCATATATGGTGATCACTTCCATCTTCCGCTATACAGATCATCTGTCTATATCATGCTTTCATCTGTTAATCTCTTCTCTTCTTTTCTTCTTTTCCTTTTCTATTTTATTTATCTATCAAAAAGGTGTCGCCCCTTGTTGTCAGTTTTCTGTACTTAGGACGTACTTTGTCCTAAGTATAGGGGGGTGTGCACCCCGAGTTCTTTCAGTTTCATTTCGATCCTCTCCATTGTCTCCTCTTCTTGTCTATACTTAGGGATATCTTACCCTAAGTATAGGGGGAGACAATCCGAGTACGATCGGTTCATTCCCACCCTTGACCCTCCCTGCGTTGTGTACAGTCTGCTATACTTAGGATTATTTGATCCTATGTATAGGGGGGACGGTCAACTTCTTATTGGTCCATTTATCTATTCTTTAGACTTGTCTATACTTAGTACGAGTTATGTCTTCTCTTTTCAATCTGGTTTATGAGGACATAGCTCAAGCTAAGTATAGGGGGTTCGTATATACTACGTATATACTTTAGCCATAACTCGTACTTTCGTATTTTCCTAATAATATGGCTACCAATTCTTTAAAATTCATTAAAATCCCTAATAAAAAGGTGTTTGTTCCTCAGATTCTTTTTGTATTTACTGATTAATAAATCAGGTTAAAATGTTTTTTGCAAAATGTTTGAAAAATAGTTTGAAAATCTTTGTGAAAACCTTTTGAAAACTATTTTGAAAATATTTTGTTACATGTTTTCAGCCTGTGTAGAATTTGTGGTTTGTAAAAATTTATTTTCTTTGTGTGAAATAAAATGTTTGAAAAATGATTTGCAAATGGTTTGAAAAATGGTTGCAAAAATACTTTGAAAAATCTATCTATACTGTTTGAAAACCTTTGTAAAATGATTTTCAAATGTGTGTACATGTTTGTAAAATTGTTTGTAAAAATTATTTTGGACTAGAGTTTTAAAAAATTCTCTGAAAAACCTGTGTCAAATAAGTTTGAGGAATATTTACATCACACCAAAAATCCACTATATATATATATATATAAATTGACCATTTACCCTGTAGATTATTAAAATCCACTTCTTGTATATATAAGAAGCACTCCCGTGTACATATTTTAACCTAGCTTTTATCCAAAATATTTTTGTCTTCAAAAATCCCAAAAATATTTGCAAAATTAAAATCCAAAAAACATTTGAAAAATAGTTCTGAAAAAGACAAAAAATGCATCTACATATGCATCATCATCATCTTTTCAAAAATCCATAAAAAGTTCAAAAGCTTGAAAATTGCATCAAAAAATATTTTCTGCATTCTGCATAACATTTGCATAGCATGAGCATTTTTCGGATTAAGTTTGATAGTTGAACAAGTCTAAGTAAAATCCGGAAATTGGAGCTTGATTGGACCTTAAAATATACCTAACAACAGGAACCTTATAGGAACTGGGTTTGAGGTACTTCAGGTCTAGTTGACTTATTTCTTTGATGATCACGAGACTTAGTTCAATGGATTCTTGACTGCCTAAGTAGATTATTTCGAAGCACATGCACGACTCTTGTTGATAATGACCTAACTTGGACATTTGCACCTTTCACATGGCTCAACTCATTTGGAGTGGTGAGGAGGTTGGATTTGCCGGTAGAAACATTTGTTCCTCCTCTAGGGAGGGATGTGCACCCAACCCGTCCAATGATAAGGAAGTCTAAAAACAGGAGGTTGTGGGTTGCAATGAAGCTTCAAAAGAGGGATAATCTACTAGCTATGGAGGAAAAAATCCTTATGTAAAAGCTGCTGTGAATAGTATTTCAAAAAAAATGTTTACGCATGTACAAAAATAAAAAGCCTGCAAAGTATGTACAAAGGTGTAAAGCCAACAAGCAAGCCTGAGTTCCAAAGTCAAATATGTAAGCCTGCAATAGGATGACCTGACTACACTGGTCTTGCATCCTAGGATAGGTAGCTACACTGGCTACCATCCATTCTTCTCTTCACCCCCTCCTCTTGAACTGGTTGCCACTTGAACTTAGAAGGGAATACCCCGCTCCTTGAGGATGGAGTTATTGGATTGGGGAATCAATGGGTTGTCGTACTGGAGAAGTCAGTCTCTTTGTCATTCTAGTTGGGGAGAGCCACCATCACTTAAATGTACGAGTCAGATTCATAGTCGTAGGAGTTTGCGTATGAGTTGAAGTATTTCTGACCTGGCTATTGAGGAGAATTGAAAAGAGTTTTGGGATTCTTAAGGACTGTTGGATTTCAAATTCGGTTCTCACTAAGGTTCCGCCCGCACTAAAATTCCAAAGGTCCGACTTAAGCTCCAAACTTTGATTTTGTGAAGACAAGTTTGATAATTAAACTAAATCCAAGTTCTTCTTTTTCTTTTCTTTCTTTTTCTTTCTGCACTTATTGCATAAGTGTTTGCTAGGGACTAGCAAAGGTAAAGTATAGGGGGATGATGAATCCACATTTCATCATCTTTATTCCATCATTTTGGCCTCAAAAACCCTAGTAAATGCGTGTAAATACCCTTAGCTACATCATCTTAGCATTCATGCATGTACCTGTAAATAGTGTATAAAATACTGTAATTAAAGCCAAAATTATAGAATAAATAAAAGAAAAGAAAAATAATAAAATATTGTAAATATTTTATGACCCAAAACCCCGAGACCTAGGCATCTTGATGAATAGGTCGACAAGGAACAAAGTAGGGGGGGATAAGGGTCAAATACCTATACTTTTTAATTCATTCTTTATTCATTATGGGGCCTATTTTTGGTTCCACTTTTTATACCTCAAATAAAGAAACTTTGTAAATGAAAGTTGTAGATAATTAAATAAAGAAAAATACAAAATTGATTTCACTGAAAAATAATGTATAAATAAAAAGTTATGGTCTGAATAAAAATCCAGAATCCCAACTTCCCAGACTCGTATCTCACAAATGAAAACTCCAAATGCAGCAAACTTACCTTTAATTGTATATAGAATAAAATAATCTATTCAATGGCATTGGTTTCGCATTTAGCGGAGCTACGGTTTGAAAGTTGAGTTTTGGACCCACATTGTATACTTGTACAGATTAAAATATTCATTTTATTATTTATTTATTATTTTTATATTTTTATATTTTTATAATTTTGTAAATATTACTTATAATATATTTGTACATTAAAATCAGAATAAAAACATAAATAAAACTCAAATAAAAATACTTGTATATATCATATACATATGTATTATACCTATAAATATACTTAAACATTCTATACTTTTATTTTATTAAATATACAAAAACATCAATAAAACAAAATAAAAATATATTTACATGTATAAAATATTTTGTAATTTTATAAAATAATAAAGATAAATAAAAAAATTAAAAATACCAAATAAAAAATAAAAGTCTAAAATATATAGGTAATATACCTATAAGGGGTATAAAAGTATACTTGTAAAAATATATCTCATAAAAATAATTAAAAATCGGAATAAAATACTACATAAAATAATAAATATTTTTATTTAATAACCTAAATTTAATTCGACATTTTTCTATTTTTTATTGAATTAATAAAACTATTTCCCAGGCTTTTTCCTGGTTGGTCCACGTGGACAAACCAGGTGGAAACCCTAGTTGACCCCGGTCAACTAGGTGTCCTAGCCCCCTGTCAACTCTGCCAGCCTCGTTTTTGACCCACCTTTGTGGATTTCTCGAGGCCAAGTCTTTCATCTTCTGGTGTTGCTTCCTTCTGCAACATTAATCCTCATTCATCCCTCATACTCGCCCAGATGTTTACCTGGGCTGTCGTGCGTTGATTCAACCACTACGCCTCGATTTTCCCCTCATCCGTCAACCTAATAAAATGGAACCTCTGACTTCAATTCAAAATCGAACCGCATTCCATCCAAATCCTTCCCCCCTTGGCCTTGCTCGAGCTTCCTGGAGGTGACAGCTCCAAGTTGCCTTCTTCAAGGCGGTGGATCCATCAAGATTTGGGCGTGTTGCATCCCCCTCCGGCGAGCTCCGCCATCGAGGTATTTTCCCTCTGGCCTTGGCCATCGAGGCAACCACATTCCACATCCATTCTTTCGCATTTTCATCCCCTTAGTCTTAGGCTTAACATCCTTCCAAGATCTTAGCTTCGCATCCATCGAATCACCTACTCGAACTCTTCGTCGGAGCGCAACTCCGGCCGAGGATCCACATCGCCATCCCCGTTCTCGAGAGCCACCGGAGGTCGAGGCATTTTGCCCCCGACCTCCTTAACATTTTTTTCTGTGTAGGTCCTAGGGTTCGAAAGCACCTGGGGTCGGTTTTGTTCTCGTCGGAGATACCTGGGCCCCTCCTCCTCCTCCAACATCGCGAAGGAGCCTGGTGTCTTTAGCCGTGTTTTGAGACCCTGGGCGTATAGAGGACCCTTGCAGCAACCACCTTGGGCTATTTTGAAGCACGTCAATCACTGGAGAGAGGAGCTATCGCCGGAGGAACGTCGCCACGGCGAACCTTCTTCCCTGTTCGTCCACCAGCCGCCTCTGCCGTTGGATCATCAAGGAGCCCCAGACGTGACAGGAGTCGTCCGATCAAGCGCACCTGAGTCGCCCGATCATCGACGACCCATCTAATCGCAACCGTGCGTTTCGAACTGTCATTGTGCTAGGAGAGGTCGCCATGTGGGATAAGTGGCTCGAGCCACACCGTTGGATCCAGTCCAGCCGCCGACCGTTGGATAGGCGCCACGCGTCCTCAGCAACGCTCCACCGTTAGATCAGCTTCGAAGGGGTATTTTGCAGAGCCACCCCTTCCCTTTTTGTAATTTACTTTTAGTCCAGAAACATTAAGGGTGTAGTTTAAAATATTTTGTAAACTTTATAATTAGGCCCTCGAACTTTCTATATTTGCAACTAGGTCCTCGGCCACGTCACCTCACGTGACCTGTTCAAGTGAGGCGCGTGCTTTTTCCATAGAGGCCCTTGGCCTTTTGTGGATTTCATGTCAGTACTCTAACTTTTAGTTTAAGTGTAAAAACTTTGGAATATTGCAAGTGAGCCCCCAGAGGTTTTGATATTACGAACTGCTCCCTGCCAAGCGCGTACCAGTCACGCGCCCTGGTGGGTTATTTGTAGAAAGACCCTCCCGGGTCTGGTTATTTGTGATTGGTCCATTAAATTAAACATTTAGTGTTAAATTTTTTTGGAAAATTGCATGTATGCCCATGGATGTTTTAATATTTGCAATTATACCCCTACTAGGCTGAATTATTTTTGCTTGCTTGCTCTATTTATTTAAGGCATCATTTTAATTCGAAAAATTCCCAAAATTCAACTTAAGCTCCTATCAACTTGTACTTCCACGCCCTATTTTTGCAATTGCAAATTTATTGCATTTTTATAATTATTAAAAATCAAAATTATGCATTTTAGCTACTGTTTGCATTAGAAAATGCCAAAAAAATATTCAAACACCTAGAAAAATTCAAAAAATCATCTACTATGTATTTTATCATATTTTAGTATCTATCCAAAAGTCACTAAAAATTGCAAAAGAAAAACCTTAAAAATTCGAAAATACCTAAAAACTTCAGAAAAATCTAAAAAATTAAAGAAAACTCCAAAAAATACAAACTCAGTCCCTGTAGGTTTCTTATTTTATTCCCTTTATTTTAAAATTAGTTTGGAAAATTTTTGTGGCTATTTGTTATTTTTCATTCATCTTTTACTCACAGTCAGTAGCTTATTACATCTTTTCCTTTATTTTGCCTTTTAAAAATACCAAAAATATTCTGAAAAATACCCAAAATCACAAAAATAGTATAAAATCATAAAAAGACCAAAAATATTTTATTTCTGATTTTTTGAGCATTTTTGCATATTTTTATAAATATTCTAGCACCTCTTTTATTATATAGCTTATATATTCCAATATTGAAAAAAATTTAAAATATAAAATTTAAAAATCAGAAAATTAAAAATCAAAATACAAATTTAAAAATTAAATTAAAAAAATTAATTATTAAAAACCCACAAAAAAAATTTGCATTTGCATAGTGTAGACAACACATCACTTTCATACACACACACACACACACACCTGTTTGATCTACCCTGCCTTGCTCCCTGTGTTCGAACTCTCTACGTACTTGCTTTCTATACATCATTTATGTAGAATTAAAAATAAATTTTAACTTCACATCTGCTTGTCATTGCTTGATTGTTTGAGTGTGGGTTAATTGTTGATTAAATCCAAATTTTGAGTGGTCAACACTTCGACTGTGTTCCCACCTTGTGTGGAATACAAAACTGCTTAACTTTTGGGTTTATCATCTTCCAGTTCAGTAATGAACCGGTATGATCCCTTTGAGAGATCGTATTACTCATATGCCCTTATATGCAAACAAGCGCGCCGGTATATAGACCTTGATTAGGTCATCAACCTATTGGTATGCCAAATGTACATACTCAGACATATAGTGACACGTCTGTCTCCGGTCAAAAGATGCGTGCCTATATCATGACATCATATGAAATAGGACTTTGGTTATCTCGATCTCGTTAAGTCAACTCTTTGATCCAACTAATATGACACCTCTGAATCTCTATTCCCATGCAGAGAACCCGCACCAAGAGGACGGTCAGATATCCACCAAATGAGAAAGTATTGCCATCTTCTACTCTGGATGGAGATCATCTCTTAACAATCATTTGACGGTGCTTGATGAGTCCTCAATCTAACTCTTTAGATATTCATCGACGTACCGGCCTCTATGATTCAATAATTGAATCAACAGCTGCATGATCATTAAGATGACCATGGTACATAACCCTAATTGTACTAAGGGACCTATTATGCAAATTGGTTATTCTTCATTTCAGATCAGGGAATGATATTCACAATAACATTTATTGCATAATGGCTCGCTGTGAGCTCGCATGTCCAACATATACAACTTACACTTACAGAACTAGAGATGTATTCATTTCCTTGACAGAAAAAATAGACATGATAATTTGATATTACAGATTGTCTCGTATCATACTAGATACAAACTAGCTCCAAATCTAGTAATAAAATTGACTATCTTAACCTCGCTATTGATGTTATTCGGTCGAGTGATAAATGCAACCATGTTTAAGCACCAGTTTATTATAGAACACACAATGTATCTTTTGAGCTATCCCAAAAATATATATTCACAATTCTTCTAAAAGAATAATATATTTTTAAAATTTGATATTAAAAGAAATAAGATAGACAAAGAGCTAAGTTCTATAATGTAAGCATGAACTTATGGTGCACTCTTACTTTAGTGGATGAATTTCATGACCGTCAAATGACCAATCATGCCCAATGTTCTACTAAAGTCGAAGGGCAAATAATCAAGGATAATTTATCCTTGTCACAGCCATGTCTTTCTACAGTGTCATGTGCCACTATTTCAGTTGCCTGGAGAGTTTTCCCTAATCCCATATCAAAATGCCATGGATTTTGAACCACTTTGAGAAAGATAACCAATTAATACCCACTAGTTGATACCTCATCATTTCTACCTTCAATGTGATTGGTAACTTATAATAATCAATGTGGGAATTGTGTAATTTCTTTAAGAATCGTGCATCTTCTGTGTTACTCAAACAATTCTCACCAAGTTCTATAGGTGGGTGTACACCTCTTGTTTACGAAAGAAGCAACACAAGAGTCGCAAAACTACGAGTAACACTTTGTCTGACAGTATGATTAGAATAACCCTTGCATCTTAATAGTGTAACAACAAGTAAATGATATTATGGTACAGATCCATTCCAAGGGTCTACACAATTAAACTCATAAGCATGCTAGCACCTTGTCGCACATTAAAGAAATATAAAATCTCGCAACATAGGTAACACTTTCCCCATTATAGAGATCAGTACACTAATCAGCATTGACACAACCATTACAACGACACATCTGGATGCTGTAAGCCTAATAGTGCATGTTGATGGAAATGTAGCAAATAATGCAAGGAAGAAGTGAAAGGATTGAAGGTTTTATCATGTAGGTTAAAGAAAATATGTGGAATCCTCATCAAAGAGACTGCACATTGTACCTCAAGAAATACTCTACTGCTCGAAATCTCCACCCATAAAGAATGGCACGCTCAACGCCCCGTTGATGATGAGAACCGGTACACAAGGATGTCCTCGACCTTCTTCTACGTGGTGGCAGCATCAGATTGTTGATCCAACGCGCTCCGGTGAGCTCCACAGTGCGCGTGAGGGAGAGGGAGGAGGAATGGAGCTGATCTATGATTTCAGCATTTTGGAAAGAGGGGGTTGCTTTTATGGGGTCCAACCCGGTTTCAGATATAGGATAGGATCTGAATTTGACACATCTCGCTAAAAGGCTGTAACTCGGGCTCTTAAACTCGGAGTTTTGCAATGTTAGACTTGTTGGAAAGGTCTCGACGATCTCTACGCAGTGGAATTTCAATTAAATTTTTTTATACTATATAAGAGTAGTTTTTATAAGAATTTTGGGCCCTAATACGAGGGGTCTCACATCATAAAACTCTCAAAAGAAGTCCCGTCCCCAATATCTAGTATGATCCTAACTGACTTCCAGACCTGTAATAGTATAAAATCCCGAAGAATATTGGAGCCATAAAAATCTCAAAAAGAGAGACACCTATAAAATCTTGAAGAAATTTAACCACAGTTTCGATGCCATATCTGCAAATAAATGAGAATACTTATCCCTCATATCCGCCTCAGGCTCCCATGTCACATCCTCGATGTCTTGGCTCTGCAACATGACTTTGACAAAGGGATCTCCTTATGCCTCAACCTCTTGACTTCATGGTCCAATATTTGAAATATTTGAACTAGTTCCTCAGGAAAGGAGAGGTTCAGTTCCACCATCAAGTCCTCGTAGCTGATCACATACCTGAGATCTCAAATGTACTTCTGAAGATTCGATACATGGAGAACGTCCTGAATGACCTCAAGGTGTGGGGGAAGGGCCACTCTGTAAGACACCTTCCAACTCGGGCCAAGATCTCAAATGATCCTACAAAACGTGGTGCAAGCTTCCCTTTGACACCGAATTGTTG
Organism: Ottelia alismoides; assembly: GCA_037367405.1. Taxonomy (NCBI): domain Eukaryota; kingdom Viridiplantae; phylum Streptophyta; class Magnoliopsida; order Alismatales; family Hydrocharitaceae; genus Ottelia; species Ottelia alismoides. The sequence goes on from JAZKJV010006372.1 coordinate 171,731, forward strand.
AACGCTCCACATCAGGGATACTCGTAGGAACATGAAGTCCCCAACCTGTGGTTATGAGGAATACTTTAGATACATAAGGTTGGTTAAGAATCATATCCTTTAAGGTATGAAAGCAAGATACTATACCTTGAAACTCAAGGTATCAATGATGTTGGTTGGCATAGCTTTTCCAATGCCTCTACATGGTAAACAATCTCTTCATGACAGTTTCTAAAATCTATAGGTCTCCTCTATGATCTATGGGGTGAACATGGCATTGTCACCCACCTACTGCCAATACAAGGGAGTGATGCATCGCCTCTTATACAAGGCCTCAAACGGTGACATGCTTATGATGGCATTGTATTTGTTCTTGTATGTAAACTCAACTAGTTGAAGGTGATCCTTCCGGGATCCTTCCCATTCAACAACACAAGATCGTGAAGTCCTTCGAATTTTCAATGGTCCTCTTGGACTACACATCTATCTGTGGATGGTAAGTTGAACACAAATATAGCTCGGTCCTCAAGGCTTTCATGAATTCTCCCCGATTATGCGAAGTGAAACATGAATCTCTGTTCAACACTACCTCCTTGGGTATCATGTGCAGCTGAAAGGCATGCTGGATATATAATCTATCTAACTCAGCTAGTGTACATGTCATGTTGATCGTAATAAAATGGGTTGACTTGGTCAATCAATCAACGATCACACATATCGCATCACGACACCTGGAGTGTGTGGTAATGATGAGAAAATCCATGGAGATGCTCTTTCATTTCCACTCTGGGATGGAAAGAGGTTGTAATAAACCATGGGGTCTTTGGTGATCTGCCTTCACCATCTGACAGGTAAGGAATCAACTGACGTGCTCGACTATATCCTTCTTTATGCCCTCCCACAAAAAGTGTTGGGGACGGTCTCGGTTGGTACTGTTCACCTCAAGGCCTTCCACTTTGCCGTAGCAGATAAGGCACTTTACTAGTTGAGTCACTTAGGGAGGGAGATTTCAACATGGGACGATTTGAGGTCCACATTCCTGCGTAAGTATTTTCCTTTGGGACGGATGAACATGATGAGGAGCCAGATCTCCAATTTTACACAGTTACTGCATGAATCATTCCATGAGGCATGGATCGATTCAAGGATATGACAAGGAGATGTCTACATCATGAGATACCATTGAAGGAGCTAGTATATAACTATTTTGAAGGACTCCAGACGGGTGTTCAAGGCCTAGTGAGTGCCACATGTGGCAGCAGTTACCTGAATAGGGATCTCGAGTCAGTTTGGTCCATCTTTGAGGGGATGGTAGAGAATTCACGCATTGTTGAGTCCACTCGATCATTCTAGAAGGCCCACAACCACCACATTATCGAGAGAATAAAAAGGTGGCGCATGTTTCAGATTCTGAATCACGATCCGATATGGGATTTATTAGTGAGAAGTTTACATTAGTCGATGTGATTCAGAAGCAAGTTCAGGATTTACAGCCATTGCGAGAATTGGAGAAACTCTCATCACTTCCTCAGCTGTTGAGCGATCTGATGAAGAAGATAAATGAGCTGCAGCTTCAGTACCAGCAAACCCGTCCATCTTCCACTTCTCAGCATGTTCGAAGATCTTTACCCACTCCTCCCACAAATTAGATAGAATTTATTCAGAGTGAGATGGTTTAGCCTACTGAGACTTTGCAGATTTATTTACATGAGGATTCATCGAATGCCGATTTGAGTCAGATCACTAGCACCGGAGATGTTGATATTGATTCTCATGCAACTCTTGAGATCAACGAGATATGGTACACACATGTTCAGCCTTTACCACATTTTCTCCTCGGAGCCTACACCACCAGCAGAATCAGTATATTATATGCAACATTGACGTCCACATTTTCAGCACCGCTACTACTACATGTAGCAATAGTCTCACCAGCACACATATCAGAGACCGCATTCTTTTCAGTATCCTGCTACACATCAGCATACATATCATTACCAGCAGCAATAGTAGTCTTACTTCACACCACAGAATCTCCTCAGCCTTACAGACCACAACAACACACTCCTAGGTAGGAGAGAGTAGATAGCCAGGGTCACCACACTAAGTCTGAGATGTCTTCACATGACCTAGCACTAAACTAGAACATGGACATGTTAAACACGCTCCAGACAGTACACATAACAAAGCTGGAGAGGGCTAATCATCATCTGGATTAGTTAACCGTGCCTAAGACCACTCTCCCAGCCCAGCCTCAGATGAATCTGAACAATAAGAGGAGGCATTCAGATGAGGTATACAACACTATAGGTACGATCTCTTTTCTTGATTTTTTATATAACCTCATTTGTCTCAGGAGCGGTATGATGAATCTCAGATTCACCACTCTAAAAGTTATGAATTAAGATCAAATCCCTAAAAAATCATTGGCATTTCTTCATTTATTCTCAATGATTAGCATCATGCACGTTTTGATAAGAATTGCATTTTATCACTTATTTTCGCACAAAATAAGAAGCCCAAAATCCCAACCAAAATGACCTATAAATAGCCTAACTTCCCTCATTTTTAACTAATTCATGCTAACTTGAACTGAAATCACCTCCATTATGTACATATCACTAACAAGAATTAATGAAAAATACAAAAAATCACTAACATAAATAAGTGGACCAAAACCCAAACCCTAGTTCTAGGATTTCAGGACTAAAACCTTGATATCTCCCTCATCCAGTGTCTGATTTGATCCTACTCACTTTGAACTAATGTACATTTAAAATATCTTCAAAACAAGACCAAGTCCAAGCGAATCGGAGCTCATATGTGAAAGTTGGGTTTTGGGCCCCTTTTGTACATTTTGTATTTTAGAGGTTTTGACCTATTATTTTATGTACATAATTAACTCATTTTATTTTATTTCTTTTTTAGTTATCTTCTTTGATAAAGTTTTATTAAAATGCATAAAAATCCAAATCCAAATTGAGCTTGAAATCAAAGAAAATAACTGAGTCGGAGTCTTCACTAACTGTCTGTACAAAATTTGTCTTCTGCGTGTTTTATTTTATTTCTTCTTTTTCTTACTTAATAAAAATAAAAAAAAAAGATTATTATGTAAATATTTATCTTTGATTTTATCATATTTTTTGTGGATTTTCATCTGGTTTAAAATTGAAAAAATAGAAAACCCAAAAATCAAGGTATTCTATCTACATGGAATACCCCAAAAATATCACTTTGCACAAATGATCTATTTTCGTTTTGGTTTCTTCATGAAGTTGTAGATCTCATCGAGACGAGTAATATTTGTGAAGAAAATTTTTCGATCCGAGGTCATGTGCTATTAATTTCCAGATTTATCTTTCTATTTATTTTTCAATTTTTATGGGGCTAACACGTAGAAGCTCCTACAACCGCCACAAGTCACCCAATTTTGGGATATATATATATTAGTTTTTATAAAATAATAATAACAATAAATAAATAAATAAATTAAAAAAAATGCCACGTGGACGCATCAGGGGCGTCCGATCTCGGCCGATCGGACTACCCCTATGCGTCCTCTTCCTCCAGCAAATTTCCCAATCCTGGGAGGCGCCACCGAATCCTCCCCCAAGAACGCCGCGAATTCTCCGCCCTCTCGCGCCCGTCGTTCCATCTACGACCGATCACCCTTCCTTCTAGATCAGCCTGAATCACCTTCGAATCAATCGTCAATCTTCGATTCAGCCAAATCTCGGATCTCGAGAGCGCCCAATCATCCTCCCTCGATCTCGCCCGATGCTCTTCTTCCATCTCTGGTACCGCCCCATCTCCTATTTAACCACCGCTACCGCCCTCATCTCCCCCATCCGCCATATCACACTGGACACGTGGAGGTAATAACTCTATCGACATCGGCCATCAAGGCTGTCGCCGAGCATCCTCGACGACTGCCTTGCTCTGGTGTCAACCATCGTTGAGCCGCGCCAACATTCCATCTTCTTCCACCTCGTTACCAACTCCGCCTCTGTCAACCAGCGTCGCAGCGACTTCATCCCTCCGACCGCTACCACTATACCCACCTTATTCTCTAGCAACCTTCACCTTCGTCCGTGTTTCTCCATCATTGCCAACGCCTCCGCCGGGCCCAACGCAACTCCACCTGCACCAATGCGCTTCCCAGATTATCACCGTCTTCGCTGCAAGTTGCCAGCCACTACTCCATACAAGCCATCATTCACCATGGCTCGCACCTGCTCAGACGAATTCATACGCACGCCTCCGCCCTGACGTCCCTTGGCCGTGTGTTGGCCGGAGGAACGGTCACCGATACGGAACCTCGTCGCCCCCACCTGATAGCAGCTACCACCCTCCGCCTCACCGCCGGGCGTGAAACCCGAGCCCCCTACGCACGTGCGCCAGGGGAACGCCCAACTTCCCCAGGGTCACGTGCGTAGCACACGATCGTGTGGGGAAAATTACAGGATCTCCCATCAACTTTCGCCAATTCGCAGATCAGCCCCCACCGACCAAGGGTCATGTGCTTGGCACATGATCTCTTGGAAATTTTACAGATATTACCCCTGCAATTTAGGTAATTACAGATTCATCCCTATTCTCATTTTTCTGCATTAGTTAATTATTGTATTATTGCATAGATACTCATATATTTCGCCTTCACTTTGAACCTCTACATTGCATTTTTTATTATAAACAATAGCATGATGTTTTTCAACTAATTCTCTACATTATAATATGTTTGACATTTTTGTGATCAGTGGTTAATTAATATTAATTATTTTGTGGAAAATGCATATTTTGCCCATTCTGTGCTTTAAAATTCATAACTAATTAACCATTGCTCTGAAAATTACCGAAAATTCACGAATTGAAGGATTAGTTGTATTTCACATAATGCTAAAAAGAATTGCATTTGCGTATATCATTTGCCCTCTAAAAATCATTTTGCATATTTCGATCTATAATTTTTAGTACATATTATCTCTCATATTTTCGAGGTTTAGGATTTTCAAAGATCGATCACTTGGTGATAGATCTTAATTAATTTTATGCTTTGAAAATTAATAGGTTTAGTATTTATTATAATTAAATATTGAGATTCGCACTGTTTGCATTCATAAATTAATAAAATATTTATCTTGCATCCGAAAATTCAAAAAAAAATTACAGTACATTTATTTTCTCCATAATTGTCATCTTGGCCAAGTTTCATATTTTTGGACATCGTTTGATTGATATTCATTTTCTAGTCCTTAAAATTGGCCTAATTTGCATTTTACATCCCAAAATTACATTAAAAATATAAAAAATACCATCTTTAAAATCGTACGCAAATTTTGATAGACAAAATTCTAGGGTTGTTCCTTTGCTCCTTGCTTTAGACCTTGGGACTTCCCCAATTAAAATAACAATAAACCACTTCGAATAAAATTGACTAAATTTCTTGTGGTTATTTCTTGACCGATTCCGATTGCCCGCCTACAACGAAACGCCATTAATTTAAACGTACAATAATTCACATAATTAACCAGGGCATATTCGTGGCCCGTCAGATTGTGTCGTTGCCAGGAGGCAAACGATTTAGTTTTTTGTCTATTTTTTTTATTTTCTTTATTCGGGTAGTCTGACCCTAATTTTCATTGTAAATTACCTAGATTTTTCTCTCTGTATTTATTTTATTTTCAGCATTTATTTCCTTATTTTATTTTTAATTATTTTTATGTCACTCTCTTACATTCTCTCTCTTATTTTCTTGTGAGGTGCCCGACAAACGTGGAGCGGTTTCTCACAAAACTGACGCATCTTCAACGATGCCTGAAAAAACGCATTAAAAATTAAGATCGAGTCAACTGTTGAGAGAGCGTAGAGTCTAGGATTTTATTTTCTGCAATTTTAATTTTTGTAATTATTTACTCTTATAGCGGTGTTCGTTTGGACTCTCGCGTGTGTTACAAAACCTTGAACTATTTTTGTGGTGTGTCATGGCATGTTTCACTCTCGGGTGAAGGTGGGGCCCGACTTTAGTGGCGCTTAGGATAGACCTGCACATACAACTATTAGAGATTTAAAGTTTTTGATTGTGCTCATAGAACCTAGGACCAACTGCACGTTAATCAGGACATACAATAGATCGTTCAACTTAGTCAAATTTAACCCATTTCTTCCCGGCTAATAGAACTTTATGCTAGGTGTGGTTTTCATCGTCTTGCATTCATCTAGAATAATCTTTCAATTCTTGTATTGCAACCCACATGGAGATTGCGAGGAATCAATGTAAGTCTTCAAACTGAGCATACGTCATCATTTTTCGCGTGGATCGACTTTTCCTGAATTTCTCCCTCCTGTTTTGTCAAATAACATTAAAAGGAAATTGGGACTTGACAGTAGACATGCATTTGTGCTCTCCTTAAATTTTCAGTGATCGACTAATTAAAATTGGGACTGCTAAATATAGCAGATTTTAAATAAACCATAAAATCAATGATTTTTTTTGCGAAAGAGCAACCCTGACCTTGGATTCTTTTATTTATCTGAGTGAGCGAGAGACGACACTTAAGGCTGGAGCCCAAATTTGGATTTTCATATTGACTATTGATTATATAAAAACGATTAGCTACTTCTCAGTGAGGGTCTACGGGTAGCCAGTAAACGGTCAGGATTTCCTTAGCAGAGTGGATGGTTTAGAGGACACTGCGTAAGGCTCTGTCATTAAGTAACAAGGGTAGCCGTTTTATGGTCCGTACTTACACCCATACTGGCTAAAAGTAGGTTCAACTAGTCGTAAGAATTTGGGCCATTCATTAAGAAAAATTCCAATACCTAACAGCTCGTTAATTATTTTCCAAGATTGATTTATCACCAACTAAAATTGAAAAGATAAATGCCCAAATAAGACGGCCTCATTGTGTAAGTTGATGAACGTGGGGTTTGATTTGTGTTTGTATTGGTGTGCGTGAACCGATCTCAAATATCCAAAAACCGCACTCTTGTGCCATCACTCTCCATCTTGATCTGAAACAGTTACGGTTTCTTCTGTTAAGTATCCTAAGCACTTAAACATCGTTGATCAAGATCCATGATGACAATCGATAAACCTCCTTCGAAAGTTATGGAACTTTTGTCCGGGTATCCTTATGATCTATATTATGAAAATAAATTCTTCTCGGTCAAACCCAAATCGTCATTCATTTCATCTCTTTCAAAAATGACAGAATATTTATCCAAGTAACCATCAGAGTTATACTATGAAATGAATTCATCTCAGTTAGACCTAAAACCTCCTCCATCTAGACATCATCCAACTTCCACAGGAGACTCCCACACACAAATGAATCCAAGAAATTCGATCTACGCCATGAATGGCTATCCTTTGTATTCGGATCATACAAACAAACATTCGACTGGGGTCTCCACTTCTTCATATGTCAATCCTCTCTATTCTGATCATACAATCCATCCTTCATATTCTATAAATGTCAATCCATCATTCATGGGAGATTATAACCACAAGATAGATCCAATCGAATTTAACACTTCTTCACATTTTCCACCTCCTCCAAACTTGAACACAAATGAGCAACTAACATCTTGGATTGAACATGACAACCCCATCTTCAGACGTGACATACATACGGAGGACTGGACTGATGATATCGACACACATAAACCATGTATGTTGACTCCACAATATAAGGGTACGACCAATCATGATCAAAGTAATGAACTCTACTTAGACCGAATACACGTGCCTGAATCACACCATGGTTTCTATCCTATTGAGCAGACTCCTTCCATGATTTTAGAGGAGAAATTTTCAGAAGAAAAAGATCATACTTGGCCACGTGGTTTCATGGGCGGGGGTGTCAGTTGATCCCACCATGATAGAGGCAGTGGTGTCTTGGAAGCGGCCCAAGACGGTTACAGAGACTCATAGATTTCTTGTCCTTGCCAAGTACTACAAGAGGTTTGTCAGAGGGTTCTCTCGGTTCTCTCTACCCCTCACCCGGTTGATGCAAAAGATCGTGCCATTTGTCTAGACTGACAAATGTGTTGAGCGTTCGAATGCTCAAAGATCGATTGACTTCTGCATCCATCCTCACCCTTCCTTCTGGTACCTTGGACTTCACCGTGTACACATATGCTTCCAAGGAGGGCTTGGGTGCAGTGTTGATGCAGCGTGGACAGATTGTGGTATGCGCATCATGACAGCTGAAGAACTATGAATGCAACTACCCCACTCATGACTTTAAGTTGGCAGTCATAGTCTTTGCATTAAAGATATGGCATAACTATTTGTATAGGGTGACATTTGAGATTTTCACATACCACAAGAGCCTCAAATACAATTTTGATCAGAAGGAGTTGAATATGAGGCAAAGGCGGTGGATGGAACTGCAAAAAGATCATGATTGTGCCATCTCCTACCATCCTGGTAAGGGGAATGTTGTAGCAAATGCCTTGAGTAGGCGACCATACACTGAGGATTCGGCAGCCTGGTTGCAGACTTGGGATGTGATCACTACACTTAGTGAGTGGCATCCATTTGAGGGCACATCCGATGCAGTGACAGTGCCAACAAAGAATAACAGCTTGTGGGACAGTATTTTTCAGGGCCAACAGACATATCCGAGGAACTAGGAGTTGTACCACAGGTGCTTAAAGGATGAGTTCGACGGATTTAGAGTCCGTGAATCCATCGTATGGAATGGGGACCGTGTGTATGTACTAGATGACAAGGAGATGAGGAGAGAGATCATGGATGAGGTGCATAGCTCGAGACTTTCCATACATTCAGGAGGCACCAAGATGTACATGGACCTCCGCCAATACTTTTGGTGGGAAGGAATGATGAAGGACGTAGCTGAACATATTAGAAGATGTCTTACTTGCTAGATAGTGAAGGCAGAGCACCAGAGCCCTTCTGGTTTACTATAGCCTCTTCCCATAACGGTGTGGAAATGGGAGAGCATCTCCATGGATTTTTTCAGATCATTGCCACGCACCCCTAGAGGGCATGATGCGATATGGGTCATCGTTGACCGGTTGCCCAAGTCATCCCATTTAATCCTGGTCAACATGACATATACACCAGTAAAACTAGCCAAGTTATACATTCATCACATCATTCGGTTGCATGTGATACCCAAGGAAGTAGTGCCAGACAAAGATTCCCATTTCACATCTCACTACTAGAGAGAATACATGAGAGCCTGAGTACCGAACTACGCATGAGTTTAGCATACAATCTATAGACAGATGGGCAGTCTGAGAGGACCATTCAGACATTGGAGGACTTGTTGCGGGCTTGTGCGGTTGAGTGGAAAAAGGATCACCTTCCGCTAGTTGAGTTCATATACAACAGTAGGTACCACAACAGTATATGCATGACACCATTTGAGACACTGCATGAGAGGTGGTGCACCACTCCTTTGTGTTGACAGCAGGTGGGTGACAACACCATGTTCACCCCTAGATCATTGAGGAGACCTCCATAGTGGTGGAGACTGCAAGGAGGAAATTGTTGTCCGCGCAGAGCCGTCAGAAGAGTTACGCCGATCAGCGGCGTAGAGACCTTGAGTTTCAGGTATGTTGTCCTACATTCATGTCCTAAGGGGTATAATTCTTAGTCATTCCTGTGTGACTAAGCGTTTCTCGTGATCACAGGTCGGGGACTTCATGTTCTTACATGTGTCCCCAATGAGGGGCGTACAACGTTTTGGTGCAAAAGGCAAGCTAGCACCGCATTTTGTGTACGGGACCATTCGGGATTTTGGGTCGTGTTGGGAAAGCGGCCTACAAGGTAGCCCTTCCCCCACACCTCGAGGGCATCCACGACGTGTTCCACGTGTCAAATCTACGAATGTACTTTTGAGATCCCCAACACATGATCAACTACGAGGACATGGCTGTGGAGCCAAATCCCTCCTTCCCAGAAGAGCCGGTGCATATTTTGGACCACGCAGTCAAGAGGCTGAGGCGGAAGGAGATCCCTTTGGTCAAGGTCCTGTAGCGAAGTCAAGATGTCGAACGACATGGGAACCTGAGGTGGACATGAGGGAGAAATACCCTCATCTATTCACAGGTATGGAATTGAAACCATAAACAATTCCCTTTGAGATTTTTTATGGGTTTCGCTCTCTTTGAGATTTTTGTGGTCTCATTCCTCTAGAAGACTTGGATACAATGGGGTTCGGGTTTTGAAATCTACTAGAATCATCCTAAGTCTCATGGATGAGACTTTCTTTGAGATTTTTATGATGTGAAGATCCCGAAAATCGAACATGGACTAAAATGCAAATCTTGACTTAGTCTAGAATTAATTGCAAAATTTGTACTTGTTCTATAACCAAAAAATTCAAATAAGGATTCCATTGCGTAGTGCTCATTGAGATCTTTCCAAAGAGTCCAAGAACGCGAAAATCCGAGTTTGGGAGCCCAAGTTATGGGTAATTTAGCAGGACGGTGTCCGAACAAAATTCCGATCAGAACCCGGATCCGAATCCAGGTTGAACACAATAAAAATCAACTCATTCCTTACCAAATCTGCCCTTCTTCCCCAAATCCCTACCACGTTTGTGCAGCAGCTCTCCCTCCTCCCTCTTCATCACCATAACACCACCCGAGCACGTCGGATCGACGATTTGAAGCCTACCCCGTGTGGAGAAGGTCTGAGTCAACCCAATGTGTAGTTCTCATCACGAACTGAGCATCAATCGTGTCGTTCTTCACCGACAGAGTAACCGAGTTGATGGAAATCTTGAGGAACGATGTTCTCCTCCTCTTGTTGCGATTTCCCCACGATTTTTAACCCATGCACCAGACCATCTGCAACCATCCTTGTCCTTTTTTTTATCAGGTATAGGGGATATATGTATGGTGTTTGACCTCTTGGATGCTCTGATTCCCGCACACACACATGCATAGTTGCTGGGATCGAGTATCACGATTGGATTTGAGGTTGTGGAGTTGAGGTTGGATATATTTCTTATTCTAGGACACGTGTAGAAAAACATGTATAATGTCCTTGCAGGACTCTGGTCATCCCTCCTAAGATTTATGGCATGGGGATGCTCCGTTCCTTGACATTGGATGGGAACTTCTTCAATGGAACAGTTCTAAACTAGTTCAATTATTTGACCAATCTCACGTTTATGAGCTTGAAGGATAATAGGCTGACTGATCCGATACCACAGTCTCTTGGAACAATCAGGACCCTTACGATCTTTCACTGGCACATAATTTGATTTCGGTTTAATTGCTTGATTTGAGTGGGTTAACCAGCCGGAGATGCTAGATTTAAATGGAAATGAACTAAATTCCATGATACCTTCACTGCCTAATCGGATGTCGACTCTTTTGCTTGGTAGAAATTCTTTTACCGGTGTGATTCCATTGCAGTCTGGGAACATAAATAATATCCAGGGCCTTGATTTATCATTCAACATTTTTGGGGGCATGTGTTTACAGTACTTTTCTCACTGCCACCATCAGTTATTTGAATTTAGCTAACAACATGTTTAATGGTTCTCTATCTAAGTGGCTAATTTGCAAGAGCCAGCTTGGTTTTGTGGACATCTCTTCCAAAAGATTAGTCAAAGATCTACCTTCCTGCATAAATCCTGGTTAAAATAGAAGGGTTGTGAGATTCTCATCAAATTATTTGTAAGTGGATTTTAAGAATCAGCATGATGCTCTGTTTTTGTAGGGAATATGTGATGAAATTGACAAGTCCCGAGAGAAAGTACTCTTAGCAAGTGATCGGGCTACTTTGTGGAGTCACTATCTTGATACTACTATTTTGCTTGTGTTCATGCTTTTTTTCAAACTCTGTTGTCATAAATCAGAGGAAGATCTGGCTCTGTCTACCAAAATTGAGGTAGATAACTCTCCATCCAGCTTGGCCACTAAACTCATTGCCAATGCCAGTGAGTTATTCCCAATATATTGTTGAATTCTTTCAGATGTGTTCTTGTTGTCCTTTTACATCTGGAGTTAATTCGTTATATCTATGAGAATAGGATCACAGGTGATGCCTTAATCTAGATTTTCAATTGAAGTATTCTTAACAGCCTCCTCAGAACCAACAGATGTAGCTTAAAATCATTGTTTAGGATGGCATTCCTTGACATTCATAAATAGAGTCACAAATAGAAGGGACATGGTAGGACAGAAAATTGTGTTTAATGTGCCCTCTCAGGCATCTACTGAGAATGGCAGACCTCGGGTAGAAGCCTAGATGATCGCGATCCCAACTGCTACTGTAGCTACTATGGTTGGGGGACATGTTGCTTGGCACACTGATGTGTGAATTTGACGGTGTTGGCCAACACTTGCGTGCTTTAGCCCAGTACTCGAGCGTGAGCCAAGTAGTCATGGTTGGTCGGCTAATGTTTCGCCTGTCACTTAGAGTCAACACTTGTGTGCGGGCCAATGTAGGCCATGTTGGTCGGTATTCCGAGTGGGAGCGCTAAGAGGGGAGTTCCAGGAAATGTGGTTAATGAAGTTGGGAATGAGAGATTTTTCTCCTGGACATAAGGAGGATTGTCTTGTTGCTATGATTTGTGGGTTGGAATCTAAATTGTGAATCGTAAATAAAATTATAAAGTGGAGCTAAGTAGACATGTTGGGAACATAGTTAGGATGCATTGTACCCCATCGTATGCCAACGGAGTCTCCCCAACCCTAATATGTTCATTTTGCCTTAGAGTCACAGTGTAAAGTCTCATTCAGATCAACACCACAGACTATCCACGAAGTTTGGTTACTCATATTCATATCTAATAATACTAACTAGAATGCAATTCTTTGTGAGATCAGGTTACACTACTTCTTTCTCTTTTGCACCAGTTTAAATTATATATTGTTTTTCTTTTCTTATAATTTTGTTTACATCGTATTTGGCAACTTTGCTCATGACGTACCTACCGCAGGTTCACAATAGTGATTTGTTGGAGGCACCATCCTTTTTGTGCAGTTTCACTTTCTTTTGTGGTATAGTATTTGTAGTTCCTTTTAATGTTTCCTATACTTGTAGCTTCTACCTTTTGAGAGACATGGAATGTAGTGTATATTTTGTGGACATGGAAATGGAATGTAAGGAAATGGACAATGGAATGCAATGGAATTTGTAAATGGAAATGGAATGTTATTCTGAACAGATTGAATGCAAAGCAAAAAATTAAATTTCCAATATTTTGTGTTATTTTCTTCTACTTATGTGTATATCACGCGATTCGAATGTGGAATGTATGTGCATGGATTTGTTTGCCAAGTACCTAGATCCTAGAGTGGGATGGACGTCACAATCTTGCCTCCAAGCAAGTTCCCCAAGGTTCGCCTAAGAGCAGTATTGACCAACTGAAGTCAGATTCGAGTAAATACCAATGGGACAATATGTTCCTTTTCATTGAGGGGCCGGATTGCATTTGGTGAAGGTATATTCCTTGGGAGGAATACCAGAGTGTCCTCATGCACTGTCATACACTTGAGGTTGGAGGACACCATTGGGGAAAGAGAATCACGCACAAGGTACTTCAATGTGGATTTTACTAGCCAACCTTGTTTAGAGATGCCAATGATTTTGTATGGTCGTGACTGATTTGTCAGAGAGTGGGAGGGACTTTTGGATGTAGAGATGAAATGCAATCGATGAATTTCTGTGATGATGGGGAATTGATTTTATGGGTCCTTTTCCCAACAGTAATGGACATGAGTATATCTTGTTAGCGGTTGATTATTTGTCAAGGTCGGTGGATGTTATCCTGACCCAAACCACATATAGAAGACTGTCTGTAAGTTTATCAAGGAACATATCATTGCAAGATTCGAGGTTCCCAAGGTTTTGATTTCCGATGGGGTAGCCACTTTGTGAACAGAGAAATGAGCTCATTGACTAAGGACTATAAATTCGAGCATAGAGTATCCAATACTTACCACCCACAATCTAATGGCATGTTTGAGGTTTCTAATAAAGAGGTGAAGGGTATTCTTTAGAAGTTGGTTTGTCCCAATAGGAAGAACTAGTGTCAGCTTTTGGATCAGAGTCTATGGGCCTTTAGGACAACCTACAAAACTCCACACGGTACTTCACCTTTTAGCATGATATATGGCAAGCCATGTCATTTGCCCGCAGAGCTAATTCACAAATCAGAGTGGGCGATCAAGAAGATTAATTGGAGTTGTCACCTTGGGAGGCTATCTCGTGCCTTGAATCAATGAGCTGATAGAAATCCAAGACCGAGCATATGACAACAATCTGATCTATAAGGACAATGTCAATAGATAGCATGATAGACACATTAGGCATAAGACCTTTATCCCTGGGAAGAAAGTATGGTTGTTCAATGCCCGGTTAAATATTTATCACGTGAAACTCAAATCAAAATGGATGGGTCCCTACATTGTCATAGATGTGCACAACAATGGAAATGTTGATATTGTTGAGCTCAAAGACGGCGCACAACCTTTTTCAGTAAATGGGCAAATGTTGAAGCCGTATGTTGATTCTAAAGAATAGTTGGCCCAAGTCGAGGTCATAAAATTAATGTAGAGTGAGCACATTGAAGACATATCAGAATACTCTACATGAAGAGAAGCAGTCAGACACAAGTTGTATATATCATATTTATTCTTCACACCTTTCAAATGTACATTTTCCATATTTATTATAAAGATCTCATCAATCCCGCACCCTTCTTCCATACTTAGAGCCTAAGTATAGGAGGACCCGAGTGACTGTTGTATATACTCCCTCATTCATTTCTCCCCTTGTCTGCCTCATTTTCACCCTTCTTCTATACTTTGATTGTCCACAATCTAAATATAGGTGGGTGGGCGGGCCGACTTTTATTTTTCTTTTTCCTTTTCACTCTCTTATGCTTAGACCGAGATATGTCTTCTCTATGCTTCTTGTGCTCTGAGGACATAACACTCACTAAGTATAAGGGGAGTGTATATACTTTGTATATATATTTTACCCATAACTTGTACTTTTGTGTAAGTCTATATCTTATTTACGGGGTGGGTAACTTACTTCTAAAAAAGGAGAATTTTGCAACTAACATTGTCTGTGTCCAATTGTGTGTGCAACCAAAGTTTTGAAAATTGCTTCTTATTCGTATTTTCCTTACAAAACAAAAAAAAATCTTGCAAAAAAATATTTCTTAAAAAAATTGAAAAAAAATACACACGTGTATTTCATTCATCCAAGCATTCTTTAGTTAGATGTATCCCTGACACTTACACTCTCATACAAGACTTGTGAAGTTCAAGAACACTTGGTTTATAAGGTTTTAAGATTTAGAGTTAACCAGTTGTAGTCATTAGGGTCTATGACTTAATTATTCACACTTCCCTAGTTCGAAAGATGTCTATGCTATATTGCATACTTTTTCTCTACCTTAAAGAATATGATCAACACCTCACTTGCATGGCTGCAGCTATGATGGGATGAGTTGGGATTTCACTTGAGGAACTATGATATGGATTTTAGTTTGGACCCTATTTTATGATGCTCGAGGATGGGATAAAATTGATGATGACTTCATGGAACTCGAGTGTTGGCACTTTAAGCCATTATAAGAACAAGGTTCTTGTATTAATCTCTTGATATAAAACCTATGTGCCAGGGTGTGGTGAAACTTAATTAATTATGATTAGTGTACGCCAACTTGGTAAAATCAGTGGAGCTAGCCATACATCAATGAAATAAATTCCAAGATAAGTTCTCTCATTCAAATACAAAGTAAAGCTCTCTCATTACAAATACAAATTCAAAGAGCTTCCACCAAAGGAGAGTACTCCAAACATTTTCAAAGTGTCCACTTGGACCAAAGCTATTAGGACCAGGAGTCGAGCTAGCACCCAAAAAGGGTTCTACATCGTATAGTGATACAAGTCTCGGTGACAAAGGCACGATAGGTACTCAAAAGAGACACACCCCAGTGTACTCCAATGAAAACAAGTGCAGATGACTCCAAAGTCTCTTGACTGGTGAACTGGTCAACAACCTATAACACATGCATTGATTTAATAAGGCACTCGAGTGTATCCTTGTTCCACTGAAATGGATTGAAGAAATATCACAATCCTATGCCCTTCATCAACAGGCCTTCCATCTAAACTTTTAAGACTTACAACTAAAGAGATGGTGGAATGATTGCAAGAACTGATTTATTCCCAATGTGTTGAGGATTGGGTACTTAGGAGAGTCTCTTGGACCGGAACCTTGGGTGACGTTTTGACTCTACTCTTGTAACTGCAGTCCACACTATCGCTACTGTATATGTAAACAATGAGAGTCTCAGAGCTAGAGAAGTTGGATACCTTTTGACTAGACATTGGTTAGCTCAGAATTTTGGTATTACTATAACCGAGAGTTCTTCGATTGATCGAATCATGTACTTCATATGCACAATTTGGGGTTCAACCGACTAAATCATGCATTCTTCATTTGCTTGGGAACGAGCATGGCTTAAGTATAGGGGGTCAATGAATATGTGATTTATCACTCTAAAAGAGATTAATTATGCTTGGTTCCCCAAAAATCATTGGCATTCCATAATCTATATTGCATTATTATGTAAATAATAATCGCATTTTATCAGAAACAATTGCATAAAATAAGATGACATGAAATCTAAGCACATTTGACCTGTAAACTAGCCAACTTCCATGATTTTTAATTAATTCATGCTATATCCAAATCACTTGAAACCACTTCCATTATGTACATATTGCTAACATGGATAAACGAAAAATACAAAAAAAATCACTACAAATAAGTGGCTCACAAATCAAAGCCCTAATTTCAGAATTTCCAGATTAAAACGTTGATATTTTCCTCATACAGTGTTTGATTAGATCCTACTCACTTTTGAACTAATGTACATTCAATTACATTCAAAACAAGACCAAGTTCAAGTGAAACAGAGCTCGTATGTGAAAAATGGATTTTGGGGCTCTTTTGTACATTGTGTATTTTAGCCAGATTTGACCTGATATTTTATGTACATAATCAACTCTTTTTGTTTTATTTATTTTTCATTTATTTTCTTTGATAAAATTTTTATTAAAATATGCAAAAATCTAAACCTAAAATGAGCTTGAAGACAAAGAAGCTAACTGAGTCTGAGTTTTCATTGAGAGTATGTACAATAAGTCCTCTTTGTTTTATTTCGTTGTTTGCTTAATTACTAAAATCCAAAAAAAAGATTAATGTATAAATATTTTTTTGTTAATTTTACCTGATTTTATTTCGATTTTTAACTTATTTAAAAATATCAAAAATTATAAAACAAAAAAATTTGGAATTTTATACACAAAGAATACCACCAAAAATACTACTTTGTGCAAATGACCTATTTTTTGTTCACAAAAGTTGTAGATCTCATCAAGACAAACAACTTTTATGAAAAAAATATTTTGATCCGAGGTCATTTGCTATTTCTTCTTTATTTTTCTTTTCATTTTATTTTTGAATTTTCTAGGAGTGACACGTGGCTTCTCCTAGAGTTGCCACGTGTCACCCATTTTTGGCATATTTACTTCGTTTTTTTAAAAAAAATAAAAAAATTACAAAAATAATAAAAATAATAATCTCTCTTCCACGTGTCAGCACTTGGGCCACTATTGAACCGACATTTCATCATCTTTATTCATTTATTTTAGCCTAATCCCTTATAAAAAACCTGTATATATATTAATAAATCCTAATTCTTATTAACATGCATTTGTGTGTAAATATTTTACATTCATTATTATTTTAACATAAAATAAATAAATAAAGAAATTAAAGGAAAAATAAAGAAAATAAAGGATTGTATATATATGCAATAGATACAGGCTCTCACTCGAACACTGAGAGAAGGTCAAGTGACCTGATCGACCAGGAATAAAGTAGGGGAGATAGGGTCTTTAATCAAAAAAATCTAAAAAAAAATATATTGTAATATTATGAATTTATTCTTTGTATATTTGTACAAAACTACACTATTTTATTTGTATATAAATTGATCTCAACTTAAATAATTTTCTTAACGAAAGTTGTAAATAAAAATATTTTCTTATAATAAAATAATTGCAAAATAAAATCATGTACAGAATAAAAATAACTACACTCAAAAAAAGTCGTAAAGCAATAATTGAAAGACCAATTTGGCTCCATATGAACTTGAATTGAATCAAACTCACTTCCATTGTATTTCAAAATTAAGTATCTTAATAATGGCAATGGTTTCATATATATTGGATTTATGATTTGAAAGATGGTTTTCTAGGGTGGTTTTGTAATTTTACCATTTATTGTATATATTTATCCATATTTATTTTTATACATATTGTATTTGTAAATAATTTTAAATATTTTTTATAATAATGTAAAAGAAAAATAAAAATAATTTTTCTTAAAAACATAAAATAAACTAATTTCCTTATTTAACTATGTATATACCATATGTATATAGTACATGTATATAATTGATTTCCTTAAATAACCCTACCAAAAAATAAATAATTAACATTTATTATTTAATTTAATAAAGTGACGAAAATAGTTTATTTATTTATTTATTTATGAAAATAAGAAACCATCTGTATATATAAATTCCTACCATTAAAGTGGCTAATTATGTTATTGGTAATTATTATTATTATTGTATTTAATTTAAATTCCGAAAAATATTATTTAATTTAATTTATTTATTTTGTACATTCCACCATTAACCTCCATCCTTCTTTGTCTCTCTATTAAAATTTTGAAATTCAAATTCATTTCTTTTTCTAATTATTTGGTTCCTCCTCCTGTATTTATCCTTGATCAATTTTCTAGGAAGAGGAGCATACAAGAGTCATCTTGTCGTAGAGAGTTGCCCAACTTCCAAGTTGTCTGGTGACAGCGAGTTGGTCTTTATCGAGGCCATTACGGCATTATCCGCTCTCATTTGGTGAGATCCAAATATTTATTTTCTGAATTTTTATTAGTAATTTTAGAATTAATTTTGTTTTATTTCACTATCAAATTTCAATTTGCAAATCTTAATTTCCCATCACAGTTTTTAATTAATCACCATATTTGAATCTAATCATATCCGATCTTCCATCTCACATTTTTGATCTCATCGCTTCACGTTCTACCTCACACAACTGCACACTTCCGACCATGCACAGTGGGAAAAGATCCGGATCAATCTATCCACCTTGCCGGATACGTTTTTCCATTCACATTTTTCGTCCAATAACTTCTGACCGAGTCGTCATGCTCAAGTCAGTGTTGGTATTTTTTATTTCACATACACAAGATTTTCAAAAAAAAGATTACAAAAAGAAAAGGACATCTGTTGTTTTAAAAACAATTACAAAAAAATTAAAAAAATGGGCGGCACTGTTGCCGCCACCTCTCCCTCCACTCGTAGGCAGCGCCTGCTGCTCATCCATCGCTAGCCTCACAGAGTTCGTCAGCCGTAGACCCTCCGCACAGAGGAGAAGCCATCGATTACCATCCTCGTCATCTCTACAGGAGAGCACCGCTTGCCTTCCACTACTCAATGCGGTCAAGCCACGGCTGAAGCCCTTCCCGTAATCCATTGATCTCCTCCACGTGAAGGGGAGTGTGTCGCCCTCCATCTACAACGCAGCACCTCAGCCCGACCACCTATCTGATGCACCAGCACCGATGTCCACCCGTAAGCCTCTCGTGCAAGCCGACTACTACCAGGAGCTCAGGAGCCAAAAGCTCAATCGCCTTCGCTGACCTTGAAGAACCTCACACCCCCATTGTCGCACGCGACCATCTCAGCGCTGACACTCCGCCAACACCATAGTCAACCAACCTCTTGATGAATCTCCATTTCATCATCTTTATTCTATCATCTTGTCCTTAAAAACCCTAGTAAATGCAGGTAAATACCCTTAATTTAGGAATTTTATCATCCACACATTATCATACAAAATACGTATAAAACACTATTTTAAATGCTAAAATTATATAATAAAGAAAAGAAAAAGAATAAAATATTGCAAGTATTTTATTACCCGAAAACCCTAGACCTAGGCATCTTGATGACTAGGTCGACAAGGAATAAAGTAGGGGGAGATAAGGGCCAAAATAACAATAAAATTCTCTTTTATTTTATTCATTTTCCTTCATTTTTTGGACCTATTTTTAGTTCCACTTTTTATACTTCGAATAAAGAAACTTTGCATGAATGTTGTAGATAATTAAATATAGAAAAATAGAAAGTTTATTTCATACAAAAATAATTTAAAGATAAAAAGTTATGATCTGAATAAGTTTCCAAAATCCCAACTTCCCAAAACTATTTCTCTCAAATAAAAACTTGAAATGAATCAAAATCACATTAATTGTATGTAACTTTTAATAAGCTATTTAATCAAGGTGGCATGTTGCAAAGCCCAAACGACATCCGTCTGAAGGCATATGTACCAAGAGGACAGGTGAACGTGTTCTCTTGGTCTTCAGGAGCGATAGCAATTTGATTATACCTAGAGTATCTATCCAAGAAGTAGAAGTATTCATTCGCGACCGATCTCTCCAATATATGGTCGATGAAGGGCAAAGGAAAGTGGTCCTTCTTGGTGGCGAGATTAAGTCTTTTGTAGTCTACTCACACTTGCCAAGAAGTGGGTACTCTAGTCGCGATCTCTTATCCTTTGTCATTATTCACAATGGTGATCCCTGGTTTCTTTGGCACCACATGCATAGGGCTCACCCATTTGATGTCGGAGATGGGATAAATAAATCCCACATCGTATCATTTCTAGATCTCTTTCATAACGACCTCATGCATATTAGGATTGAGTCTTCTCTGAAGTTCTCAAAAGGGTTTGCAATCTTCCTCCGAGAAAATGCGATGCGAGCATAAAGATGGATTGATCCATGGAGATCTGAAGTTGTCCAGCCTATCGCCTTGCGATTGTGTTCAAGAACCTCCATCAGATGAGATTCCTAGTCTGCGGTCAGATGAGCATTGATAATGACCGGGTACATGCTAGGTTCACCCACAAGGAAGGCATACTTCATATTAGAGGGCAATTGCTTCAACTCAGCTGGGTTAGGAGTAGCTTCAAAAGTGACTTCAGCTATTAATTCTGGTGGTGACTCTTTCATCTGTTTGGCATCCACCGTGCTCTGTTCTACCTCATCATTAAATAATTTACATAATGTTTCAATGATCTCCTCTTCCTTGCAGAACTCTTCAATAATCTGCTATTGATCTTGAAGGCACATCATCGCCACCTGGGTCTCCTCAAGTAGACCATCAACCATCTCATCATGATTGATAAGGGGAAATTTAACTGTAGTCTCCAATCCTTCCATGGGAGAGAGGAATTCATGGATCTCGTTGTCATTCATAAAGAGATTGGTGTCTTGAATTTCGGCTAAAAAGTCACAGTCTTCGGAATAATCAATCACCCTTGCACATGTTGCATATGTTCCTTCTGACGGTCTGGCACCAGATAGGGTATCTATTTTGATCGTTTCGCTTCCAGCATCGAAAGTAATTTCTCCAGTCCCATATTTCATCACTGCATTCGACGTCTGCAGGAATGGTCATCCAAGTATGATTGGGGTAAGGAGAAAAGACACAGAGACGTCCACGTCCAATACAACAAAATCAGCTAGGAACTTCTTCCCTTGAACCGTGACTATCACGTCCTTCAATACGCCCCTCAGCCGCTTGACTGATTTATCTACAAACTGCAGAATCATCTTGGTGGAATTGAGCGATCCTAATCTTATTTCTACGAGCAATGAGGCTGGCATCAAGTTAACAGAAGACGCACTGTCCAGCATAGTGTGTTCGAACTCTTGATTGAACATGTGACAGCACATAAGAGGCGCTCCATTATCTGGCTTCTTATACGGGAGATTGCTGATAGAATTGACTGTAGCCATTGTAAGGATGTGCTTCTCAGACTTGCCACCTTTGTTTCTAGAGTTATGCGGATGAGGCCTACGTCTATTTGTACATGCATCCTTCAATCCTTTCTTCATAGCTGGCATGTACTCAAGAGCTTTCATTAATGGCATATTCAAGACCAAATTCCGAATAATCTCAATGATGGTAGGGTCGGACAAAGCATTTTTTAGATTTTTCATTTCTTCTGGAAAAGGAATATTCACAGAATCTCCAATAATGTCATTCAGAACTGTGTCTATGTCGTTGTTTACAGGTAGATGGAAAACGGTAGAGATGCATCTACAATGTGTGGACAAAAAACTATAGGCTCGACATCTGGTGCTCGCTTTGGCTCCACTGCAGGTGCAAAATCCTTCAAGGCTGAAGTTGGTTCTGGGACATGCACATTTGTCTCCAATGCCGGTTGATCTCCAGCACGGTTGTTGTCATCTATTTGTATTTTTGTATTTTCTTCATTTTTTGTAAGTTTTCTACAGATGGTGTTCCTCCAAAAATGTTGCGTGGCCCTCGTGCTGGCTGGACTGTCGACTCCCCATCATATACAATTTGCTTTCCCTTCGCAACTGCTGATGGCTACAGCCCTCTACCGCTCTTGAGAGTAACAACGTTAAATATAAACAAATTATTTCTACCTGAATCGGACAGATCACTGCAAGCTACCTGCTCCTTGCATCTGAAGATATTAAGTTTGGCCTCGACCAGGGCTGGTATTATGGTTTTGTTAGCCATCAGGTCGTCAATCTTCTGGGTCATCTCAGCGATATTTTTGACAAGTTGTTCAAGACAAGAGAGGGTTGGGTTCACCAATGCAACCTCATATGAATTGCCCCCTTAGGGCCTCTGGTTCTGATAATGTTTAGGGGGTTGTTGTTGGTAACCTTGCGAAAAATGGTGAGGGGGAAAATGAGAGGGATACTATGAATATTGTTGGGAGGGAATGAATTGTGATATGTTGCATCCGGTTGTTGTGGAGGGTGGTTTGATTACGGTAGTCGGATTGCTGTTGCTGGTATCTTTGCCTCCATGTGTTCCCATATTGCTGCAGCTGCTGATTTTGAGGCTGGAAGGGCTAGAAGTTTCTACCTCCCTGCTATTGATGCTGATGAGGTGGCCAATTGGCCAAGTTCTGACCCTAGGAGTGTCCCTGAGGATGGGTCAGATGCTATTCATGTTCCCACACACCATTGATTTCTTTAAATTGTGGTGGGGGAGGAGGAAATTGCTCTGTATATACTGGTTATAGCTCTGGTTGATAGACAACCATCTGGTTCTAGGACTGTGGGGCCTGCTCCGGGACCTGCACGTAGTATACATACTGAACTGGAAAAAGCTGTGGAAAACTCGATTAAGGAGGTTGTATACATAGTGATTCCTTCTGCTCAGCAGAGTTCTTGACAATAACAGACACAGAGTTAAAAGTGTTGGCATTCAGGGCTCGAACTAGCTGCTCCAGTTGTCGAGAAATCAAGTCGAGCTTCTCCAAGCCATGTGTTCTCTTCTCAATAACAGATAATTTTTCGAGGTCTTGGGACCTCTTCTCAATAATGTCATCCTTAGACAAGTGGCTCCCGATAATGCTGAGGTTAGAGCTCTCGTCCTTGTCTTTAGTATGGGTGGCCATGTTTACTGGCTTGTTGAGGGTGGCGGGCATCTTCATGTAGGTGTGTGATGAGGACTAAGCAGGCTCTCCTTCAGCCATTTCCTCAAAGAAATTCCATACCACGTCCTAGTCCTTGCTAAAGTGAGAGCCACCGCAAGCGACATCAATGAGCTTCTGGCTCTCGAGTGTGATCCCACCAAAGAAATGTTGTACGAGACTAGTCTTTGGAATCTTGTGGTGGGGGCACTTCTCCTAGAGATCTTTAAATCTTTCCCACGCTTCATGGATGGTTTCGTGGGGTTGTTGACAGAAACTGGAGATGCGACCGAGAGGGTAGAATTTGGGGAGAAATGCAGACTTTAGCTCCTCCCAGGTCATGACTACCTTCCCCAAGTGGTCAACCCAATATAAGTCCTCATCTTGGAGGCTGAAAGGAAAGGTGGCCATCTTGACTATCCCCAATGGATTACCATGGTAGTGAGCAGTAGCATAGATGCGGCCGAACTCTTTGAGATGGATATATGGTTCCTCAGCGGTGTTCCCATGGAATGTTTGAAGAAGAGACAGAAATTGCGGCTTTAGCTCGAAGTGGGCATAGATCTGTGGAATTTGGATCCACTTTGTGATACGACCTTCTCCAGGGTTGTATGTCTGCTTCAAGGTCAGCTTTGGTTGCGGTGTTTCTGCATCCATTATATCAAAATCGGGTCTTGCCACTGAAATTCATCTCCAGAACCTCCCTGGTTGAACTCGTGATCCGGATCTGGTTCTCCCTCCCTTCTGCTATCTCTCTCATCGGCCCTTCTCCTTACGTCATTAAGCATATCTTGGAATGTGATCTGGGACAAAGCCTGATTGGTTAGATGATGTTGGATAGCCTGGATAGAAGTAAGCAACTGACTGTTGACCTCATTCTGTGTAGTGTACTTTCCTTCCCCTTGGTCTGCTGGTTCAGCTGGCTGGAGCTGCGGACCCTTTCCTCTGCCAGTTGGAGCCATCTCAGAACAGACTTGAACCTCAGGCTCGTGATTAGGTTGAGAATTTGCACGACGGAGTAAACCCTGATCAGTTTCTTCCTGAACACCAACTGTTGAGATGAGTCTAAAATTAAGGTCAGTCTCAGAATACTGTGAACGGAGCATTGGATATTGACAGAAATCGATCTCCATCCATAGAGGGTTAATTAAGGGACAAGAGTAATCCCGGTTTATTTGAAGGGGGAGACCCAATTCGGGTTGTGTGACCATCCCGAACAACTGATTTATTGGTGAAAGGCACGTGTTGATATAAGAGATAAGAGGGGAGTCCAAGGAGAAATTCACGAGATCTGAATTAACTTCTTGGAGATCACCCTGCCTTAGTGAAGATGTTGGTGACACGAAATCGATGTGGACATCGGCAGGATCCCGACTAAACCATCTGTGTTACGACATCTTGAGAGGTCAAAAGGGATAGATGATGGATGAAGAGTACAAAGGTAGATAAGAAATAAAAGGAATGTAAAACAATAGAAGGCTCACAATGAGCGAGGATCAAATGGAAGGAGAGCAAAATTACGCAAATGCGTGATGTTATTTGACCTTGACCTTAATAAGACTAATCAATCAAACCTCAAAATAATCGATTCACCAACTCGACCCATGAAGCCGTGAAGGTTCGACAATTATCTTAGTTGTTTTTAGATTTGAATTCAGGCAGTTTATCTTATAACGAGTCCTTAGAGCGCTACTCCTATAGGAGAAAGAGTACTACCGGAAATGTATCCCGTACATGTCCTCCTCCTTTATAACCTTTAGTCTGCACTTTTTAAGGTCCTTATAACCCTTCTCGGATCCCTACTTAGCCAAAGAAACAGAGGGAGGAAGCGGATAAGCGAAACCAATACTTCGGAACTCGCTCGCAACAGAATCACCCGTGAGTGTGCAAGAACCTACTCGGACGCAAGACGATGAGACAAACACCCCCGTGAAGGTGTCTCCATTGCTCGATACTTCGGACAAGGTCAATGCTCTACACAATAGAGAGAATCATTGCCGACCAAGCCCTACTCGTCTACGTACAATAGAAGCGCCAATACTTCGGAAATCCAGGCGATACACAAGGCAACCACATACTGGGTTTTGGGCTCTAATCCTTACGAAGTCGCTCAACTCACTGGGAAGGAGACCTTCCAATGCAACCTGAAAACAAATGAGGGCTTTGCTCACCCCAAGGCAATGAGTCCAATTAATCAATTTTATTTAGGTCAAGTATTTTTGCCGTCCCCTTTTTAATTTTTTGTGTTATCACTTGTTTTGAGTAGACTCAATACAAGCGCATAACATATTGTGTTTTCTTTGATTCCTAATTGATAAAAAAATAGAGGGAGAAGATCGGAAAAGAAATACAAGGTGACACTAAGATGGAAATCTCACCTTAGTGCCTAAATGTGACACTAAGATGGAAATCTCACCTTAGTGCCTAAATGATGAATGCTCAGTTAGAAGACTTACAGTGCCTCCCAGCTCTCTCCATGCAGGATGCAAAACAGGGATTTATAAACCTATACTAAATGCCGATATGCACAAGGAAATCGTCCTAAGCAGGAAATTGCTATACGTGAAGAACCAAATGGTAAGTACTCAGAATGAAGCCTAAGTCCGGTCTCTGATGCCGATCGGTGCCTGCCACATCAGGTCCTGCACACGTTGTATACAACCTTAGCGGCACGCGGTTTCAAGCTTGAGTACTATAACAATTAATTTATGTATAAGTCCAAACATAAAGACTATAGGTACATGCAATGGTTATTAGGTGTTTCACCTTAGATTACACGATCAAGCAAGACTAAAGACTAAGGGCTCATTCCACGAAATAAAGAAAACCAAAATTGAAAAACAAAAATAAAAAAGGCCATGAAATCCGTCAAAAACCGCGGTGAGCCCCCAAGTGAACAAACACTTGGAAATTGGGCCCGAGTGTCCAAAGTCCTGAGTACATGTATTAGTACAATTTTAATAGACAAATAAATCTCTCTCTCATCAAAAAATTCTATACTATCCTCTGTCTCTCTTAAGAGCCTCCTGCTCTCTCCTGTCGGCTAGGGTAGAATAGCCGACTCCGCTTCCCAAGGTTGTGTAGAATAACCTAGGCAATCCTCCTTGGTCTGTGGTCCCTCGAAAGAAGACAAGAAAGAAATGTCAGACAGTTTAAAATAATTATCAAATAAAGAGAGAGATAATAAAAAATGGTTAAGCAAGTAAAAATATAAAAGTCTACTATACAAGTCGATGCTCCCCGACAACGACGCCATTTGAAAAACAGAAAGATGGGAGTCTCTAAGTAATGGTCTGACAAATCAGGCTCACCGTTGCTGATGTGACTACTCAAATCCTTACTTGATCAACAATTAACCCACACAAGTAATTGAACAATTAAGACCAAGAGTTAAAATTTATTATACCCTACTAAAATTATATAGTGGCAAGCTAGTAGGTGTCTATCACAGGAATGAAAGGTGATAAGCACGCAAGATAAAAATCAAGCACCCAATATCCTTTCAATACTTAGCCAAATGGGAGCTTTTTGTGGGTTTTTAATTTTTAATTTTTAATCTTATTTTTGATTTTATATTTTTATATTTTGATTTTTAAATGTCTTATTTTATATTTTCTTTTTATATTTTATATTTTTTCTTTAAAAAAAGACATAAAACTATTATAGTGAATATATATACAAAAGAGGCAAGAGAGAGATAAAATTAGGTAAAAATACCTAAAATTCTGGAAATAAGATCTTTTTGTGCTTTTTTATAATTTTTTAATGTTTTTTGTGATTTTCTTATATTTTTGCTATTTTTGGTATTTTTAAAAATAAAAATACACAAAATAGGGAATAAAATAAAGTTGGAGATTAAAATGGGGATGACACAATATAAAATAGGGTCAAAATTTTCCCAAGTTAATTTTAAAAATAAAGATAATAAAATAAAGAAAATTAAGAAACATAAATTATATTTTTAGGATTTTTAAGCATTTTTAATATATTTGTAAATATTTTAGGGTTTTACAATTTTTATGTGTTTTATTTTATATTTTGTAGTGATTTTTGGTTTGAAGGTTGAAGATGCAAAAACACACAAAATATAACTTTTTTTGGAATTTTTCAAAACCGTTTTATAATTTTTATGTATTTTCTAATGCAAATAGGGATGAAAATGCATGTTTTTGATTTGTTATAAATATTAAAAAGGCTTAAAAATGAAAAATAAAAATATGGAATTAAAGCACGATTGAACAAGAAACTAATCCTATTTTGGGGATTTTTTCTAATTTTATAGATGCATGAAATAATTAAAGTCAACAAAGAGAAATTACACTAATAACAAGGGTAGTTTTGTAATTATGCAAAAGTCTGAGGGCCACACTGCAATTTTACCACAAAACTATAATGTAATAAAATTATTTCTAGACTAAAACTAAATAGGCAGAAGCCTAGGGGTAGCCCTGCAAAATTACCAAAGTCACATGTATACGTACGTGCACCTAGCGGGGACCTAATTGCAATTTCCAAAATACCCAAGGGCCAAATCGCAAAATTACCAAAAATATTACACTGCAATAAAATATTTTTGGACTAATTTTAAATTACAAAATAAGCAAGGGTCCCAGCAAAAAATTCCCACGCCTCACTTGCGTCAGGCACGTGAGGTGACATAAAGAGGGAGCCAGTTGCAAGTCATAGAACTACGGGGAGGTTTTTGAAAATTTTACAAAAATAAAAAAATTATTGGAGTTACGGTTTGAAAGTTAGGTTTTGGACCCCTATTGTATACTTGTATCGATTAAAATATTCATTTTATTTATTATTCATTATTTTGATAATTTTATATGTTTTTAAATTTATAAATATTATTTCTAATATTTATACATATTAAAACTTGAATAAAACATTAAAGAAAACACAAAAAAATACATAAATAATACACATAGGTATAATACCGATAAATATACAGATACAGACTATACATTTATTTATTTAAGTATACATAATACATCATAAAAATAAAATAAAAATATATTTGAGTATATAAAAATGAGTTATAAATATATAAAATAATAAACTAAATTAACAAAACTAAATATGTAAAATAAAAAAATAAAATATTAAAATACATAGATGAATATACCTTTATAGCCCATAAAAAGGTAACTTGTAATTTGAAACCTCTGAAAAAATGAAAATCATAATAAAATACTTCATAAAATATTAAACATTTTTTATTTAATATCTTAAAAATAATAAAATTGTTTATTATTTTTTAAACAAATTTATAAATATTTTTTTCCAAGGATTTTTCTAGTTGGTCC
Source organism: Ottelia alismoides (assembly GCA_037367405.1). Classification (NCBI taxonomy): domain Eukaryota; kingdom Viridiplantae; phylum Streptophyta; class Magnoliopsida; order Alismatales; family Hydrocharitaceae; genus Ottelia; species Ottelia alismoides. The sequence continues at coordinate 200,596 of JAZKJV010006372.1, forward strand.
ATGTAGACCAACCAAAGCTCCCTGTTGGTTGACCTCGGTCAACTCTCTGACCGAGGTTTGTACAACGTTGACATCTCATTTTTTGCCAACTTCGTGGATTTATCGAGGCTTCGTCTTTCATCCTTTCATGTCGATGCCTTCTGCCCTTTTTCTCCCCATGGATCAAGGATACACGCCCAAGCTTCTCCTTGGGGATTGTATTGGTGCATCGAGAGATATGCATCGTTCTTGGGAGCCACGCGTCAACATGCATAAAAATGACCCCCGACTTTCCTTTGACTTTTGATCGCTCTTCCACTGTTTAAATCTAGACCTAGGACCTCGATAATCTCCCTTGTGACAGTAGGGATCGATTGCGTCCCTTGGTGAGTTTTCTTCTTTCTTTTGTGCTCTTTTACATCTTTATGATATTCATAGTTGATCCACACACGTCTCTAGCATCGATTTCATCTAAAATCATCACGATCTCCTCTCTATCTAAGACCGGTCGAGCTTCGAGCTCCGCCGACCATCGTTGATCACTGCCAAACGCTCCATCCTCCCATTCCGCCCTACTGCAGGGTCGAGGCACTTTGCCCTCGACCCCTTCACCCGTTTCTTGCAGGTCAAAGCACCAGAAAGCTGCTGGGGGCATTTTGATCATCTGCCGGATATACCAGGGAGCTTCCAGCTCCGCCTCCTTCGTGGTCGTGCTACATCATGCCTCCGCGGTTTGGAGGGTTACATCACCTAAAGCAGGCCTGCGGGAGTCGGTGTGGCCGTCTTGAAGCTTCAGGCAATCACGAAGGAGGAGGATCAAGGCAGGGGAACTCCGGCTTGTCGGAGTTCTTCCCTGTTCTTGAGGATCCTCTTTCGATCGTTGGATTGACGGCCCGCCCTAGTTCGCATCTCGGTTGTTGGATGCGCCAGCCGCTCACGGTTGGATCTTCATCAACCATCTGATCTCAACCGCAAAAGCCAAAGCGATATTGGGCCCCATTGTACTGCCATGTATCAAGTCAAGCGTTGCCCGCCGTTCGATCTGCCCTAACGTTGGTAATTTTACGTTTACCCCCATCATTTTTGTAATAAGTATTTACTACTCAATCTTTCATTTTAGGTGGCTCAACTTTACAAATCACCTCCACCTTGGCTGGGTCGACCTCCATATCACATTTAAAAACAACATGACCCAGCACAATTCCTTCGGTCACCATGAAATTGCTCTTTTCCCATGAGAGCATCAGATTTACCTCATAGCACCTCCATAAGACTCGGTCTAAATAATCCAGACATTGATCGAAGGAGTTCCCGTAGACAGAAAAATCGTCCATAAAGACCTCAAGAAAATTGCCCACCATGTCGGCAAAAAGTGCTAGCATACACCTTTGAAATGTGGCGGATCCTTCTCCTCCAGGAATTTGACCTTGAAATCAAAGATAAACATGGGGTAAAGAATGTGGTGGCCGACCATTTATCTAGATTTTCGGAACCAGAATCTCTTGAGATGAGCCTGCAACCAATCACAGAGACCTTTCCAGACGAGGCAATTCTGCAATCACCTCGCTACCGTGGTATACGGATATTGTGAATTATCTCGTGACCAAGAGAATCCCACAGGACTGTCTGAACTTGAAAATAGACAAATTCTTGTCTACAATCCATTTCTACCATTGGGAGGATCCATATCTATTTCTTGAGGGGGGAAAATTGTATCTGAAGGAGGTGCATTCCTCAGGAGGAAGTTCCAAATGTCCTCGCCTTGTGCCATGATCAAGACTCCGGAGGCCATCATTCAGGAAGGCGAACGACAACAAAAGTTTTTCAGAGTGGCCTTTGGTGGCCTACATTATTCGAGGATGCAAAAGATTATGTCAAGTGTTGCACTGACTGTCAGAAGATGGGTAGAACCAACAGAATGAGAGACACGATGCCTCTAAAATTCATTCAGATATCAGACATCTTCGACGTATGGGGCATCGACTTAATGGGCTCATTTTCCAACATCCAGGGCTATGAATACATTCTTCAGACTGTCGACTATGTGAGTCGCTGGGTGGAGGCTATTCCCACACGAACCGCCGACGGTAGGATTGTCTGTCAATTTTTGAGAGATCACATCATAGAACGGTTTGAGATTCCCAAGATTCTAATATCTGATGGGGTAGTCATTTCATAAACAGAATGGTGAAGAAGCTAACTCAAGAATTCTGCATTGAACATCATGTTGCTTCACCTTACCACCCACAGTCCAATGGCTTAGTTGAGTGTTCAAAAAGGGAGATCGAGACAATTCTACAGAAGCTTGTGCGTCCGGATCGCAAGAACTGATCTCAGCTGCTTTATTCAGTTTTTTGGGCTTACAGAACCGCATACAAGTCATCCTTGGGAATGTCTCCCTACCGCCTTGTGTATGGCAAGCCATGTCATCTGCCCGTTGATTTGATTCACAAATCTTTATGGGCCATCAACAATTGTAATTTGGATTCTGAGAAAGCCGGGAAGAACTGAAATTTGGATCTGAACTGATTATTGGAATTCAGAGACTATGCATATGACAACAGCCAGATGTATAAGGAGAAGGTCAAAACTGGCATGACAAGTATATCCACCACAAATCCTTCGAGCTCGGTCAGAAGGTGTGGTTGTTTGATGCGAAATTAAAGATTTTTCCAGGTAAATTGAAGAGCAAATGGACTGGGCTGTTTATAGTAAAGCAAGTGCATGACAATGGAAGCATGTTGATATCTAGTTTGTCAGCTGATGCACAACCATTTGTAGTCAATGAACAGCTCCTGAAGCATTATCTTGAACATGATATGTTTATGTCTGTCGTTGACTCTATTCAAGTGATCTATGAGGATAAACTTAATATTTCCGAAGTAGCAATAGAAGGTAAAGCATATCACAATATTTTTGAATGACTTTTGTTATTTTCTTCTTTTCTTCTTTTTCTTCTCTCTTTTCTTATTATACCGATAAGATGTCATCCCTTTCATCATTGCTACACTTAGCATGTACATTATACTAAGTGTAGGGGGGATGTACATCCCAAGTTGTTCATCTTCCATCTTCAGATCTCTTTTCTTCTTTTCTTCTTTTCTTCTTTTCCTTTTCTATCTTCTTTTTCTACCGAAAAGGTGTCTCCCCTTTTTGTCAATCTTATATACTTAGGACGTACTTTGTCGTAACTATAGAAGGGTGTGCACCCCGAGTTCTGTCGTTCTTTTCGATCCACTATATTGTCTCCTCTTCTTGTCTATACTTAGGGATATCTTACCCTAAGTATATGGGCAGACAGTCTGAGTGCGATCTACTCATTCCCACCCTTGACCCTCCCTGCTTTGTGTATAGTCTGCTATACCTAGGATTATTTGATCCTAGGTATTGGGGGGACGGTCAACTTCTCTTTGATTCGTTCATTTCTTCGTTCCGTATACTTTAGATTTTTCTATACTCAGTACGAGTTATGTCCTCTCTTTTCTCTCTGATCTATGAGGAAATAGCTCAAGCTAAGTATAGGGGGTCGTATATACTACGTATATACTTCAGCCATAATTCGTACTTTCGTATTTTAATCAATAATTATGGCTATGTACACCAATTTATTTCATTAAAAACCTTAGTAAAATGATGTGATTATTCCTCAAATTCTTTTTGTATTTACTGATTAATAAATCCAGTGAAAATATTTTTTACAAAATGTCTGAAAAATAGTTTGAAAAACATTTGAAAAATCTTTTGAAAACTATTTTCAAAATGTTTTGCTACATGTTTTCAACCTTTGTAAAAACATTTTGTTTGAAAAATTTATTTTCTTTGTGTGAAATAAAAATGTTTGAAAAACTATTTGCAAACGGTTTAAAAATGGTTGCAAAAATATTTGAAAAATCTATGTATATTGTTTGGAAACCTTTGCAAAATTATTTTCAAATGTGTGTACATGTTTGTAAAAATTATTTGTCAAAATTTTTTTGGACTATAGTTTTCAATTGTTTGAAAACCCGTTTCAAATAAGTTTGAGGAATATAGACATCACACTAAAATTCTTTATTCATTTTATATATACTAATAAAATTAATCACTTACCCTTTGTAAATTCTTAAAACCTAATTCTTGTATATAAAAGATGCATCTCCTTGTAAATATTTTAACCTAGTTTTTAGCTAAAATCTTTTCTTTTCAAAGATCCCAAAAAACATTTACAAAATTAAAATACCAAAAACATTCGAAAAATCCTTTCGAAAAATACAAAAAAATGCATATGCGTCATCTTTCAAAAATCCATAAATAGTTCAAAATCTTTGAAAATTGCATTACAAAAATATTTTTTGCATTTAGCATAGCATTTGGAAAGCATGAGCATTTTTTCTGATTGAATTTGATAGTTGAATAAGTCTAAGTAAAATCTGAAGATTGGAGCTTGGTTGGACCTTAAAATCTACCTAATAATATGAACCTTATAGGAGCTGGAATTGAGATACTTCAGGTCTAGTTGACTTAATTCTTTGAGGATCACGAGACTTGGTTCGATGGATTCTTGACTGCCTAAGTAGAGTATTTCGGAGCACACGCACGACTCTTGTTGATAATGACCTAACTTGGACACCTGCACCTTTTACATGGCTCAACTCAATTGGAGTTGTGAGGGGGTTGGATTTGCCGGTATGAGACACACACAAGGGGAAACATTTGTCCTCCTCTAGGGAGGGAAGTACACCCCAACCCATCCAGTGATGAGGAATTCTAAAGATAGGAGAGTGTAGGTCGCATTAAAGCTTTAAAAGAGAGACGGTCTACTGGCTCAAGAGGAAAAATTCCTTATGTAAATGCTTTTGTAAGTAGTATTTCAAAAAAAACTCCAATAACATGGATAGGACTGCAAATAAAAATAAAATGCCTGCCAGAGTGTACATATGTTGTATAGTCAAAATGAAAGATTGAGCTTTATAGTCAAATTACGTGAGCCTGCAGCTGGATGACTTGACTACAGTGGTCTTGCATCATAGGATAGGTAGCTACACTGGCTACCGTCCATTCTTCTCTTCACCCCCTCCTCTTGAGCTGGTTGTTACTCGATCTTAGAAGGGAATACCCTGCTCCTCGAGGAAGGAGTTGTTGGATTGGGGAATCATTGGGTTATCATACTGGATAAGTCAGTCTCTTTGTCATTCTAGTTGGACAGAGCCACTATCACTTACATTGTGTGAGTTAGATTCACATTCGTAAGGGTTTGCATATAAGTTGAAATATTTCTGACCTGGCTATTAAGGAGACTTGAGCAGAGTTTTGAGATTCTCGAAGGTTATTGGATTTCAAATCCGATTCCCATAAATGTTCCGCCCGCCTAAAATTCTAAAGATCCGACTTAAGCTCCAAACTTTGATTTTGTGAAAACAAGTTTGATAATTGAATTTAATCCATTTTTTCTTCTATTTCATTTCTTTGTTTTTTCTTTTTTTACACTTATTGCATAAGTGTTTGCTAGGGACTAACAAAGGCAAGTACATGGGGATGATGAATCCTCATTTCATCATCTTTATTATGTCATTTTGGCCTTAAAAACCCTAATAAATGCGGGTAAATATCCTTAATTCAGGCATTATATCGTCCATGCATTATTGTACAAAATGTGTATAAAACACTGTTTTTAAATGCCAAAATTATAGATCAAAGAAAAGAAAAGAAAACGAACAAAATATTGCAAATATTTTATGACCCGAAACCCCGAGACCTAGGCATCTTGATGACTAGGCCGATAAGGAATAAAGTAGGGTGAGATAAGGGCAAAAATACCAATAAAATTCTTTTTTGTTTTATTCGTTTTCCTTTGAACCTATTTTTAGTTCCACTTTTTATAAATAAAGAAACTTTGTACATGAAAGTTGTAGATAATTAAATATAGAAAAATATAAAATTTATTTCATACAAAAATAATTTACAAATAAAAAGTTATAATCTGAATAAGTTTCCAAAATCCCAACATCCCAGACCTGTATCTCTCAAATAAAAACTCGAAATGAATCAAAATCACTTTAATTGTATGTAACTTTTAATAAGATATTTAATGAAGGTGGCTTCATATTTGTTGGAGTTACGGTTTGAAAGTTAGGTTTTCGACCCCTATTATATATTTGTATCGATTAAAATATTCATTTTATTTATTATTCACTATTTTATATTTTTATAATTTTGTAAATATTATTTATAATATTTGTGCATATTAAAACTGGAATAAAACATTAAAGAAAACACAAAAATAAAATACGCAAATAAAACACATAGGTATAATACCTATAAATATACATATACAGACTATACATTTATGTATTTAATTGTACATAAAATATTAGAAAAATAAAATAAAAATATATTTGAGTATATAAAAATGATTTATAAATATATAAAATAATAAACAAAATTATTAAAACTAAATATGCAAAATAAAAAAATAAAATATTAAAATACGTGGATGAATATACCTATATAGCCCATAAAAGGTAACTTGTAATTTTAAACAACTAAAAAATAAATAAAAATCATAATAAATTACTTCATAAAATAATAAAAAAATTTATTTAATAACCTAAATTTAATAAAATCGTTTATTATTTTTAAATGAAATTATAGATATTTTTTCTGGGGATTTTTCTGGTTGGTCCACGTGGACCAACCAGAGCTCCCCGTTGGTTGACCTCGATCAACTCTCATACCGAAGTCTGTACAGTGTCTGACATCTCGTTTTTTGCCAACTTCACGGATTTGTCGAGGCTCCTTCTTTCATAATTTCATGTCGATGCCTTCTGCATTCCCCCTTTCCCATGGATCAAGGATACACGCCCAAGCTTATCCTTGGGGATTGTATCGCTGCATCGAGAGATACGCATCCGCTCGTCAACATGCATAAAAATGACCCCTGACTTTCCTTTGACTTCTGATCATAATTCCACCGTCCAAACCTAGACCTAGGACCTCGACAATCTCCCTGGTGACAGTAGGCATCGATTGCGTCCTTTGGGAGGCCGTGACGGTGTTGAATTGAGCGGATCCTGCTCGCCGGAGTAGGGTTTCCCAAGCTAGTCGTCGGCACCCCCTTGGTGAGTTTTCTTCTTTCTTTTGTGCTCTTTTAAATCTCTAGAATATACATAGTTGATCCGCACACATCTCTAGCATCGATTTCATCTAAAATCATCACGATCTCCTCTCAGTCTAAGCCCGACCGGGCTTCGAGCTCCGTCGGCCATCGTTGATCATTGCCAGACGCTCCATCCTCCCATTTCGCCCTACTGCAGGGTCGAGGCACTTTTCCCTCGACCCCTTCACCCATTTCTTGCAGGTCAAAGCACTAGAAAGCTGCTTTGGGCATTTTGATCGTCTACTAGAGATACCTGGGAGCTTCCATCTCTGTCGCCTTTGTGATAGTGCTACGTCGTGCCTCCTGCAATTTTGAGGGTTCCAGCACCTCAAGCAGGCATGCGGGAGTTGGCATAGCCTTCTTGAAGCTTCAGGAGATTATGAAGGAGGAGAATCGGGGCAGGGGAACTTCCGCTTGCTGGAGTTCTTCCATGTTCTCGCGGATCCTCTTTTGACCATGGATTGACAGCCTACCTTGTTCGCATCTCGGACGTTGGATGTGCCAGCTGCTCACCGTCGGATCTTCATCAGCCATCTGATCTCAGCCACAGAAGCCGAAGTGGTATCGGGCACCCTCGTGCTGCCATGTGTCAAGTCAAGCGTTGCCCGCGTTCGATCTGCCCCGGTGTGGGTAATTTTGCGTTTTATCCCCGCCATTTTTTGTAATATTTAGTTATTACTCAATCTATCATTGGTCGTTTTATTTTTTGTAAAATTTGCAAAAACTGCCCCGTAGTTCTATGATTTGCAACTGGCACCCTGTCCACGTCACCACAGGTGCCTAGCGCACGTGAGGTGTGGGAATTTCGCGCCGGGACCATCACTTATTTGGAAATTTATGATTAGTCCAAAAACATTTTATTTCAGTGTTTTTTTGGTAATTTTGCAACTTGGCCCTTGGCTTTTTTTGAATATTGCGATTAGGTCCCCGCAAGGCACACGTGCGTATACGCGTGACTTTGGCAATTTTGCAAGTCTACCCTTGGGCTTCTATCTATTTAGTTTTAGTCCAGAAATATTTTTATTGCATTATAATTTTGTAGGAAAATTGCACTGTAGCCCTCGGACTTATGCATAATTACAAAACTACCCTTATTGGTAGTGTAATTTCTCTTTGTTGTCTTTAATTATTTCATGCATCTATAAAATTTGAAAAAATCCCCAAAAAATGGCATAGTTTCTTGTTCTATTGTGTTTGACGTCATATTTTTATTTTTCATTTTTGAGCCTTTTTAATATTTATAAAAAAATCAAAAGCATGCATTTTCATCCCTGTTTGAATTAGAAAATAAATAAAAATTATAAAACTTTCTGAAAAAAGTCAAAAAATATATATTTTGTGTGTTTTTGCATCATCAACCTTCAGACCAAAAATCACTAAAAACTATAAAAGAAAACCCATAAAAATTGTAAAAACCTAAAAATCTATATAAAAGTATTAAAAAAGTTTAAAAATCCTAAAAATGAAATTTTTGTTTCTTAATTTTGTTGATTTCATTATCTTTATTTTAAAATCCATTTGGGGAATTTGTGATCCTGTTTGATATTTTTAATCCCCATTTTAATCTCAGATCTTTATTTTATTCCATGTTTTGAGTAATTTTATAAATAGAAAAAAATTAGAAAAAATAGAGAAAATCACAAAAAAAATTAGAAAATTATAAAAAAAGCACAAAAAGATTTTATTTCCAGAATTTTGAATATTTTTACCTAATTTTATCTCTCTCTAACATCTCTTGTATATATATTCTCTATAATAGATTTATATCTTTTTTAAAAGAAAAAGAAAATATAAAAATATAAAATATAAAAAGAAAATATAAAATTGGAAAATTAAAAATCAAAATATGAAAATATAAAATCAAAAATAAAATTTAAAAATAAAAAATTAAAAAATTAAAAAAGCTCCCATTCGACTAAGTATTGAAATGATATTGGGTGCTTGATTTTTATCTTTCCTTCTTGTCACCTTTGCTTCCTGTGATCGACCCCTGCTTGCTTGCCACTATACAATTTTAGTAGGGCATAATAAATTTTAACTCTTGCTCTTAATTGCTCACTTACTTGTGTGGGTTAATTGGTGATCAACGTGAGGATTTGAGTAGTCGCCTCAGCGACAGTGTGCCTGATTTGTCAGACCATTACTTAGTGATAACCATCTTTCCGTTTTTCACCTCCACACCACCAATTTATGTCGCCGCCCTTGCGATTTTGAATGAAAACAATGCAGGGGGCGATGACCCCCTTTGCCCTTTTCAATTTGGCTTGGACAAAATAGAGTGAAACGAAGGAAGCCCCACCGAATTAACCCTAGGGAATTTTTTTTAAATAATTGCAACTTCATCTCAGGAGCTCTTTATATTGGCAAAGAAGCCCCCTCTAGAGCTCATGTACGTGCCTTGCACGCCCTCTCTGGGTAATTTGCATTTTCCAACCACGAGCTTATTTTTGTTATATTTTAAATGCAAAAACATTAAATATTTACATTTCAGACCCTTTATTCCAGACATTTATTTTGCTTGCTCTTCTCATTGAAATAAATATTTTTGTTGCTCAATAAATTCTGGAAAATTCATGTTATATACATGTTGCTTACTCTTCATTGTATAAATTTTGCATTGCATTTTATTTTTATTTTCTATAAATAAAAAATAAAAAATAGCATTTTTCCATGTTTGAAATTTGAAAATAATAAAAATTTAATATTGCATAAAAAAATAAAAAAATAGAATAGTTTACGTTTTGTGCCTTTAATTTTCTATGCATGTTTTGTGCATTCAATATTTTTAAAACTAAAAAAATACAAAATATCAAAAATATTAGAAAAATAATTAAAAAATAGTACAAAAATTCCAAAAATGTGATTTCATTTCCTTTTTGTAGATAATTTCCTTTAGTTTTTAGGAAAAATAGTTTTCATAATTTTTGCAGTTATTTGGTATTTTTAAATTGCAAAATAATCATGTGTGATCATTGTTTAAATTTCCTCCTATTTTCTTATTTTTAAAATCCTAAAAGGAGCTAAAAATCTCTGAAAATCATAAAAATAGTATAAAATTCATTGAGACACAGAAATATTTTCTTTAGGAGTTTTTTTTATCGTTTTTACCATATTTGAAAAACACAAAAAATGTATTTCTTTCGTATATAAATTTGCTTTAAAAAAGTAATTATTTTTAAATTAAAATTTGTGAAAATAAAAAACCAATAAAAAATAAAAATAAAAATAATAAAAATAGTAAAAATTCTACAAAAACCAAAATAGCTGGCATTTGAATTTCTCTTTTTCTTTTAATTGTCAATTATTTGAATAATTGTCGGGAATTGTAGCCTCCGTGACTTCTATTTTGTTGCTATACAGGTAAATTAAATAGCAAAAACTTCTTTTCCTATATTTTCTGTAATTATTGGCTTGAGAAGAAAAAATGATTTTTTTTGTTGAGGGATTCTTTAGGTTACAACAACATTTGCACATATTTATATCATAAATAAAATCCCTGAAAATTCCCTGCTAACAAAATGGCGTTGTTGTCGGGAAGGCACGATGACATAGTTAGGTTTTTCATTTAACCTGCTATTCTTGGTTGTACATTATTGTTTATATTTTTCGATATAATTTCATTATACATATTCATTGAATTCAATTCATTTTTCTTGCTCATATTTTTATATTTGTGTATCTTACAAATTTTCATTTCCTCTTTCTTGCGAGGGCCCGATGAGCTGGATCGGGTTTCTTAGGAGTGCCGGTGCACTCTAGTGATGCAGAGGCAGCTTGATTCATCTTGAAGCCACGGGAGAGCACAGGAGGAGGAGAAGAAGATTTTAACAAAACAATCATTTGGAGCGTAGATATCTTAATCTATGTTAGCATTTTAGTTATTCAAAAACTCTTGTAAAAGGACACTATATACCTTATTCGGGGTCTGTTTCGCCAAGTGTCAGTGCACTTGAGGGACCTCGCCGTTGTTTTCTCGTTGTTTTTATCGCTTTTATTTTTTTTCATTTCTCGTGGATTTTTGTTATCTGAATTTATTTTATTTTATTTTTTGTGAGTAAAGCCCATAGCCTTCGATTTTAATTGGTTAAGCTAGGTAGTTATTAGGTCCAAAGCCCAAATAGAATATATGTTACTATAGATTGTTTGGACATAGACAAATAATAACTTAATTCTTCCCAAATAGAAGTTACTTCTTAAGATGGATCTAGCTTACATTTGTATATAGTTTAGTTTTATTTTTATGTGTGAATCATATTACATGTAGAGTGCAGTAGTCAGGTACGCACCTTTATCTCTAGCATTTGCATTTCATAATTTCTCGTACATCGGCTTTTTCATTTTCCTCCCTCAATTTTCGTGGATATAGGAATAAAGAAAATAAAAAAAATCGTTAAACGTGTTTTTTTAAAATATCAAAAAAAGTGAGAATTGAAAAATTAAAATTGGGACTGTTAATATCACTTGGACCCTTAAAATTAAACATAATTGATTCACATCATTGTCTTGGGAGAGCAATCCCCTCATTATATTCACATTTTATTTGCTACGTACACATTAAGGAATAATGCCCCAATCCCAGGCCTTCCTATGTGATTTTACAACTTTGTGTTGATCACCTAACTCTAAAATTGACAAGATAATTGACCGAACCTTCACGGTCTTCACATTGCATTGAGTAGGTGAATTTGGGGTCTGCATTGTGTTTGTTTGTCCTTGGTGTTGAGTTGATTACGTTCATTTTCACAAGATCATTAGCAATCACAAAAAAAATCATAAATCATCATAACTCACGTTTTCCCTCCCTCCCACCCTTCACTCGGAGGATCATATACTGTCCAACATTTCTCTAGAACAGAACCCTTCACACTAGCAGGTCAATGATCTCTTTGATCTTGACCTGGATATCATTGACCCTTATGATCCACTGGACGGTTTTTCTCTGACTTCGAGAGAGAACCAACTATTTGAGTATAATCATTCGTTCTCTTCCTCAAAATTTCCTAATATATCACATCTCCTTGAGGGTTATCTACAGGAGGTGTCTTCTTTGTACTCAGTTTCACTCCCTGGGGTTGCATTCGATCTGTCGGATCACGAGAACGAGTAATCTGATTTTTCTTCTGAGTCTGAGTTGTCTGTCCTCAATGACCCTTGTGAGGACGATTCAATCATTGAGATATTCGATGATTTACCTGAATTCTCTACACTACATGCATCAGATATCTGCTTTCTTATTGAGTCTCCAAATCATGACCTTCCATACATTTTTGAGATGGAGATTGACATGGAGGACTCTATGACAGATCCTTCCTTCTCCACATTCGACTTTTTCGGTTCAAACCATTCACTCCACTCTTACCATGAGCCGAAGATTTCTCTTGTGCTACCGGTGCCCCATTTTATCTATACATATATTTACCCAGTACTAGACACGCGCCTGATTGCTTATCTGGGTGTCATCATTTTCACTATTGACCACGTTGTTGTTCCCACACTGAGACAACATCGACAGTATGGCGTTCGCATTACAGATGTCGTCCTGTACCTTGATACTTCATTGTCCTAGTCTTTGCTCCCAGCTAGGGGCGTAAACTCCAGCGTTTATTGAGAGGCACCTCAACAATGTCTACCTTGTATATATAAGTTTCATCTTGATTTTCTCCTTCCTTATTCCGTTTATTGTTCACCTCTTGTCTGTATATGTGTGCTTTACTTCGGATGTACTTTATCCTAAGTATATTGGAGGTGAATGATTTTAGTTGTTCATATTCGTTCTGTTGATCACTCCTGTTATTGCTTATACTTAGGTATACTCTTCCCTAAGTTTAGGTGGAGGGATTTTCATATCATCTCTTTTGTATTTATTTTCCTGATCTCTCAATTGTCCCCCAACTTGTTGATATTCTATACTTAGGCCTATTCTACCCTATGTTTAGGGGGGGCAACACAAACCTTTGAGTCCGTACATTCTTTCCCTCGGGCTTTCCCTTTTGTACAGTCTTTTATACTTAGGATTATTTGATCCTAAATTTAGGAGGATTACAGACTTTTATTCATTCTGTATTCTTTGAGTTGTTGTAGCATAGGAGTCTTTTCACTTTTCTATACTTAGCACGAGTTATGTCTGCCTTTGCCGCTCTCTGATCAATATGAGGACAGAGTTCGAGCTAAGTATAAGGAGGAGTTGTATATATTGCATATATACTTCAGCCATAACTCGTACTTTCATATTTTTAATATGGCTAAAATGTGGTATAAATACATGTAAAATTCAGTAAAATCAACTAGTAAAAAGATGGAGGTATTTCCTCAAATTTCTTTTTGTATATACTAATTAATAAGTCAGGATAAATATCTAGAAAATTATTTTGAAAGTAGTTTGAAAATCTATTTGAAGACTTTTTTGAAAATTATTTGAAAAATGTTTTGAGAAATGTTTTCAACCTTTGCAAAAATATTTTGGTTCGTAAAAAATTTCTTTTCTTTATGTGAGATAAAATTATTTTGTAAAACTATTTGCAAATGTTTTGAAAATGGCTAAAAAATCATTTTTAAAAATCTATATATACTATTTGAAAAATGTTTGCGAAATAGTTTTCAGATGTTTGTAAAATTGTTTGCAAAAATTATTTTGGACTATAGTTTTCAAAAGTATTTATAAAATTATTTTCAAATAAGTTTGAGGAATATTTGCTCAAGTTGTAAATCACTAACGCTCAAGTTGTAAATCCCTTCACCTAAGTCTTGTAATCAATTCACTCACTCCCGTGTAAATATGTGTATCTTATCTACCATCCCTTATTAAAAATATCCATAAAAACTACAAAACCAAAAATCTATAAAAATTTGCTTTTTACATGTGCATCATTTTTCCAAAAATCCATAAAAAGTTCAAAATTAGAAAATTGTTTCACAAAAAAAAAGATTTTTCTTTGTTTCTTACATTTGCATGTACATTTTTTAGAATAATATTGACATTTAAACTGAGTCTGGAATAAAATTGAAGAATGGAGCTTGGTTAGACCTTAATCTACTTAATTTCAAAGGAACTTTATAAGAAATGGAATTAAGACTTTTCAGGTTCTAGCAACTTGATTCTTTGAGTCTATAAGACTATGTTTACATGTTGTCTTGATTAGTCTAAGTAGAATTTTTAACAACACATGCATGATTCTTCTAGACCATGGATTATCTTGGACAAGCACTTTACACGTAGTTTTTCATGGAGGAGGCAGTGGGGAGGCAGAATCTTTTAGCTTGGGGTAGCATACGTGTATGTAACAACTAGTTGGAATATCTGTCTTACTCTAGGGAGGGTAGTGCATCTCAACCTGATCTAGTAGCATTGATGTCTAAAGATAGGATGCAGCGGGGTTGCAATAATGCTTCAAAAGAGGGATAGTCTACTAGTTCAAGTGGAAAAATTCCTTATGTGCATGATGCACCTTGTATGTATTTTCAAAAAAAAAGAGAAAAATGCATAAAATCCAAAAGTGGACAGGCCTAATTGAAAGTAAAATGCCTGTCAGAGTGTATATACATGTATAATAATAATAATAATAATAATAATAATAATAATAATAATAATAGCTTCAAAGTCAAATTTTTGTAAGCTTGCAGTTGTATGACTTGATTACACTGGTCATGCATCTAAGGAAAGGTAGCTACACTGGTTATCGTCCATTCTTTTCTCCATCTCCTCTTCTTGAGCTGGTTGTACTTGAACTTAGAAGGGAATATCCCCGCTCCTCGAGGAAAGAGTTGCTAGATCATGGAACTAGAGTTACCTTCTTGAGAGAGGTTGTTTCTTTGCTACTTTTGAGATGGGGAGCTGTATTTCTCTTACATCGTACAAGTAAAGATTCGTAGTCATAAGAATTGTGTATGTAGACTTCTTCTAACCTGACTGTTGAGGAGACATGAATAGGTGTCTTGTGTAACTTAGAGGTTGTTAGGTTTCAAATCCATTTCCCATTAAGGTTCTGCAACACTAATAATCCAAAGGTCTGGTAGAGCTCCATACTATAATTTTATGAAGGTAAGTTTAATACTCAAAATTATCCTAATTTCTTTATTTTTCCTTTCTTTTTATTTGTTCACTAATTCCTTCAAATAAGTGTTTTCTAAGGGACTAGCAAAGGTAAAGCATAGGGGGATGATGAATCTGTATTTCATCATCTTTATTCATTTATTTTAGCTTAAAATCCCTTATAAAACACATGTATATATTAATAAATCCAAATTCTTACTAGCACGCATCTGCGTGTAAATATTGTACATTAATTACTATTTTAACCTAAAACAAATAAATAATGAAATAAAGGAAAAATAAAGAAAATAAAAGACAATATATATGCAATAGATACAGGATGACCCGAACCCCGAGAGAAGGTCAAGATATGATCTGATCGACCAAGGATAAAATAGGGGGAGATAGGGCCTCTAATCAAAAAAACCAAAAAATATATAATGTAAATATTTTGTATTTATTCTTTGTTTACTTGTACAAAACAAACATTATTTTATTTTTATATAATTGACCTCAAATTAAATATTTTTCTTAATAAAAGTTGTTAATAAAAATGTTTTCAAAATAATAAAAAAATGCAAAATAAAATAATGTACAAAATAAAAATAACTACAATCGAAAAAAACTATAAATTCATAATTGAAAGACCTATTATGGCTCCATATGAACTCGAATTGAATAAAACTCACTTCCATTGTATTCTAATTTAAGTTTTCTTCAAAAAGGCAATGGTTTCATAATTTTTGGAGTTACGATTTTTAAGATGATTTTCTAGGGTGGTTTCTACAATGTTACCATTTATTATTTATATTTATACATATTTATTTATATGGATATTATATTTATAAATAATTGTAAATATTTTTTGTAATTTTTAAAATCAAAATAAAAATAAAAAATAAAAAACATAAAATAAACAATGCATATAATGTATCTTATGTATATAGTATATGTATATAATTGATTTCTTTAAATAACCCATACTAAAAACTAAATAATTAACATTTATTATTTAATTTAATAAAGTGCCAAAAATAATTTATTTATTTATGTAAATAAAATACCATATGTGTATAATTTAATAAATTCTTTAGTTAACCCACCATTAAGGTGGCTAATTAAGTTATTAGTAATTATTAATTTAATTAATTTATATTCCAAAAATTATCATTTTATTTATTTATTTTATTAAATCCACCAATAACCAACTTCCTTCTTTATCTCTCTATTCAAATTTTTAAATTCAATTCATTTCTTTTTCTATTTATTTGGTCCCTCCTCCCTCATTTATCCTTGATTAATCTTTTGGTGAGAGGAGCCTATTCTCCAAGAGCCATCTTGACGTAAAGAGGTGCACAGCTTTCGAGTCGTTCGGTGACAACGAGTCGGTCTTCGTTGAGGTCATTACGTCGTTATCCTCTCTCATTTGGTGAGTCCCAAATCTTTATTTTCTATTATTTATTTAGTAATTTAGAATTAATTTGAATTGTTATTTCATTGGTAATTGTCAATTTGTAGACCTTAATTTGAATTGTTATTTCATAGTTCTTTAAAAAAATTACAAAAAAATAAAAAAAGTGGGTGATATTGTTGCCTCCATCACGCCCTCCACCCGCAAGCGACTGATGGATCTACGATTCATTAACATTATGTCTGCATTTTGTCTTAAAACCCTTAACAAATACTTGTAAATATCCATTAAATTTTACTTTTTAATAAAACCTTAGTAATGAATGAAAATGCACTTTTATGCATTAAAATCATGTAAATAAATAAAAGAATAAAAATAAAGAAAATAAAAATAAAGGCAAATTATATATATGTATATATGTATAATGTGACTTGTAAAATAAATATAGCTGAAAGATATATTTATTACCTAATCTCCGAGACCAAGACAGCATGCATTGGTCGAAAATAAATAAGTAGGGGGGGATAAGGAAGAAAACAAAAAAATTATTTAATTTCACACTTCTTACATTCTCTGTTAATTATCAAATAAAAATCAAAATTTTAAAGATTTTAGTTAATTCATATGAACATATTTTTCACAAACTCTTCTCCTAATTATTTCTAAAAATGTACAGAAGAATATAAAAATAAGTTAAAAATATTACCTTGTATATATGCCAAGAAATCCAACTTGTAAATTGTCAAAATCCAAAATTCCAAACATAACTTTCTCATACGAACTCCAATTTCACTCTACTCACTTTAAAAAATTCATAAAATATTATTCTCTAATTAATGAAGATGATTTCACTAAAATCGGGGTCTGTTTGCAAAAAAGTCTGTTTTGGGACCTAATTACAAGTGGGTTTCTGGGCTATCTATTTTATTTAGAACAAACTATTTATCATTTTAATAGTTTTACATTTTTTAATTATTTACTTGATCTTGTATTTTTACCTAATTTATTTCATAATTTTTGTAGATTATTTATTATTTTACTTAAATCAAAACTCATAATTTATAGATGAAATTGAACTATATGACTTATACTTGTATTTATTAATATATATAAATTAATTTATTAAAATAAAAAAAATCATATATACTTTATTTATAAACCTAATAATTAATAAAATATAACATTAATATACTATTTATTAATTAATGAAATTAAAAATCCAAAACCTCTTTATTAAGTATTATTTATAATTATTTATTAATATAATATTTTTATTTTGTAAAATAATTATTATTAAATAAAACTAATTATATCATAATTTAGATAATTTAATTACTTATATCTTTTGTTTTTATACATAATTAAAATAAAGTTATTAACTATTTATTTTGTATTTATTAAAGCATTTCTTGAACCTGAACATCCAGGTGGTGACACGTGTCAGCACCTGGGACCTTCTTCTTCAAGAAGGTCGTCCAGAAGCAGTTCTAACCACCCGACTTCACCTTCTCCAAGCTAAGTTTTAACTTTTTCCTTCGATCTCCACCCTCATATCTCTTCTCCTAACTACCACCTACGACGCTAACCCTTGATCATGAACTAAATCACTCCTATCATTCTATAAAACCCCCTTCAAATCGGTCATTTCAAACTAACTTCTCCTAGCCTTCTAGTTCCAGAACATCTTGGTTGAGTCCTCCACTTTCCCGCCTCGCTCCGGCCACCTTCTGTGGTGACAGCACCTGAGTGTCGCCCCGCGTGGAAGAAGGATCATCGGAGGGGAGGTTCCAAGGCTGTCGTCATCCTTGCATCACGCCACACACGCATGGAGCTCCGGGAAGGCCGCCCCATCGAGCGAAGACTAGCAGAGGTCTTACACCCTACAACCACAAGTATTCCTTCATCTTTGCAATTTTCTTTCTCAAGTATCGTGTATGTGTTAGCATATTTAGTTGAGTCATTAGGACCCTTGATCATTCATACTAGACACACATCACTCATATCCCTCAAATGTGCTTTGAATTCCCTTAAAATTAGCTTCATTCATCTCACAGTCTCAACCTGATCATAATTTGGAAACATATATTGAACTGCAGATCTTCATATTTTTGGTCGATTCTTTCACTAATCGAGCATTCAAAACTTTATTTACAGATCCATTACACATCTGGAGCAATAAAAATCAACAACGAGAGTTGTTCCTTCGAAGATGAATCAAGCAATGACTTCGTCACTTCATCAGACTTTCACAGCCCAGCCGCCATCTTCGTTGTCCTTTCGAGACCATCGTAGCCGTCCTTGAAGCCAACTCACACGCAGGCGAGCTCGAGTGGTGAAGGTGTCACCCCTGTAGCCCTGCAAGAGTCCAATTCACGCAGCAGGTCGCCGGAGAGAAGTCGGAGAAGGAAGCGTCTTCGTCACGCGCGACAAAAGGGGAAGAACATCCAAGAGCTCCATGGTGTACAATCTTGTGCCACGTGTCCTCCACGAACGATCCAGATCGTGCCATAAATTCTAATCATGGTCGTTGAATGCGAAACGATGGAAGATTTGCATATTAAATCCATCAAGTTCCAGAATTCAGAACACGCTCCAGAAGTTTTTTAGAAATGCATTTTGGTCCCCGCACAGGGACCTAAATGCAATACTTTTAGTTTTCATTGCATTTTAGTCCTTTTCAGGGATTGTTTTGTAGCATAACATAAAACTTTCTTTTGAAATTATACCCCTGGTTTGTAGGGGTGTTTTGCCCTTCCTTGTCGCATTTTCGTCCCGAATTTTTAGGGTGGTTACGCAACTATCCTGGAAAAATTTCATGTATTTTTTTGTGATTTTTTGTCATATGGTTTTATCGATTTGATTTTAGCAATCGTGAGCTAGTTTCGAGTCAATTTTGAGTCTTTTGTAAAATCAAGAATAAAGAGAACATTTTCGAGGTTTCTTTCTCATATCAAAAATCGAAGTTTTGATATTCTGCCTCCTTGTGTTCGACCTAGGCACACTTACCTGGCTAAATAATATAGTTTAGAAGAAAATAGGAGAGAAAAGCCTATTCACTTCATTTTCTCTCTCTCTCTCTCTCCTATTTTTGTTGATTTTTGTTTGATCAACGTGAATCTCTCTTTGCAATTTTCTACACCGACATCATTATTAACCGCAAGTCGGATCCGTGCTATCAGCGGTGCCCATCGCTCATCCATCGTCGGCCTCCCAGCTCATAGCATGCCACATCCGCACGAGCCACCGACAATTGTCGCCCATCCCAAACCGCCGCCCAATACCAGCTTCCAGCACAGCCACAATGCTCGTTAGCCGCCAACCTGCTCGTACGGAGGAGAAGCCACCTATCACCATCCTTACTGTCTTTGCAGGAGAGAGTCGTCTGCCTGCCTTTGCTCGACGCGGTCAAGCCACGGTTGAAGCCCCACCCGTAGTCCATCGATCTCCTCTACGCGAAGAGGTGTGTGTCATCCTCCGTCGACATCGCATCACCCCTGCCTGACCATCTATCCGTCGCGCCAGCACCGGCATCCACCTATCAGCCTCTCGTGCAAGCCGACCACCACTAGGAGCTCAGGAGCCGAAAGCTCAATCGTCGTCGTAGACCTTGAAGCACCTTGTGCGTCCACCCCCTTTACCGCACGCGACCATCTCACCGCTGGCGCTCTACCACCACCACAGTCCCCCAACCTCCACATCGCCGATCTCCGGCATTGCCCTTGCGGTCTTTGAACGAGAAGAAATGCAAGGGGTGATGGCCCCTTTGCCCCTTTTCTATTTGGCTTGGAGAGAACCGAGTGAAATGAAGGAATCCCTACCACAGTAACCCTACAGAATAATTTTTGGAAAAACTGCAACTTCATCCCAGGAGTATTTATATTTGCAAAGAAGCCCCTCCAAAGCTCAAGTAAGTCCTCTCTAGGTAATTTGTTACCTCCTGTAAGTTTATTTTTTTTGTATTTTAAAAGCAAATACATTAAATATTTACATTTCCGTCCCTTTATTCCAAACATTTATTTTGCTTGCTCTTCAAAATGAAATAAATATTTTTATTACTCAATAAATTCTGGGAAAATTATGTTATATCCCTATTGCTTGACTCTTCATTATATAAATTTTGCATTGCATTTTTTATCTGATTATTAAAAAATCATTTTTCCCTATTTGAAATTTGAAAAATCATAACAATTTAAATATTGCTTAAAAAATCTAAAAAAATAGAATAATTTACTTTTGGTGCCTTTTATTTTCTCTGCAAATTTCGTGCATCCAATATTTTTAAAACTCAAAAAAATGTAAAATATCAAAAATATTAGAAAAGGAATGAAAAGTTTTAGAAAAATCCAAAAAATATGATTTTAGTTCTTGTTTGTGGATAATTTCCTGTTTTAGGAAAAATAATTTTCATAGTTTTCGCATTTATTTGGTATTTTTAAATTGCAAAATAATCTTGTGTGATCACTGTTTAATTTTCCTCCTGTTTTTATTTTAAAAATCCTACAAAATCTAAAAATCTCTGTAAAATAAAAAAGTAAAAAATTCATTAAATCACAAAAATATTTTCCTTAGGATTTTTTAGTTATTTTTACTGTATTTGAAAAATCCAAAAACATGCATTGTTTTATGTATAAATTTACTTTAAAAATAATTTTTTTGAAAATTTAAAATTTGCAAAACTAAAAACCAATAAAAATAAAATTAGAAAATAAAAAATAAAAATTCTACAAAAACCAAGATAGTTGGCATTTGAATTTCCATTTTTCTTTTAGTTGATATTTCAATTATTTGAATAACCCTCGAGATTCGTCGCCTCCCAGAGTTCGAACTTGTTGCTATACAGGTAAATTAATTAGCAAAAATCTGTCTTGCTACATTTTTCTGTAATTGTTGGCTTGAGAAGAAAAAAATATTTTTTTGTTGAGGGATTCTTTGCGTTGCAACGGCATTCACACATATTTATTTCATAAATTAAAACCCATAATTATCCCAGCTAACAACCACCCAATCTTGATCGATGGGACGACCGAGGAGCTTTGTCCTCCTCCCACTCACCTTTCCCAAATCGAGCCATCGTAGATACCCATGAGGCTCATCACTGTCTTACCTGTTGATAAAAGAAACTCTATATCCGACTGCGGTTAACAGAATGTGTTGTCGGTGTAGAGAACCACAAAGAGATCCGAATTTTATATCAAACAAAAATCGGTTAAAATAGGAGAGAAAGAGAGAAGGTGAAGTTGATTAATAAACTTCTCTCCTATTTAAACCTTACACTATTTTATTTATTCAGGTAAGTATGCCTGGATCGAACACAAGGAAGTAGAATGCTCAAACTATGGTTTTCGAGATAAGGAATAAATCCCAACCAAAAATTCTCTTTTTATTCTTGAATTTACAATGAAAGAAATGGTGAACAAATTCGATTTAAAAAAAATTCAAGAAGACAAAATAAAAACCGCACAAGAAAGCGACGAAAAATTTCAGGAAAAATACTCGAAAAATAGCTTGGGTAGTTGTCAAGATACCCTAAAAAATTCACGGAGAAATGAGAAAAATATGAGGTGCAAATGGCCCTTACATGACAAGGGCTTAACTATAATAAAAATGTTTAGTTTTTATTACAAAATAGTCCCTGGGAGGACTAAAATGCGAAAGAAACAAGTATGATTACAAATAGGTCCCCACGTAGGGACCTAATTGCAATTCTGGAATCTTCTTGAGGCAGGTTGTAATTCCTAGAAGCCGGTGGGGTTTATGATGCAAATTTTCCATCCCTTCGCGTTGAATAGCAGAGATTAGAAGGTGTCATGTGATCTGAACCGTCCACGTATGACACGTGGTGCACGCCTGTAAACCGAGCATTCTTGAGGTTCTTCAAGCGATTCGTGCAGCTGACGAAGGGTCGATCTTCTCCAATTTCTCCCTGGTGACTGGTGGCGATCTGGAGCCTCCTGCAATGCCAGAGGAGTGGCTCCTCCACTCCTCGAGCTCGCCCACGGTGGTGTTTGGTCGGAGATGGTTGATGACGACGGGAGAACGTTGATGAAGACGGTTGTCCAATTGATCAAGGAGGTGATTGATATTGATTGTTCTTCGAATTTTCATGGACTATTGAAGCTCCAGATCGAAGTTTAGTATGCTCCAGATGATAGTAGACCTGCAAAGAATGATGGTATATGCTCGATTTGCAAAGAAATCAGCCAACAAGTAAGATTTGCAAGTTCGAAAAGTGCGGCTCCAGAATTCGTGAATAAAGTCGTGCAAAATAGCAAAGAATGATATGCGAATTGCTTGGTTCGAAATGATTTTAAGTTGCATACAAGTTGTCGTGTTTAAGAAGGTTGATTAATGAACATAATGTCGCACTTAGCGACGCTAATTAGGACACGAAGATCGAGAAACAAAATCACAAAGATAGAGGAATAGATCTGGGAAAGAGAAGTTTATTACCTCTGATGTTTGCTCTAGGGTCGATCTTTACTGGAGCTGGACATGGCTCGAAGCAGTGATGCAAGGCGGACGAGCACCTTGGAACGTCTCCTCCGACGTTCCTCTTCCACGCGAGACGGCGCCTTAGTGTTGTCACCACCGGAGGAGCTGGAATGAAGCTTGGAAGGAGGAGGGTCGGCTGATGGTCCTGGTTATGGAGAGTTAGTTATAATGGCGTCACTTCATGCCCTTTTATAGACGAGTTGCTTGAGCTCCAAGGTGGATCCAATAGAGGGCGTGAATGAGGGATGCTAGGAGAGTAAGATGAAGGGACGAGATCGAGTGAAGCTGTTAGAAGTAGGCATGAAAATTCAATAAAAGCGGCCGGTTCGAGTAGAAGCTTCACCGGCTTCTTAGAGAAGAAGCACCAGGTGCTAACACGTGTCAGCACCTTGTTGGCGAGAGTGTAAATTTTATATAAATTATATAATAAATAGTAAATAACATTATTTTAAATAAGCATAAAAATGAAAAATGTAAATAATTAAATTATCTAATTTATGGAATAATTAATTTTCATAACTAATAAATATTATGCGAAATATAAATATTATATTAATAAATATGTATAAAAAATAGGTTTTGGATTTTTAATTTAATAAATAGATAACTAAATATTAATTTTATATTTGCTTAATTATCAGAATAATAAATAAAGGCTATGTGAATTTTTAGGGATTTTGATAAAATAATTTAGATATATTAATAAATATAGGTATAAGTTATACATTTCAATTTCATCTATAAATTAGTGTTTTGGATTTTATTAAAATAATAAATAAGCTCCAAAAATTCTGAAATAAATCATGATGAAAATACAATATCATGAAAATAAACAGAAATTATAAAATTAATAAAACTATAAATAATAGTATCTAAATAAAATAAATAGCCCACAAACCCCTTTGTCACTAGGTCCCAAAATTGACATTTTGCAAACAGACTCAGAATTCAATAAAATCACCTCTATTAATTAGATAATATTATTTTATGAACTTTAAAAGTGAGTAGAGTAAAATTGGAGTTCGTATGAGAAAATTATGAGGTTTGGAAGTTGAGAATTTGACAATTTAAAAGTTAGATTTCTTGGTATATATACAATATAATATTTTTAATTATTTTTATATTTTTATATACATTTTTACAATTAATTAGGAAAAGAGTTTGGTGAAAAATTTGTACATATGAAATAATTAAAATTCAATGACGTTTTGGTATTTATTTGATAAATAGTGAAAAGTATGCGA
Source organism: Ottelia alismoides (assembly GCA_037367405.1). Lineage (NCBI taxonomy): Eukaryota > Viridiplantae > Streptophyta > Magnoliopsida > Alismatales > Hydrocharitaceae > Ottelia > Ottelia alismoides. Next base: position 224,886 of record JAZKJV010006372.1, read on the forward strand.
AGTGTATCTTAATTATTTTTTATGGTTTTCTTCTCTTATCTCCCCCTACTTGTTGTTTTGTCGACCAATCCATACTGACTTGGTCTTGGAGGTTAGGGTATATAAATATATCTTTCAGCTATATTTATGTTATCTGAGTCATATTGTACATATATACATATCTATAATCTGCCTTCTTTTCTTTATTTTTTTATTCTTTATTTGTTTACATGTTTTTGATGCTTAAAGTGCATTTTTATTCATGAATGATATTTTGATAAAAGATGGGAATTAATGAATATTTACAAGTATTTGTTAAGGGTTTTAAGACAAAATGTGACAGAAAATTTCATGAATCATGGATTCATAAACCCCCTATACTTAAACTTTGCTAGTCCCTTAGCAAATACTTATTTGAAAAGTAAGTGAAAAAGAAAGAAAGTTAGAATGAATTTGTTTTCCTATACCAATTCATGAGAACATTCAAAGGACAGAGCTCGATCGGGCCTGAAACAAGCATTTTGTCGGAACCTTAACTAGGATTAGGATTTTATCTTCAACAGTCCTCAAGTTCCACAAATCCTTATTTAAGATCACCTCATCAACTAGTTCTGACTCACTTATTCGTATCGCAAAATCTATCAACCTTGAAGTCAATTTGTACAGTGTGTGAATTGATTTAGCTCTTCTTTCTTAAAGAAGCGAAGAAACCGTCCATCCCAGCTGTACACTTCCATTGCTTCCTTATCCAGCTAGTCTTTCCTCGGGGTGGGAGGTATTCCCTTCTGAGGTCAGTTCGTGCTATGTCCAAAATCGAATATAGAGAGAAAGTAGAAGAATGAGAAAAGAAGTGGAGTGCGACCAGTGTAGACACATCTTCTTATGAAAGTCAACCAGTGTAGCTAAGTCTCCACTAAGATGTGCAGGAATTTTTGGTGGAAGCGTTTACCATTGTGGTCGTATTTGTATTGGGTGGCTTCTTCTTTGATTTGGCTTTATAATTTTCTTGCACTGCATTCATCTCTTTGTGCCTCGATGGATATAGCATCTTTTGCTCTGTCCCTTTTTTGAGGTCTTAGAAAAATTATGTCAGCAGATTCTTCCCTCATCCGAAGCGACTGTCGCAACCCCAATCTCTCCCATCTTTAGATATCAATGCTGCAAAGAGAAGGATATAAACGCACTACCAAGATGTACTGCCCTTCGCAATACCATGCAAGTCGATCTAAGTGTAGAGTGCATGTGTGCAAATTTTGGTTCACTGGTGCAGAGGTGTACTGATGACACCAAGTGGTCTACTTAAGCACATATGAGTTGTTTTCCAAAATGTGGTCTTATGGTACCCTAAAGATTTTAAGTTACAAGACCTGAAGAGTCTAAATTCCAGATCCTAATTAGGTTCCTAACAACGAAAGTTAAAGGCCATGATCAAGCTCCATCCTTTAGACTAGTCTCAATCCTTTGTTCCAGAAATCAAACTTATTCTGAAAAATGCGAATGTACAACCATGTTTTTGTGAAGTATATTTTCTTAATTTTACTCATTTTTATGGATTTTAATGCTTTTGTAATTTTTATGAATTTTAGGACTTTGTAATTTTTTATGGATTTTCTAATTTTTATTAACAAGTTTATTTATACGAATTTTAAAAGATAGATTTTATTCAAATTAAATATCTAATGTATTTTACAGATTTTATATACAGAGAATTTTACAAGGTTTAAATGATTTTTACACAGATTTTTAATAGAATTTTAAATAAGTATTATATAGATTTTAAATACATATTTTATTTTAAGAATTTTAATTACAGATTTTAAGCATATTTTACTTATTTAGAAGGATTTTATAAGTAATAGATAAATAGATAGATGGATTTTAAATTAACCCTCACCCACTTTTTATGGATTTTATAGATATAGAAAATACATAAAAGTACGAGTTATGAACAGAAGTATATATACAATATACGAGCACCCCCTATACTTAGCTTGTGTTATGTCCTCATAGCGCCAAAAGAGAAAAAGGAGGACATGAGTCGTGCTAAGTAAAAGTTGGGTGAAAAAGAATAAAAGGATACAAGTCAGTCAACCCCCCCATACTTACGATCAGATCATCGTAAATATAACAGAAGAGCAAAAATGAGGTGACTGAGTGAAAAGAATATATAACGAAGGAACAAAAGGAATAAAGAGAACGAGATTATCGGAATCACTCTGTCCCCCCTATACTTAGGATAAGGCATCCTAAGTATTGAAAAGAGTGTAGCCAAAAATTGGGGACCAGTGATTTGTAAAAACGAAAGGATATACAAAAGTATTAGAACAAAATAGAAAACGCTAATCAACGAACAATCAGTCCCCCCTATACTTAGGATCTGGTATCCTAAGCATAGAAGACAAGCAAAAATTGGGACGATTGTGGTCTACGAAGAATATACAAGTGTTGTGGATCTCCAAAAATCGAATGGCTCAAAAGTATTTGTACAGGATGAGATAAACTGAAAGAATGATCATGATTCCAGTACAAAATAGATCACTTCAACATGGGCCAGATGATCAGTAGTCTCTACGAAATGCTTCAGCATCTGCCCGTTAACCACGAACGACTCTGCACTAGGCGACACATCTGATATAGCTATGCTTCCATTGCCTGCACCGTTTTGACTATGTATGGTCCTTCCCACTTGCTTTTCAATTTGCCAGGAAAAATTATCAATCTTGCACTGAACAACCAGACTTTCTGCCCAGGAACAAAGATCTTGTGCTGAATATGTCTATCGTACCATTTCTTCACTTTGTCCTTATAAATGAGAGTGTTCTCGTATGCATGATTTCAAATCTCTATGAACTCATTCAGGTTTATCTTTCTTTTAACTCCTGATTCCTGTGCATCAAGTAAAAATTCTCGATTAGTCCATTCAGATTTGTGCATGATTTCTGCAGGAAAATGGCATGGCTTCCCATAAACCAGTCTGAAGGGTGAAGTACCTAAGGGAGTCTTATATGCAGTACGATATACCCAAAGAACCTGATCTAAAAGTTGTGACCAGTTCTTCCTATCCGGTCGTACTAATTTATGCAAGATTGATTTCACCTCCCTATTTGAGACTTCAGCCATGTAGTTCATCTGTGGGTGGTAAGGAGAAGCTACTCTGTGATCAATGTCGTATTGCTTCACTAGCTTTTTGACCTCCTTATTAATGAAATGGCTACCCCCATCTGAAATAAAAATAAGTGGAATCCTGAACCGCGAAATAATGTCTTCCCTTAGGAACTTGCAAACTATCTTACTGTCTGCGGTTCGTGTGAGTATAACCTCCACTTATCTACTAACATAATCTACAGGCAGAAGAATGTACTCAAAGCCACTACTGGCAGGGAAAGGTCCCATGAAATCTATGCCCCATGCGTCAAAACTCTTGCAAATAATAACAGGTCACATAGGCATTGCATCTCTAGCACTGATTGTCCCTACTGTTCTCTGACAGTTCGGGAAACTCTTCACAAATGTGCATGCATCTCTAGTAAGAGTCGGCCACCATAATCCGCTCTGAAGTACCTTCTGCATTGTTCTCTTCCCTGAGTGATGTCCCCATGCCTCTAAGGAATGGCACTGAGTGTGGATACTATTATATTCCTCCTGAGGAATACAACGCCTGTAAACACAATCTGGTCCCTCACAAAAACGAATCAGATCTTCCCAATGGTAGTATCGTGCCTCGAAAACTAGTCTATCAACTCGATTCTTTGGCCAATCTTGAGGACTTTTCTGTCTGACCAGAAAATTCACTATATCTGCATACCATGGAAGCTTGGTAACTGCAAAGATACTCTCGTCTAGAAATCTCTCTGCAATGTCTGGTGTGTACTCATCTGAAGGCTGCTCTGTTTGTAATCGGGAGAGATGATCAGCTACCACATTCTTTTCCCCAGGTTTGTCTTTAATATCCAAATCGAATTCCTGAAGTAAGAGAGTCCATCTAAGAAGGCGTGCCTTGGCATCCTTCTTTTCCATCAAAACCCTATAGTTGAATGATCTGTATAGACTGTAATTTTAGAGCCAAGAAGATAAGACCTAAATTTATCTAAAGCGAACACTCTTCTCAAGATCTCCTTTTCTATCACTTTGTAATTACGTTGAGCATTATCTAAGGTTCTGCTGGCAAAGTGGATAGCAACAGGAAGTCCATTCCTCCTCTGTCCTAATACAGCCTCGACCGTAAAATCTGAAGCATCCATCATGATCTCGAAGGGTAGAGACCAATCAGGTGGCTGTAGGACAGGAGCACTGATAATCATTTTCTTTAATGTGAGGAAGGCATTAAGACATTTGTCATCTAACAAGAACTCGATATCTTTGCCTAATAATTCAGTTAACGGTCGGGCAACCTTGGAGAAATCCTGGATGAGCCGTCTATAAAAGACGACATGCCCCAGAAATGACTGTAACTACTTAATGTCGGATGGTGATTCGAGGCGCTTGATGACATCCACCTTGGCAAGGTCAACCTCCAAGCCTCGCTGGGAGATGACGTGCCCCAACACGATCCCGTGTGTAACCATAAAATGGCTCTTTTCCCAAGACAGAACGAGATCTACCTCACAACATTTCTGAAGAACCCGATCTAGGTGTGCTAAACAATCGTCAAAGGACTCACCATAGACCGAAAAATCATCCATAAAGACCTCTAGAAAATCACCGACCATGTCTGCAAAAATAGCAAGCATACACCTCTAGAAAGTAGCAGGGGCGTTGCACAATTCAAAGGGCATCCGTCTAAAGGCATACGTCCAAACGGACATGTGAAGGTGGCTTTCTCCTGATCTTTAGGAGCAGTGGTTACTTGGTTGTATCAGGAGTAACCGTCAAGGAAATAGAAGTATTCCTTCCCTGCCAACCTTTCTATGACCTGATCTATAAAAGGCAAAGGCAAGTGATCCTTCTTCGTCACGGCGTTCAGTTTCCTGCAATCAACACACACCCGCCACGACGTGGTTACTCTCTTTGGAATCTCCTCTCCACTCTCATTCTTAATCATCTGAAATCCCAACTTCTTCGAGACAACATGTAATGGCCTAACCCATTCAGAGTTGGAGATGGGATAAATGAACCCTGCTTCGCACCATTTCGTAATCTCTTTCTTGACAACCTCTCGTAAAACTGGATTCAGCCTACGCTAAAATTCTCTAGAAGGTTTGCTGTCATGATCAAGATATATATGATGAGAATACAAAGCAGGATTAATCCTGTGGAGATCGGATACAGTCCACCCAATAGCCTTGCAGTTTCTTTCAAGAACCTCCATCAGACGAGATTCTTGTTCTTCAGTCAAAGATGAGCTGATAATGATCGGAAATTGTCGATGTGGACCTGCAAGGAAAGCATACTTCATATTTGGTGGCAATATCTTCAGCTCTAGTAAGGTAGACTCTGGCTCTGCTGAAACCTCATCTATATGTATATTGGGATCTGTATTGGTAGTGGAATTATCTGTAGTGTGGTTATTCACCATCTCAACATGCTCTAGAGTTGGACTACAGAAGATGTCTAAAACATCATCCGACATGCTATTATGCTCATCCTCAGAATGACTAGAGGAAAACAAATCAACTAAATGAAACTCCATCTCTAGATCATCTGAAGTGAAGGAATCGTGTATAGACTTTGAATCTGAAAGATCTGCAATAAACTCCTCAGAAGTCTGATCCCTCTACTTCTCGTCATCCACACTGAAATATAAGGTACCTTTGGAAGAACTGCCAATTGTAGTCTCAGACCCATCCTCTGGTAGGAAATCTTGGGTCTCTACTCGATACCTCTCAAGGCTGTCAAAGCAAACCTCATCCATGTAATCACAGGTGGCTAAAGAACTCATGAAATCGGAAGATGCATCACTGGATGTATTTGATTCTCTCACCATCTCTATATATACCTTCTCGCCCTCGGTGAGAAAAGATACCTTCCCTGTATCATAATCGAAGAGAGCCTTCGCGGTCTCTAAGAAAGGCCTCCCAAGAATGATTGGGGTAAGGTGCAACTGTGTAGGGCAATCTATGTCCAGGATAGTAAAGTCCATTGGGAATTGTAGGCCCTGCACGATTACGATAACATTCCTTAATATGACCCTAGATCTCTTTACGGATCTATCAGCAAACTAAAGGATCGTGCGAGATTTGTAAAGAGGACCTAACTCGAGCTTGTCGAGTAAAGAAGATGGTATCAAATTGATCGAGGAACCGTTATCTAGTAGAGTGCGATCGAATTCAGCATCTGTGATCTCGCATCTGACATAATGTGCTCCTGAATCCTTCTTCTTCTTAGGTAACTTATTCTGAATGTCGCAGGATGTAGCCTTGGTCAAAACATGTTTCTCTGTACGTGATCTCTTTTTCCTAAACGTGGTGCATCTATTTTTCAACTTATTCCTGAGCGTAGGAAAATGCTCTAAGGCATCGTGAAGTGGGATCTTCAAAATGATGTGATCTTTTAATAATCTTTCAGTCTCTAGAGTCAAAACATTTTTTTATGATTTTTCTTTCCTTTTCCAAACAAAGCATCAAGAAAAGGAACAATATTAGGAATGAGAAAATCAGACTTTTTATTGATTTCAGAATCATCTTGTACATAGAGAGTTTCAGAATTATGTACAAAACTCTCTAAAACATGGGAAGAAATATTTTTTATCGAGAGTATCTGCATGGTCTGGCTTGATATCATCGTATGACTCGTCGGTGTCCATGTCAATAGTTTCAGCATCGCTCCCTTCTCTCTGATCTTCATGATGGTCCTTATCCTTGTGAAAGTTCTCCTCCTCAATATCCGAATGTGGATGCTCATGGATTTGTGCTCGCTCCTCATCAAGTGCCCTCTACTCTACTCCATCAGGTGCTTGTGGTGATCTACCGCTCCTGAGATGAATGAAGTTAGATAAAAATTCAGGAAAAGAGATCGTACATATAATGGTGTCTACCTGATCTAGGTGCCTCCTCTTGTTATTCGGATTCATCTGAGGCTGGGCTGGAAGAGTGGTCTTCGGTGCGGTTAACTCGTCCAGATGATGGTTAAGCTGCTCCATTTCTGTCTTGTATGCAATTTAGAGCGTACTCAACATATCAATGATTTGATTTAGAGCCTGGGCCTATGAAGTCATCTCAGGTTCGGTGTGGTGACCCTGGCTTTCTAATTTCTCCTGCCTTGGCATGCATTGCTGCGTAGTGTAAGGCTGGGAGGATCTCTGCAGTGTAAAGGAACACTGTTGCTGTTGTTGATAGTGATATGGTTGTGAATGGTTAGCAGGATATTGATATGAATGTGGTCTCTGATAAGAATGCTGGTGAGATTGCTGCCGCGTGAAATTCTGTCGGTGTTGGAAGTGCGAACGTCCATGCTGTGGCTGACTGTACTACTGCTGCTGATGATGATGGGGTACACTCGGTTGCTAAATTGGAGTATACCAAATCCCGTTGATCTCAAGAGTGGCTTGAGGCTCAACATCTATATCCACAGCACGGGTAATTTGCCTGGGATTGACGTGAGACTGATCCTCATACCAATCAATCTGCGGAGTCTCAGGCTCGCTCTCTACAAAATGTATCTGTCGGGTGGGTGGAGCAGGTAAAGTCCTTCCTGTAGGTTGTGCATTCCAAGAAGATTGGGCATGCTAGTACTGAAGTTGAAGCTCTGAAACCTTCTTCGTGAGATCACTCGGCTGCTGAGGCAGAGATGAGAGTTTCTCCAACTCTCGCAGCAGTTGTAAGTCCTGAACTTGTTTCCGAATCACATCAACCAACCTTAATTTCTTGTTAATGAAGCCCATGTTGGTGTTGGATCCAGACTCTGAAATATTAGACACCTTATGATGCTCTTGGTGATGTGGTGGTTGAGGGGCCTTATGAAATGCCCGAGTAGAGTCAACGACTCTCGAATTTTCCGCTATCCCTTCAAAGATGGACCAGACTGTCTCAGCATCCTTATTCAAATAACTGCCTCCACATGCGACACTCACTAGCCCCTGAATGTCCAGCTGGAGTCCTCCAAAATAGTTTTGTACGAGCACCTTCATTGGTATCTCATGATGCAGGCATCTCTCCGTAAGATCTTTGAATCTATCCCATGCCTCATTGAAGGATTCATTCGGAAGCTATGTGAAGTTGGAGATCTGACTCCACATCATGTTCGTCCTCCCCAGAGGAAAATACTTACGCAGGAATGTGGACTTCAAATCGTCCCACGTAGAAACTTCCCTTCCTAACTGGCTTAACCAGTAAAGTGCCTTATCTGCTAAGGCGAAGGGAAAGGCTTTGAGGCGAACTGTCTCCTGTGTAACTCATGGATAGCTAGTCGTATCACAGATCATCTCGAACTGCTGCAGAAAAGTAAATGGCTCCTCTGTAGCATTCTCTTAGAACTTAGGAAGCAATGACATGAAGTACGACCTCAACTTGTATGGCCCTTGATTCGGTGGCAGCCGAATCTAATGATGGAGCGTTCTCGCACCCGGGTCATACTCATCTTGTAAAGTAGCCAGAACCACTGCAGGCGTTAAAGGGTTCCCAGCTCCTCCTCTCTGCACGGCTATCTCAGCTCGCAACTCAGTCTGAGTTTAAACTGTTCTCGAATCTGCAAGTTCATCTGTTGTAAAGTATCGAGAATTCCTGTCGTGATGTCTGCGGTTGAATCTGGTTTTCTGTCATGGTGATCCTCAGTTGTTGGCCTCTCCTCTGCTGGTCCTTTGCCATAAGCCTTGTGTGTCAGATCTGCTAGGAAAGAAAACTTCTCGTAAGAACTCTATGAAAAATCAGCTGGAGATATTGATGATGTATTAAGGCAAGGGTCTGCCTCAATAGACTGGCCGGGAGGCGAGGGAGTCTGGGTCTGACTCTCCTCGAGATCAGATGGGACCAACTCGGGAAGAGGGTCATCCCGAGCTTGTGAAGATGTACGACGAACGGTGGACGGTCGAGAGCTCACAGAGTCTGAGCAGAAAAGTCGTCGAGTCGTCATCTTTGATGTCAAGAGAATGATCGGGAAAGCACGATTTATGATTCAAGCAATATGGAAACGCGTAAAGCCGTGGTAACTCACGTCCCGCAAGCAAATACAAAGCAAACCCTATTTTCACCAACACAACCCGATGATGTCTGTAAGAGTTCGGTCCTTTATCTTGTCGGTTTTAGGGTTGTATTAGCAAACAAGCATAATCTCGGTTAACACGAGCTGATAAGTGCCCGATGTTTCCCCGAAACACTGTCCCGAGTCTTTACAGAAAACCACTTGCTCTCAACTAGTATGGGATAAGTACGGACCATTTCTTGCTACCCGTGTTACTTGAGGATGGAGCCTTACGTAGTATCCTCTACCCCCCCCCCCCCCCACTCTGCTAAGTAAACACAGACTGTTTCCGGCTACCCGAGCATACCCACTGAAAAGCGGTGATTAGGTGTATAGACTAAGTAGTATCTCAAATGAAATACGGGTTTTGGGTTCTATCCTTACGGGTCGTCTCTAACTCGCGTACTCTGAGAAGAAATGTGTGGGGATTACTCTCCCAAATCAATTGAATCTTACGTTTGTTTTAGGATCAGATATTTAGCAGTCTCGATTTTATTTTTGGATTTTTTTTCTGAGTTTTTTCCGGCAGGCATCTAACGAGTGGCGTTATTTATTTTTTTAGAAATATCATAAAATCATGCACCTAGGTTGTGAGTCCTAAGACTAACTACGAATGCGCAATCAGATAGGAAAAAGAAAATCCTAAGCAAGCACCTAACCTCGTAAAAAGCCACAGAAAACCAACGATGCGAGAAAACCAGTAGTGGATGCTCTGATCCCTGAATGCACGACACTCGGTGAATCAAACTTCGAGAAAGAAACTGGGAGGGGAGGTACAAGTCGGGATGCCCTTATGGGGATCCCTTTCTACAAAAACAAAAACACAGGCAAGTGCCCTTTTCTTTTTTTTACAAGAATTACAAGAAAGTTACAACACGAGTCCTAACTAATTTTGCCCTAAGCAATCGAGAACTTCGGTCTCTGCACTTTCAATTGTTTTGCAGCTTTCGAGAAAGCCAGATGAACCTACAGGCCAAGAATTAGTTAAGGAACAAAAAACACACAAAAAGCCATAAATAGAAATTGAAAAAAAAAAACGAAAAACTGTAAAACTGAAAAGAAAAAAACGTAAATCAAAAACCAAAAGAAAATTTGTAAAATCAAGAATAATAGAGGAAATTTAGGTTAAAAAATCGTTGTAAAAACAACGCTTTCCCAGCAATGGTGCCATTTTGATAAAAGAAACTTGATATCCGATTACGGTTAATAGAATGTGTTGTCGGTGTAGAGAACCGCAAAGAGATCCGAATTAAACAAAAATCAGTTAAAATAGGAGAGAGAGAGAGAAGGTGAAGTGGATTAATAAACTTCTCTCCTATTTAAACCTTACACTATTTTATTTATCCAGGTAAGTATGCCTGCGTTGAACACAAGGTAGCAGAATGCTCAAACTACGGTTTTCGAGACAAGGAATAAATCCCAACCAAAAATTCTCTTTTTATTCTTGAATTTACAATGAAAGAAATGGCGACAAATTCGGTTTAAAACAAAATCAAGAAGACAAAATCAAAACCGCATAAGAAAGCGACGAAAAAATTCTGGAAAAATACTCGAAAAATAGCTTGGGTAGTTGTCAAGCTTCCCTAAAAAACTCACGGAGAAATGAGAAAAATACGAGGTTTAAATGACCCTTACAAGCCAAGGGCCTAACTGTAAGAAAAATGTTTAGTTTTTATTACAAAACAATCCCTGGGAGGACTAAAATGCGAAAGAAACAAGTTTGATTACAAATAGGTCCCCGCGCAAGGACCTAATTGCAATTTTTGATTCTTCTAGAGGTGGGTTGTAATTCCTCGAAGCCGGTGGGGTTTATGATGCAAATTTTCCACCCCTTCGTGTTGAACGACGGAGATTAGAAGGTGTCACGTGATCTGAACCGTCCACGCAGGACACGTGGTGCGCGCATGTACACCACGTTCTTGAGGTTCTTCAAGCAGTTCGTGCGGCTAACGAAGGGTCGATCTTCTCCAATTTCTCCTCGGCGACTGGTGGCGATCTGGAGCCTCCTGCAGGGCCAGAGGAGTGGCTCCTCCACTCCTCAAGCTCGCCCGTGGTGGTGCTTGGTTGGAGATGGTTGATGGACGACGGGAGAACGTTGATGAAGACGGCAGCCCAACTGATCTAGGAGGCAATTGATATTGATTATTCTTCTAATTTTCTTGGACTTCTGAATCTCCAGATGGAAGTTTAGTATGCTCCAGATGATAGTAGACCTGCAAAGAATGATGGTATATGCTTGATTTGCGAAGAAATCAGCCAACTAGTAAGATTTGCAAGTTCAAAAAGTGTGCCTCCAGAATTCGTGAATAAAGTCGTGCAAAATAGCAAAGAATGATATGCGAATTGGTTGGTTCGAAATGATTTTGAGTTGAATATAAGTTGTCACATTTAAGAAGGTTGATTAATGAACATAATGTCACACTTAGCGACGCTAATTAGGATACGAAGATTGAGAAACAAAATCACGAAGATGGAGGAATAGATCTGGGAAAGAGAAGTGTATTACTTCTGATGTTTGCTCTAGGGTCGGTCTTTGTCGGAGCTGGACGAGGCTCGAAGCAGCGATGCAAGGTGGACGAGCACCTTGGAACGTCTACTCCAACGTTCCTCTTCCACTCTGGACGGCGCCTTGGTGTTGTCACCACCAGAGGAGCTAGAATGAAGCTTGGAAGGAGGTGGGTCGGCTGATGGTCCTGGAGAAGATTCAGTTAAGGAGAGTTAGTTGTAATGGCGTCACTTCATGCCCTTTTGTAGATGAGTTCCTTGAGCTCCAAGGTGGATCCAATGGATGGCGTGAATGAGGGTTGTTAGGAGAGTAAGAAGAAGGGATGAGATCGAGTGAAGCTATTAGAAGTTAGGCTTGAAAATTCAATGAAAGCGGCCGATTCGAGCAGAAGCTTCTTCGGTTTCTTGGAGAAGAAGCACCAGGTGCTGACACGTGCCAGCACCTGGTTGGCCAGAGTGTAAATTCCATATTAATTATATATTAAATAGTAAATAATGTTATTTTAAATAAGTATAAAAATGAAAAATGTAATTAATTAAATTATCTAATTTATGGAATAATTAATTTTCGTAAATAATAAATATTATGCGAAATATAAATAATATATTAATATATAGGTATAAATAATAAGTTTTGGATTTTTAATTTAATAAATAGATCATTAAATATAAATTTTATATTTTCTTCATTATTAGAATAATAAATAAAGAATATGTGAATTTTTAGGGATTTTAATAAATTAATTTCGATATATTAATAAATACAAGTATAAGTTATACAGTTCAATTTCATCTATAAATTAGTGTTTTGGATTTTATTAAAATAATAAATAAGCTCCAAAAAATCTGAAATAAATTACAATGAAAATGCAATATCATGAAAATAATTAGAAATTATAAAATTAATAAAACTATCAATAATGGTTTCTAAATAAAATAAATAGCCCAGAAACCCCTTTGTCACTAGGTCCCAAAATCGACTTTTTGCAAATGGACTTCGAATTCAATGAAATCACCTCTATTAATTAGAGAATATTATTTTATGAACTCTAAAAGTGAGTAGAGTGAAATTGGAGGTCGTATGAGAAAATTATGAGGTTCGGAAGTTGAGAATTTAACAATTTAAAAGTTGGATTTCTTGGTATATATACAATATAATATTTTTAGCTTTTTTTTATTTTTATATACATTTTTAGAATTAATTAGGAAAAGAGTTTGGTGAAAAATATTTACATATGAGTTAATTAAAAATCATTGAATTTTTGTATTTATTTGATAAATGGTTCAAAGTGTGTGAAGTGTATCTTAATTATTTTTTATGGTTTTCTTCTCTTATCTCCCCCTACTTGTTGTTTTGTCGACCAATCCATACTGACTTGGTCTCGTGGGTTAGGGTATATAAATATATCTTTCAGCTATATTTATATTATCTTAGTCATATTGTACATATATACATATCTATAATCTGCCTTCTTTCTTTTCTTTATTTTTTTATTCTTTTTTTATTTACATGTTTTTGATGCTTAAAAGTGCATTTTTATTCATGAATGATGTTTTGATAAAAGATGGGAATTAAAGAATATTTACATTTATTTGTTAAGGGTTTTAAGACAAAATGCGACAGAAAATTTAATGAATCATGGATTCATCAACTTCCATCTTCGTCGCATCATCGTACCACTGAGGGACCTCGAGCATCTACTCCAGACGCTACCAACTCTACCCCCACCAAGCCAGCTTCCTCGTCCGATCCTTTCTTCATCGCCGCCTCCTGGCCAGAGCCAGTTGTTGCCTTCATCGATTATCTCCACCCTTCCATCTCTGCCTCTCTGATTCTATCACCGACATCACCATCGACCTTCATCGAGCTCCACCTTCCAGTTAATTCCCCTTACCCTCCTTCATCGTGTTCTCATCTCCTCTGCCACTTTATGCCCTTGCTTGGACCCACTGTTCATTGCCTCTTTTGCATCATCATGCCTGATCATCCCCCAATCTCCACTAGATCTGATCGATCGCGTATCGCTCGTCCAATCCCAGTCCAATCTCCCTGATTCCCTTTCTCATTCGTCCAATTCTTCATCGATGACACTTCTATATAACCAAAGATCCGCTTCCCGGAGTCTGCATTCGCCAATAACACTAAGAACGAAGGAGACACCGATGGTGACAACCCGGTCCCCCTTCTTTTCTTGCGAGATCCAACCCTCTCGTGACCGTTGTATCACGCCTACTCCGTGTTTCTGCTTTGCTCTGATCCTCATCGACTGTCAAGTCGTACCTTCTATGTACCCCCCCTGTTCACCTTCTTCTATGTTCGCTTGGCCCCCTTGGCTTCTTCCTCTGTCTACCCATCTCCTCTGCACACTCTCTTCGATCATTACGTCCCTCCTCCACCACTCCATATCCTCCGCTACTCACTCTGCAATCCGCTCCATCACGATCGCGGCTCGAGTTTCGCCTCCTCCAGCTCCAGGAACTTCATCGCCATCCACCATTACGAGTTGAAGAAGAGGAACTCCAAGCCATCTGTGGTTACAGAGCTGAAACCTGCTCTTATATCCGGTGTACCCCCTTCTCGCATGACGAGACCCAGCAAAGCCCACTTCACTATTGCACGCCTACGAGATATGCTCTTCTCCAACAGTTGTCGTAGACCCCTACCAATCCAGTCAGCCACGCCTTCATCGCCTTTGACCGGCCTTGTCTGCTCTGACAATGAAGAGGCATGCTCCAAGCGGAAACTCCCTAGACCTCTTCAAGCGTATACAGCAACGCCCAGGATTCACCATCGTCATCCATCGACAACTATCAAAGAATCCATGCCACCTCTTCCTGGGTCAAAGTCCCAACACCGGAGACTCCTCCTCTAGAGTGGTCGTACAAGGCCCTGTTCCATTGTGAGCCGTCGGGGGCTGATCCCGAGACCCTCCCACCTGCATCTCTTCCCTCTAGGCTTGGCACGTGCCCCCCGATAATTTTGCGTAAAAGACCCAAAGGTCTTGTAAATACACCTACGTCCCTATTTTGTATTATGTTATTTTATTTAATTTTCTATTTTGCAATTAGACCCCCATGTTTCCTTTATATTTTGAACCTCTATTTGCATCCTTTTATTCTTCAAAAATTGGCATATTGTGCATTAACTATTTCTTGACATTATAGCATGTGATTATTAATTTTGTGATTTGTGGTTATTTAATAATAATTCCTTTTTTAAAAAAATGCATATTTTTCCCAATTAGTGATCTAAAATTCATAGATAATTAACCACTATTTGAAATATTGCCAAAAATTCATCGATGAGAGATTTAGTTGTATTGTATAGTGTGCCTAAAAATCATTACATTTACATGCATATTTTATTCTATAAAAATTATTTTGTGCTTCGCAATTTAATTTTTTATTAGATATTTAACTTTAAATTTTTAGGGTTTAATAATTTCTGAGATAGATCACATCGTGGTAGATCTTAGATAAATTTATTCCCAAAAAGTAAGTAGGTTTTATATTAATTTTAATTAATTATTGTGATTCACATTCCATGCAGTCATTTAATCATTAAATATTCATATTGCATCAAAAGATTCCAAAAACTTATACTGGATTCATATCATTATTCTCCACATTCCGGCCAAATTTTGTAATTTTTGGACTTTGTTTAATTCAAAATAACATTTTAGTCCTTAAAATCGGCCACATCTGCATGTGCATGTACTAGTTGCATAAAAAATATCAACAAATTTCCACCTCAAAAACCATGCCTTAAATTTTATAGACATTAACTTAGGTTGTTCCTTTACCTCCTTGAGTTTGACCGTGGGACTTGCCCATTTTAAATAAACGTAAAATCCACCTCCTATTAATCTAATTCAATGAATTGTGTAGTTGTTTTTGATTGATTCCTAAGTGCCTGACTATAACATAAAAGCAACAAATTAAAAAGGATTTTAAGTTTTTCGTTAATGATCTCGAAGGGGAGAGACCAATCGGGTGGCTGAAGGATATGCGCTTGAGTAACCAATCTTTTCAATGTGTTGAAAGCAAGGAGGACCTTATCATCTATAATAAAGTCAGTATCCTTGGTCAGAAGCTCAGTAAAAGGCCGGGCAATCCTGCTGAAGCCTCAGATAAATAACCTGTAGAATCTGACATGCCCCAAAAAGGACCTCACATGCTTCGGTGTTCTAGGTGGCTCAAGATTTGCAATGACATCCACCTTGGCCAGTTCGACCTCCATACCTCTTTCAGAGATGACATGGCCTAACACTGTCCCGTTTGTAACCATGATGTGACTCCTCTCTCGAGAGAGCACAAGATTAACTTCACAACATCTCTTAAACACTTGGTCTAAGTGCATCAGGCAGGAATTATAATCATCACCATTGATCGAGAAATTATCCATGAACACCTCCAAGAAACTACCTACCATGTCAGCGAACATGACCAACATACACCTTTGGAATGTAGCAGGAGCGTTACACAATCCAAAGGGCATCCGTTGAAAGGCAAAGGTGCCAAACAGACAAGTAAATGTAGTCTTATCTTGCTCCTCAGGGATGATTGTCACTTGGTTATATCCCAAATAGAAATCCAAGAAATAAAAGAACACTTTCCCTGTAGTGTGTTGATGATCTAGTCAATAAAGGGCAGAGGAAAGTGATCTTTCTTGGTCGTAGAGTTCAAGCGTTGATAATCTACATAGACACGTCAAGACGTAGGTACTCAAGTCAAGATCTCTTCTCCTTTCTCATTTATAACCACAATGATCCTAGCTTTCTTAGGAACCACTTGCAATGGTCTAACCTATTTAGAATCAGAGATTGAATAGATAAAGCCTGCCTCACATCATTTTGCTATCTCTTTCATGACAACTTCTCAGATATTAGGATTCAGCTTATGTTGAACTCACGAGACAGCTTGTTGTCATCCTCTAAGTAGATATGATGTGAACAATGATTTTATTTGTACCTTGGAGATCTAAAATATTCAAACCAAGAGTCTTGCAGTTTTTCTCTAGAACCAATAGCAAGCGAGATTCCTAATCAACGGTCAATGAAGTGAAAGATGATCTTTCGAGATCCATAATCAACCACCACTTCTAGCGTTCTAAGGAACGACTGACCAAGTATGATCAATGTTAGGATTAACGGTACCGAGGAATCCATGTCCAAGACAATGAAGTCCACTAGGACTTTCATACCTTAGACTGTTACAATAATGTCTTCCAACACTCCATGTGGTCGCTTAATGGTTCGATCACCAAATTGAAGGATTACTCTTGTTGGTTTGAGCAAACCAAACCCAAATTCCTTGGTTGAGGAAGTGGGCAGGAGGTTGATCGAAGAACCACTGTAAAGAAGAGTGCTATCAAATATCTGATTGAATATCTCACATTGGATCAAAGGGGTTCCTTTGTCTTTCTTCTTTTGTGTGAGGTTTTTGATTGCGCTAACAGTTGCCATGGTAAGGATATCATTCTCTACATGGTTTCTTTTGTTCTTGCGGGGTTGAAGCTTAGATGTGCATGCCTCCTTTAGACATTGTTTAACATTTGGCATGTATTCCAAGACTTGTAATAGTGATCTCAAGCATGATATTCCTTAAAACCTTATTAATAGAAGGATCAGAAAGAGTTGTTTTCAATTTTTACACTGTTTGTTTTTCATTGCTTCTGGAAAAGGTACATATATATTTTCAAAAGCAATATTTTTTCATTAAGGGAATCAGCTTGTAAATCTGGATAACTATAAATGATACAGTCATACAATAAAGGATGAGAAGTAAAAATTGGAAATTCAGCCTCGTTGGCTCGTATGGGAGTAGCTGTTGGCACTGACATCTCCTTGGCTTCAGCAGCTCTGCTTCTGTTGTTATTGCTAGAATTTTGCTTTTTTCATTTTTTTGGATTTTTGTTTATTTAGAATTGGCTCCTCTAGGTGCATCATCTCCGCGGCTCTGAGTTGGCTTGGCTGCTGATGAAAAAGATTCACCCAAAGAAGCTTTATTTTCCCCTTCGCAGTTGCAGATAGTTGTAATACTCACTTTCAAATGGGATGCTTGCCGATCATCACTCCATTTCAGAAGAATCACTGACTGAATGCACCCCAGTCCCGCCCCCCTTTGTACTCATTCTTCCTACCCCTCCTGAGATTCACAACATTAGATAATAAAATCAAGTTTATGTCACTCAGGGTGTGGGGCAGTACAAGCTACTTGCTCTCTACACTTGAACTTGTTGGGGATTGTATCTACCTGCGTTGGTATGATCATCTTTGCAGTTGTGAGGTCATCAGTCTTCCGCCTCATCTCATTCATATTTTTAATCAATTGAGAAAGGAAATCCAGAGCGGGATTCACAAGAGAGGCCTCAGATGATTCAACGATATGAGATTGCTAATGATGGTAGAAATAAGGTTGTTGCTAAAACTTCTAATATTGATGAGAAGGGTATGATTCATACATGTATCGAGGAGGATGGAAATGTTGATACTAGCCTACCAGATGTTGGTGATAGAACGGTTGGTGGTATGCCAGCAGCTGAAAGTTTTGCCTCTAATTGTAATTCGGATGTGGTGGACACTAGTATTGGATTGTTGTTGGTGATGGTGTTGTTGAAAACTCTGTACACCCATATTATGGTGGATGGATGGTTGTCCTGTGGTTTCCCCAGTTGTTGTCCTCCAAGATGAGGCGAATCCTGTTCGATTGCCCATACAACATCCATGTGATGTATCTGTTGGGGTGGAGGTGGAGCAAATGGCTCGACATAAGATCAAGCTTCTGGATTGTAGACAACCATCCATGAGTGTTGTGGTGATTGTGAACCCTTATCCGGAGCTTGCATGTAATAAACATGATGGATCATTGGTTGTTGTGCCAGACTCTACTGTGATTGTGATGGAGATGGTGTCTGCTTTTTCAGGCTCAGGTACATGTGTCTCAGTGGTTGTCCTCACAGCATGGACGACATTGATGGTGCCTACAAGAAGCTCCAATTGTTGTGTGATCATATTGAGCTTATCAAATTGCTTGATTCTTTGTTCGATCACATTGAGTTTCTCCATATCTTGTGATCTCTTTTCTATTATGTCCACCTTGGAAAGATGGTTCCCAATGATGCTAAAGTTGGAACTCTCATCTTTCCTCTCTTCTCCATACTGCTCTATCATCATGTTGATGTCCTTGTGAGGAATCTGCGGAGACTTCTGAAAGGCTTAAGATGAGGACAATAATGATGATCCTTCGGCCATCTCTTCGAAACTTGCCAGACTACGTCCTCGTCTTTATTGAAAATATGAACCTCCACAGGCAACATCCACAAGTCGGTGTCTCTCCTCATGTAATCCCCCAAAGAAATTCTACACAAGGCTTGTCTTCGGCAAATTGTGGTGAGGTACTTTCCTTAGAGATCTCTGAATCGTTCCCATGCCTCATGGAAAGGCTCACGGGACAGCTATGAGAAGTTGGAAAAGAGAGCTCTCATTTGAATGAGTCGACACAGGGAATAGTACTTATGCAAAAATGTCAATTTCAGCTCTTCCCAGGTCGTGACTACTTTCCCTAAATGATTAATCCAGTAGATAGCCTTGTCCTAGAGGCTAAAAGGGAAAGCAATCATCTTCACCACCTCAAGTGGTAGGTTCGGATAGTACATGGTACTACAGATGCAGTTAAATTGCTGCAGATGAATGTATGGCTCCTCATTCGTATTTCAATGAAAGGTTGGCGGGAGAGGTAGTAGTGATGGCTTCAGCTCAAAGTAACCATGTATATGTGGAATTCAGATCCAGTCTATAACTTTCCCTACTCCAGGTTTTTAGGTCTCTTTGAGAGTCGATTTGTGCTCAACCTCTCTCTCCTCTTCCTCTCCACCAAGGTTTCCTCATGCAGCTGCTCCTGCTCCTCCATTGACACCTCCTCTATTTGCACCTCCTGGATGATCACCACCATGCTCACCTCCATGATCACCTTCTCCTCGATTTTCATGTTCCCTCCTCATCTCCATGAACATTTTCTGGAAAGCACCAAGGCATTGGCCTGATAGGTTAAATATTATTGTGAGGTCTAAATTGATGAGAGCATCCAGGATTTAACCTCATTCTGATCCACACCTTGGTCTGATCCTTAGCCCATTCCTTGTCTCTGAGGAGGCATTTTTGAATCTGTGCTACTATCTGACTCAAGTTTGGGCCTTTGATATGCATGATGAGATGGGCTCTGATTAGTCTATATAAATGATGGAGTCTGAAAAGAGATTTCGATCTTAGATTCAAGCTCGAACAATGGATTTATTGGTGAAATATGAATAGGCGAAGAGGAGGATTTAAGTAGAGATCCATCCTGAACCCTAAGTGGAGTAAAGATCGGGGAGCTCAAAATGAGGTTCGCAAAAGACGAACACAACTCTCTATGATTGCCCCGACAAAGTGGCGATGTAGGCATCGAGGGGTTGATGTAGGTGTTTGCAGAGTCCGAAAAAAACCCCCCAAGAAGCGACATCGTGATGGCAAAAGATATGAGATGATGACGGAATAATAAGACGGAATAAAAGAATAAGAATTCAAGAGGAATTGAGAAGAGAAGGCTCGAAGCGAGGGGGATCAATGAGAAATAAAAGAAGAGAAGTAGAGATGACAGGGCGCAAAGTGCGCTAAATTTTTTATCTTGGCTTGTTATGATTTAATCCAAACAAACATCAAAACAAGGGTTGATTCACCAACTCATCATAATGAAGCCATAAGAATTCGGAAATTATCTTTTCAATTTTATTGTTTATTTTTAGGAAATTATCTTTTCGCTTGTCCTTAGAGGGCTATCCCTATCGGGGCGTGTGTACTTCCAAGAAAGTGCCCCTTATCCACCACCTTTGTAACATGTGATCTACGCACTTAAAGGTCCTTTATCTCATGCCTAGGGGGCTACTCAGCCAAAGAAATAGAGAGGGGAAGTTGATAGGCGAAACCACTGTTTCCCCCACAAGTGAGGTACTCAGACACATGACGATGAGATAGACAACCCTGTGAGGGCATTTCATATGCTCCATATTTTAGACCAAGTCAGATGTTCCACACAAGGAGGGAACACTGTCGTCGACGAGGCCCTACTATCCTACGTACGATAGAAGTGCCATTACTTCGCTATCCTAGGTGATTATCATGGCCTCGCATATTGTGATTTGTGCTCTAATTCATAGGGTTCGTTCCTCACTCTGTCTGGAAGGTACCTGAAATCAATGAGGGCTTTTTGAACCCTAGATAATGAAGTTCGTTACGGATTTTTAAATTGAGTCATGTTTTCTTTAGAATTCCCTTTTTTGGTTTTTCACTTATTTTGAGTGTTTTTTGCAAAGGCCTAACGCTTTCTCGATTTCCTTTATTTTTCCTAAGTGATCAATAATAGGGGAGAGAACGGAAAAGCAATGCAAGCTAACACGATGCTGGAAAACTCATCATTGTGTTGTATGATGTATTCTCAGTTAGAAGGCTCACCTTGCTTCCTAGCACTCTCCATGCATGATGCTAGATAGAAGTGAAATTACACTAAATGCATGCAACGATGTGAAATCGTCCTAGAACATTAATTGTTATAACATGAAGCACCATATTAATTTGAATCTATTTCCAAGCATAGTGACTATAGGAGCATACAATATATTAAGCTTTGGACCTAGATTACTCGATCAAGCAATCCTAATATCTAGGGGCCCATTCATACAAAACAAAGAAAAGAAAAGTGAAAACACACAAATCACGTGAAACAAAACAAAGCAAAAAAATAAGGAAAGAAAAGAAAAGCGAAGAAAAATCATCAAAACCATCAAAACTTAGTGAGGTCCCCCAAATGCATCGACACTTGGTGAAACAGACCCTGAATAGTCTATGTGTCCAATGTACATGTTTATCTTACAAGTTCAAAATAAATCTCTCTCTAACACACAAATAAAAAATAAAATAACCACCGAGGAAATATGCTCCTTCACACTATGCTCTTTCTCCTTTGGCGCTCTCTCCTACAAGTCGGGGAAGAATAACCCGCTCTGCTTCTCATGGGTACCAATGTGATTCAAAGATGGCCTCCCTCGATAAGCGGTCCCTTGAAATAAAGGAATCAAGAGATGATGTTAGAAGTAATTATGAGACAATATATGCAAAATAATATGGAAAGCTATGTAAATAGATAAGCAAGCAAGCAAATCTAACGTGCCTAAGGATGTTACTCGACCATTGCTTACAAGCAATGACGGCAACTGATGGAACGAGGTGATTTTTACAAAATGATGGAGTTCCTAATGCATGGTCTTGGAGGGCATGCGGTGACCGACAAGTTTGGTCCTACAATCGTTGTAACGATGCCTCGTGCACTACTTGGGTCCAACCACTCCAACTCAGTCCAATCAATAATCAAAACCCACAGATGTGTATGTATAAGGAGATCACGCAAGTGTGTGAGTAATGAAATTTATTTAACTCTACATGAAATGTGTATAAGAGAAGCAGGTAGAGTATCATCCATGGGAGCAAACAAGGACAAATCACAAAAATGAAACCAGAGTCAAAGAATCAAACACGAAATTGCCGATTTCACATCCTAATTAGGTTTTTATGTATTTTTGTGGGTTTTATTTTTATGGATTTTTTATTTATATTTTTATGGATTTTAATTTTGAAATTTTTTTAATAATTAATAATATATAATATTAAATAAATAATAATATAAATATACGTGAGAGATATAAATAAGAGTCTTTTATATTTTTAAAATATAGTAAATGATGTAAAGATACGCAAAATAAAATATTTTTGGATGTATTTATATTTTTCTTTATTTAGGGTATTTTAGGATATTTTTCAGTTTTTTATGAATTTTAAGAATTAAAATTCACAAAATAAAACAAATAAAAAATACAAAAACTTCAAATAGGCCAAAATAAATATCTATTGGGTCAAAAAGGGCCCAAAATGATTTCCCCTTTATAGAAAACAAAATAAAGAAAATTTCAAGTATTTGAACATATTTTTTTGATTTTTCTACATTTTTTATTTTTTAAAGTTTTTTATATTTTGCATTTTTCAAGCTTTTTGTTTTGGTTTTTTTATGAAATTTGGGTAGGTGATAAAATATAGCAAAATACATTTTCGATGATTTTTAGAGCTATATTTTAACTTCAATGATTTTTCAAAGTCAAAATAATAAAATATTTCGAGTTCTGCACGTTCTTAATTTGAAATATAATATTAAACACCTTAAGAAATTTATTTATGATATAACATTCTTTAAGGTATTTAAATTAATTTTCTTAAATTTTTGGAGTTAATTAGGTAACTAATACAGTTAAAATAAAAAGCAACCAATTAACTAAATAGTACAAGGGTTATTCTACAATTCTAGAAACCTTAAACATGCATTATTAACAAATAAACAGAGTCCAATATCTTAATCAAATTTTTTCTAATTAATTTCACAATATAGAAATGCATGGCATGGGTATATATGTAAATAAACAAAGATCCATGGCATCAAAGCAATTTTTTCAATAAATTATAAAGTTAATATAAATTGGCATGGACTAAATTGTAATTTTCAAAATTATTTTAAACATTTCCAAGTAAGTTCTTCAAAACCACATCATAAAAGGTGTAATTTTCTATAAAAACCCACATGTGGGACGATATGTGAGGTGTTGTGGCTTGGACCTAAATGCAAATACCAAAAATCTAAAAATTCTAGATGCAAAGTGTCCAAAAGTTTTTTAACTACGATGAATAATTACAGGACCAAAATGTAAATAGCAAAAGCATAATGGAAAATAGTAAAAATTACCTACTTTGCATGTTAAGGAATGGCTAGGATCCGTCCACTTATACACATGGCGCACATCCAATGGCTAGTATCGCTTCATCGATCGTCGGCTCAGATTAGGTCCTTAGATGGATCCTACAGTGGATGACGAGTTTGATCGGATGATGGACATTCAATCTGGGCAGGGGTTCTTCATTGGACGGTGGCTAATGGAAGATCAGTTGAAGAACACCTGTGTGGCAAGCTTGGATCGAAGCTCCTAAACTAGTCCAGCCTGCTCCCATTATGCTGATGGGCTAAGAAGCTTCATAGGATGATGTCGGACTAGTTGATGGCCGGATGAGATCTCGGGACCCATTGAACGGGTCCCGGAGGTCGGAGAAGAAGCAGCAACCTGGAGGAACTTCGATTGGACTTAAGACCCTCAGATAGGGTCCGTTCAAGTTGGGGTATGCATGATTAGAACAAGGACCATGAAACAAATATTCCAGACATACAAAGAAGCAGGGAAGTGTGGTGAATGGAATGGGCAGCTAGATCTCTAGCGAGGTGGTGAAGGGAGACCTGTCAGACCCGATCTATATGAGATCGGGGTGGCTGATGTGATTTGGGAGATGAAAAAGTGAAGGAGAAGCTGATGGAGGTGGAGTGGAAGGTAGAGAGAACGTGAATAAGCAGGAATAGGTGCTAGAGCTCCAAGCTTCGGCGAAGTACTTTTTTATAGATTTAAGCAAAATCAAACAAACTAGAAGTAGACCTAAGTTACTGCTATGTTAAGAAACAAAATGCAAGCAAATGAGAACCTCACCTCGTCGGAGACCAGGGAGTAGATCTTCACCGGAGGTGATTCCGACGAAGTGTGGATACACGTCCTCCTTCTTCGTCCTTGCAAAAGAGTCATCGTTCAACATTCCTTTCACTAAGGCAGAGCGCAATAAGGGCTCAGAGGGGGTTAGGGAGGCGATAAGTGGTCAATAGATTGAAGGAGAAGGTTGCTGCTAATTTATAGTCTGCTAGAAAATATGGAAAAGGGAGCTAGGGTTTCGACGTGATTGGCTGACAAGGATCAGTTTAAGATGATTCGTGAGAGAAAGCTTGATACGATATGTGATTTTCAAAAAGAAATCAGGCTCAAATACACAAAGAAGGTCATGGGAAAATTTGGAGAAGTCCGCTACCCGACCAAGTCTAACAGACAGTAGAGGGGAGGGGGTTGTAGACCTGGGGTCAACAGTCCAAGGTCCACGATTAGGCCACATCAGCGCCAACTAAGCGTAAAATGACAAAACAACAAAGGAAACAAAAGAATAATAAAATTAAAATAAAAATGATTTTATTTAAATAAACTTAAAACATGAAATATATTACATATTTAATAAACTATTTTTTGGCAAAATTTATATATTTTAATAATGTTATTTGTTAGGTTTTGGTATTTACATGTTATTTATATATATAAATACCTAAATAAATCCTATTTTATTATTAAATTATGATTTATAATTTATTATTTTATATACATATTTTTAATAATTATAATAATTTACTTGTGTATGCTTATATTTTTATTTTTTTTTCCTGGAATAATTTATCTACATACAGAATTATTTAATTTTACTTCTATTATTTTCTGATGCAAAAATATTAAATAATTGCATTCCAGTCCCTGTTTAACAGACTTTATTTTGCATGTTCTTTTCATTGAAATAAACTTTTTTATTGCTCAATAAATTCTGAAAAATTCATAATACATTCCTGTTGCATTTCATTTTATTTTTGTTTGTTATTATTAAAAAATAAAAAATGGTGTCATTTTATCTTTCTAAAATTCAAAAAATCATTAAAATTTGAATATTGCTTTAAAAATTCCAAAAAAACAGATTAATTCTATTTTATTGTCTTTTAATTCATCTCCAATTTTCGTGCATTAATTCTTTTCAAAACCCAAAAAAATAAAAAATATCAAAAAATTTTTTGAAAAATCACAGAAAATTTTACAAAAATTAAAAAATCATAATTTTACTTTCTATTTGTAGGTATTTGTCTATATTTTAGCATAAAAATAGTCTCCAGGTGTTTTGGGCGCTTAAAATATTTTTAAGTTGCAAATTACTCTAGGTTGTGCACTATTTGTCATTTTTGCCACTGCTTGATTTTTAGAACAAAAAATACAAAAACATCTGAAAATTCTGCAAAAATTTTCAAAAACATTTCAAAGCCTTTAAAACCCAAAAAAAATCTCTGGATTTTTCTAAGCATTTCTGACTATTTTGAAAAATATAAAAAGAGTGTGGTGTGTGTATTCCTTTACTTGTGCATATTGTTTGTTATTCGAAAATAAAAAATGCAAAATTAAAATCAGTAAAAATTTGAAAATCAAAAAATAAAAAATTAGAAAGAAGGAAAAAAATTAAAAAGACAAAAAAAATCACAAAAAACCAAGATAGTTTGCATTTGAGATTCCTTTTTCTTTTAGCTGATTTTCGATTATTTGAGTAACCCTCGAGAATTGTAGCCTCCTTGTGTTCGATCCTGTTGCTATACAGGTAAATAAGTAGCAAAAATTTCTCTCGCTTCATTCTTCTTGTAATAATTTTTGTATCTTGAGAAGAAAAAAATTGTTTGTTTGTGCCAGGAATTTTGGGAAATACAACGACAACTTTATATCATTAATAACCAATCCTCAAAGAATCTCACCCAACATATACTGGGACCATTTTGCAATTATTTTAAGTTTATAGGCCTAGCAGATAACAAGCAAGAAAGTCTAGGGGCTAAATATGCAATTTTTCCTACAAGCACAAGCATAGCAGGTGATTCACAGCTCACAAGGGTATAAGAGTAAATACTCAAAATAAAACATCCATTTCATAATAGATAAGAAGTTCAGAATAAGATCTGCAAATATCCCAAAACACTCATACGCATGCACGCGACTTAGACTCGATTAGACTAAAGTGCAAATAAAAAAAGTACGAGGTTTTAACTACAAAAGTTCTTAACTACTTCTTATATTTATTGGACTAAATGCAAATAGCATAAAAGTTAGGGTAAAAAGTGAAGTTTACCCTTGCAGACGTGGATGACATGTGGCTCTGATGAAATCTAACGGTGTAGGGCTCAGCGGTAGTGTATGGTCCTGATGACCATTGGGACATGGATCTGACGGCTAAGATCCCAAGTGAGCGTGTGTGTCAGATCCATGTTGAAGGCTAATCTGACGTTCAGAAAAAGGGCATGAACGAGCGGTGCAGATCCAGCCTGGGGGAGCATCTCCTGATCTGACGGACGTAATGAATGATGGAAGAACAAGTAGCAGGGGAGCTTCGATCAAAGATGGGTGGCGATCTGCTGATCAGATCGAACCTCCCAGAGGTCCAGCACCTTCGCAACGGTGCTCTGCTCGAATGGCCAGATCTGATGGATGAAGTGACTATCAGATGGTCGATACGGTGGAGCTCTGTCTAGAGATGCTCAGTTGGGTCCGTCGAAGGGCCAAATGGTGCTCCCCTAGGCGTCTGCACCTGTAAGGAAACTCCATGCTCAGAGATGAAGCTTTGGCCGAGGTTATTTTTAAAGAGAAACGGGGGAAGCGGTGGTGAATATGTTCAACCTTTGGCGGAAACGGAAGAAGGAGGTCGCACCCTAATCCAGCTCCTATGAGCTGGTCTAAGGATTGTCAGGTCGTGCGAGGAGATGATGGGTGAGTCGGCGTAGCGACTTATATGGGTAGAGGTATGTGACGGAGCTCTGACACAGTGGTTGATGCAGGCGGAGTTGCGATGGAGTGGAATGGCTAAATCGATGTGAAGCGAGGAAAAGGAAGCGAGATAAGGGGTACCTGGAGTTGCTAATGTGCTCAGGAACTTTAGGAGAATCAGTTGGTGAGGTTATGGCCTCAACCAAGCTGCGAAAGGCCGGGAGGCTTGTCATGGCAGAGGACTCTGTCCACGAGCTGAGCAGGTGCAACCTGACGCTCACTAGGGGTCCTCTGAAGAGCTGTCATTATCTTAGAGGTGGATAAGGGGCAATGGTGGCGCGAGGCATGAGCTACCCAGCTCGAAAGGTGAAGGAGAGGTTTTACAGGGGATGTCTAGGGTCTAGAAAGATCAATGGATTCAGCGAAACCTTAGGATGATCCGGCTGCCCCTAGGGATCCCCGAGGATCATGGATCATAGGATCATAATCGGGTGTAATAGAGGTCAGACCTGATTTGGGAATTTTGAGAAGAAGCTCGGGAGAAGGGTATGTCAGGTCGGGCCAGCTAAGGCAGACGGTTGACAACTGTCAATATGCTGACGTGGTCCAATCAGAAAGGCTAAAAAATGAAAGAATAATGAAGTAAAAATAACGAATGATTTTAAAATAAAAAGTGAATAAAAATAAAAAAATTGTTTATTATTTTACAAACCATTTTTCAGTGATTTTTAATTAATTTCATGACATCATATATACAGTATGTATAGTATAGTGTATTATACATAGGTATAATATACCTATATATTTTATACATGTTTTTTTCTTTTATTATTTTTACAAAGATATAATTTCTTTTATATTTTATTTATTTACAAAATAATTTGAGAAATATAAAATGACTTTTATTTGATTTTTACAAATCGAATAAAGGTATTTAAATGAATAGGTGATGTATACAATGTACACACAATTGTCTTATGTACAATGAATTGTAGATTTTATTTTAATTTTATTTTTTGTTTTCTAGTTTTTATTTTGTTTTTATGTTATTTTTATAAGGTATATATACAATTGTTTAAGGATATATACAAAATATACATATAATATAATTATTTATAGGTATAGATATTAAGTGGCTCTACAAGGATCCTATCTCCCCCTGCTTTCTTCCTTGTTGATCAAGCCAAGGTTTGACCTTCTCTCGGGGTTTGGGTCACCCTGTATTTGTTCTAAATACATCTTTCTTTTTTCTCTTTATTCTTTTTTTTGCAGATATGGGTTAATTATGCAATATTAACAAAGACATATACAATGATAATTTATTATATTTACATATATTTATAGATGTTTTTGCTAAAAGATAAAGCTAAAATAAAAAAGTAAAGAATGAGAAATATAGATTCATCAGATATCATGACGGATACATCAGATTTTGCAATTGTTGCGGTTCTAGGACAAAGACGAGATGAGATTCCATTTGCTATTCATTACGCTAATAGAATGATGGACGATGCCTAGAAGAATTACACAGTAACAGAAAAAGAGCTGCTAGCCATAGTGTATGCAGTGGAAAAGTTCAGATCACATCTCCTCGGATCCAAGTAACAATTTACACTAACCATTCTGCCATCAAATACCTTCAGATCAAGAAAGATGCCAAGCCTCATCTAATTCGTTGGATCCTTCTACGCTAATAATTCGATTTGAAAATCTCTGACAAACCAAGCATCAAAAATATGGTGGCAGATCATCTTTCTAGAATAGTTAATGCGGAGCCTCCTAAGCAAGATTCGATTCCAATCATAGAGACCTTCCCAGATAAGGTAGTCTTGTATATATCCTCTCTCCCCTAGTATGCAGACATAGTGAACTATCTTGTCTCCAAGAAGACTATGTCAGACTGGTCGAAGATCACACGTGATAAATTCTTGATAACAATCATTTCTACTAGTGGGAAGATCTGCATCTATTCCAAGAGGGCGCAGACTGCATCTGAAAGAGGTGTATACCTCAGTAGGAGATCATGGGTGTCCTAGACCACTGTCACAAGCTTGAAGCCGATGTACACCATGATGGAAAGAGAATGGCAGCAAAAGTACTTCCGTGTGGCCTTTGTTGGCAAACTCTATTCAAGGATGCATGTGATTATGTGAAGAAGTGTCATGATTGTCAGTGAATGGTCGGAAACATCAGCATGCACGACACAATACCTCTGAAGTACATTCAAATATCCGACGTCTTCGATGCATGGGGCATTGACTTCACGGGAACCATTCCCTAACAGCTAGGGATTCGAGTACATCCTGGTTGCAGCCGATTATGTCAGTATATGGGTGGAGGCAATCCCTTCCTGAATTGCAGACAGCTGCACAGTCTGTCACTTCCTGAAAGATAACATCATATCACGATTCGGAATCTCCAAGATTCTCATTTCTGACGGGGTGAACCACTTCATCAACATGGAGGTCAAGAAGCTGACCAAAGAATACGACGTCGCACACCATGTTGCAGCATCGTACCACTCACAGTCCAATGGCTTGGTTGAATGTTTTAATAGGGATATCAAAACAATACTACAAACCTTGTACGTCCGGATCGTAAGAATTGGTCACAACTACTTGATTCAGTTCTTTGGGCTTATTGCATGGCATACAAGTCTCCTCTCGGCATGTCTCCCTACCACCTTGTCTATGGTAAGCCTCGCTACTTGCTTATGGAGTTAATTCACAAATCCTTATGGGCAATGAACATGTGCAACCTTGATTCCAAGCAAGGAAAGAATCAAAAAGTTGATCTGAGTAGATTGGTTGCGTTCTGAGACTACGCATAAGATAACAACCTGATATACAAAGAGAAAGTCAAGAGATGGCATGACAAACACATCTGCATGAAGACTTTCAAACCTCTAGACCATTCATCATGAAAAATGTATGTGACAATGGGAGTCTACTCATATCAGAACTGTCACCTGACACACAGCCCTTTGTAGTCAACGGACAGTTGCTGAAGCCATATTTAGAGCACGACACATTAATGTCTGTTGTGGACTCCATAGAAGTTGTATTTCAAGAAAAGCTCGTTGAAGGATATGTGGAGATCCTTAAGCACATCACAAAGCGTGTGTATCGCATCGAATGTGATCGGGAGCGACTAGTAGCACCAGTTGCTCTGGGTAGTGGAATTTAAATTTTTTAAATGTGATGAAACTACATGATCCAAGAACCTTTCTCGGATCATTTCATCTAAACCACAATAGGTATAAGGTTTACCTCTTGAAGCGTGGCTGCGATCAAGTCTCTAAACTAAAAGACTTCCTGTCTCAAGTCCGATCCGACGAACGAGACGCTTGCAAGCGCGTTGATGAGATGCATGTTTCTCGCATTCCAAATTGATGATCCAAGCGATGAATCTCCTAATATCATCACACAATATCCGGCGTCTTCTTCACGAGCAAGGCGCACTGAAGGAGACGGAGATCCACGAGCAAATACTCTGGCAACATAACGACGATGCTGCAGCGATGACAACTCTCTCAATGGATCCATGGTGGATGGCCATAAGAGAGATAGGGAGAGAGCATTTGGCGTGTAAAGAGAAAGAGAAAGAGAGCATATGTTGTTGTCGTAAACGTGTCTCTCGGAGAGCAAGGGGTGACTCTTCTTATATAGGGTTTTGGGAGTCCATGGATCTCAATCCATGGACAACACACAATAAATGGTTGAGATTGATTTGTGTTTCTTTCAATGGCTAAGATTTCATTGTAAAATCACAATAACAAATGATTTAATTTAAATTAAATTATATTGATAAATCAACATAATTAATTCCAAATTAAATCACCTTTGACTAGAGATGAGATAATGAGGAGACTAACCTCTTTCCCTACAAAAGGTGGGACGGCTACCAATCATCTCATGAGATCTCACTACCTCATGAGATCTCATTATCTCATGATATATCATTATCTCATAAGATCTCATTATCTCATGATATCTCCAAGATTTACAACAACAATTGTTGTAAATATTTTTTTACAACATAATTCACAATTATCTTGTGAAAAACTTCAACAAAGCCATTGAAATTATGTGAATTTCATTCACAACACAAATCAAAATGTAATTATGTTTTCAATTAATCATTCAATGTAAATCCAATTCACAATAACAATTAATAAACAAATATAAATCATAATATGCTCTCTTTAATATATTATAAATCACATTTATAATATACCTAAATAATATGGATAGTGCATTCCACATTATTCTTATCCATGATAATTAAATCACATTTAATCATCTTGGATCTCAATTCTCATGTGCCCAAATAATATAAATCACATTCACATTATTCACATCTCCGATAATTAAATCACATTTAATTATCTTAGATAACTCTCCAAATAATATGAATCAAATTCATATTATTCATGATAATTAAATCACATTTAATTATCCATGTCTCTTAATGCTCGGATACATATATTAACAATGAAATTATCCATGAACTCTTTCAAGGATAATACACTTTCTCCGCGGATACTTGGATATAAGGAGACGGCGATTGTATTGTTCCATGTATAGTGACTTGGATATTGAGATCACATCTCAAATCCAGATCTTGCGGACCTCCCATAGATGCTTCATTAAATCAAGATCACACATCTAATCTTCTCATTACATCTGAATCACATTCAGATCAATGTACAACATTTGGACTAAGATTAGATTACTTCTCTATGAGAGGAGTCACTAAAATCCAGACATGTTTCATCACTCCCTCGGAATGGAAGAATGGTTATACAATCGTTTATGATCACATAACCCTCAGGTATTCCTAATACATGTACATCCTGCATACTGGAAGACCCAGAATAAATCTGAAGTATAAGATCAATTTTACACTGTCTACTTCAGAGTTTTATCATAAAGTTTCTCATTTGATCATTTGGAGTCAGTATCGATCATATGCTTTCCAAAAGCATATATCATACCCAGGTGTTGATCATATACTTTTCCAAAAGTATATATCAAACCTACAAATTCATTCAAGCTTCCAAAGCGAGACGACCGTGTACAGAATTTGATTCTTCCCAATATCTCATGAGTGAGTTCTTGTCTTCTAGTTCAGTAATGAAGTTGTATGATCCCTTTGAGAGATCGTATTACTCATATGCCCTTATATGCATACCTGTACACAGGTGTATAGACCTTGATTAGGTCATCAACCTATTGGTCTGCCAAATGTACATACTCAGACATATAGTAGCACATCTATCTCCAGTCAAAGGATGTGTGCCTATATCATGACAGCATACGACATAGGTCTTTGGTTATCTCGATCTCGTTAAGTCAACTCTTTGACCTAACTAATCTGATACGTCTGAATCTCTATTCCTATGCAGAGGACCTGCATCAAGAGGTTGGTTAGATATCAACCTTTATAGAAAGGATTGCCATCTCCTACTCAGGCTGGAGATCATATCATAATAATCATTTGACGGTGCTTGATGAGTCCTCAATCTAACTCTTTAGATACTCATCCAAGCACCAGCCTCTATGATTCAATAATTGAATCAACAGTTGTATGATCATCAAGATGGTCATGGCACATAACCCTAATTTTACTAAGGGACCTATTATGCAAATTATTTATTCTTCATTTCAAATTAGGGAAAGATATTCGCAATAACATTTATTGCATAATGGCTCGTCGTGGGCTCGCATGTCCAACGATCTCCCACTAGCCCAAAGAGACATTAATGGGCTAATCTTTAAACCCACACTCATGTGACAATCATATGCTATTTAGAAAAATAGCTAGGTAAGCTGATCAGTCACTCTGTTCTTGAGAGACTACGCCAAGTCCTTTTACGGCACTTGCATATCCCCTAATAACAGTGCTCGCATCCAATGCGAATGTTGCATCTCGTGCAACCAATACTCAATCTTGTCAGTTATAGTGTCCTTGACACTACATATTAATAATTATTATAACCAGTATTTCCATAATCATTATCAGAATACCGTTATTCCTGGAGATCTCTATCTCCTAAGGTATCCACAGTTAAGACATTTTAGATCACTATCTATAAAGTCTTAAGTTTTTGAAGATAAGACTTTTGAGATCAATATCTCAAAAATCTTTTCATCTTTGAAGATATTGTTATCACTGCAATCAAGTGTTTTATCTCCTTAGTAGGATTAGTAACAGCTACTACTCCCATTGCATGGCAGATATCTAACTTTTGTACACATCTAGCATACACTCGGCTTCTCGTAACTAATGCACAAGGGCAAGTAGTTCTAGCATTCACTTCCTCAACTCTTTGAGGTGTTATCCCTTTAGATAGGTCGGTACCATGTCTTAAGGGAAGGAAGCCTTTCTTAGAATTTTCCAGAAAATGGAACATGTCCAAGGTGTACTACTAATGTGACGGTCCCAATACCCTCTTCTCTTTGCTTCTTAACATCTTCAGAACTAAGATCTAAGAGGTATCCTTGAGATCATATCTCAAGGTATGGAATAGCCAGTCTATAAAACACTTATTATCATCCTTATATCATTCCAAATTATTAGGATATCATCTACAATTAGCACGGTGAATACAATGGCACTCCCACCAAGCTTCACATGGTTCATTAAGATTCTATCTGAAATTATAACATTTATGATTTCATCAGATCCAACGTTCCAACTACAAGAAGCTTATTTGAGTCCATAGATAGAATTTCTATCGCTTGCACACCTTGCTTTCCTAAACCATGAAGCCATGGGCTACATCATGTGAATATCCTCGGAGAGATATTCGTA
This sequence comes from Ottelia alismoides, assembly GCA_037367405.1. NCBI lineage: Eukaryota > Viridiplantae > Streptophyta > Magnoliopsida > Alismatales > Hydrocharitaceae > Ottelia > Ottelia alismoides. The sequence goes on from JAZKJV010006372.1 coordinate 258,802, forward strand.
GAGGAATGCAATCTTGACTTCCATTTTGAAGATGTCAAAGTCAAGTTGTGTAGCTATAGTTAACAATAATCTGATGAGTTTAAGCATGGTCATTGGAGAGCAAGTCTCATCGCAAGTGATGTCTTCTATTGAGTGTGTAGCTCATGACAATGAGCCATGCTTTGAAGGTTTGTACCTTCTCATCAGGTTCCCTCTTTCTCTTGAAGATCCATTTACACCTTAACGGGTCTTACCCATACAGGTGGACCCTCGAGGGACCATATACAACATTGGTATATGAAGTTTATTATAGACTTTATTGCTAAAATCCATCTTTCCATGTCATGATCTTTGGCTCATCACATGAAGTTCGATCATTGTCAGATTTCTCTGACACATGGAATACATCTTCAAACTCATTTGAAGAGGTATTAGTGTTTCATCTTTAATTGTCCTTTTAGTTTCCAATTTCAGGAGCCTCATTATTTTCTCAAGATTAAATGAGTTCCTTTTACTTCATTTTCATGTTGATTCTCAAGAGAGTCATCCTCTAAGAATCACATCCTTAGAGATGAGATCTTTTATGAACCTCAAGGACATAAAGTAGGTATCCAATACCATCCTTTATTTTCCTAATGAAGTAGCATTCCCTGGTGCTAGATTCCAGCTTACTAGCATGGAACCTTATAAGGATATATAATGTAGTCTCTACCACATATATATACCTGGAAACGAAGTGATAATTATGCTAAGATTAATCATTGATCAAATTATGTTGCACATGATCAATTGTATCTCCCTATAACTCTTTTGAGTTGAGGTGCATTAGGAGGATAGAGAAAGGAATGAAAATTCCTTTCTCCATAAAGTATTCCTTGAATTCATCTAACAGGTACATGCTACCTTGGTTAGATCAAATTCATTTTCATCATCCTTCAAACTTTGGTTCTAAACCGAAATTATGAAATCTTTGAACATTTCTAAGCTTTCTATCATGAAGGAAAGAAATCTCATATCACAAATATTTATCAAATGATATCACATACCATTAATGTTCATTATGATATAAATGATCCACATACATCAATATGTATGAGATCTTGAATACCTCGACATCTAACACCATTCTCAAAAAAGGGTGCATTGGATATTTTTACTTCGAATACAATATTCAAATAGTATGTAAGATTCGATATTTCAGACATTCTAAAGTTCATCTCTTACTAGTCTATTGATCTCATCAACAGACATATGTCCACGGTTTGATGCCAGATCATTGTCAAATGATCTTCATCCTCCTATTGATCGTATAAGGTTTAATTTTTCATTATTAGAAATGTTAATAAACCATTCATTAATTTTTAATTTATTAGATTCCTCCAGATATCATAATACTATCTAAAAGATATCCATCATAACTCTTTATGATAGGTCTATTTTAGAATTCATGTTTATTTTCAACATTTAGAAATAAACAACGAGTGTATTCTAATATATGGATCATAGAGACATTCTCTAAGATTGAGGGTTCTCCTACTGAAAATAAGAAGTCTGTCTATCTAATAGAGATTGTTGCAACAATTGCACCAATATCCATGTAGATGACTATTAAACCTGAAGATCAAATTCCAGACTTCTAATACATATGCAACCAATTGCAAGTGTTATTAGAAGAATGAGATACGATTATTATACTTTGATCTTATCAAATAAGAAAGTCAATTTCAATGATTATATGTAGATGTAAATTCGATTCACTATCTGAGTCATTCTCTAAGGATTCTAGATAGACTTGATAGTCATACTATCAATACATCGGGTCATTGCAGTAGTGGCATTCATCCAACCCTTTGGATGTCATATGTGTGTGGAAACCATAGAAGTACAGTCAACTCTTTGACTTTCCTTCTAACCTAGGTCCGACCCATGCTTCCACTATGCTCCTTTCATCTCTAAACAACCATTGCTTAAGAAAAAGGATCTCTTATGTTGAATTCATAAGATTTCAATATAAGAGTATTTAGACATTTATACATGCTTCATTTAATTCATACAATATGAATATTATGAAGCTTCATGAATGACTAAGGTATAGATAGTAGTATGATGACACTCATCATATCTACATACATCTTAACTCTTAAAGACTTAGGTTCAGGTAGGTACTCAAACATTTTGAATACATCATCTCTTATAGAGCTACCATTCTACATGATGCAGTGAACCATGTCATTCATGATTAAATGCCAAGAGCACATATGTATGCCAGAACATCTTCTTAGAACTTTATAAGGATTATGTGACAATTGTGATCATCATCAAGATGTCACTTCCGAAGTACATTCGATGAGAGATCAAGACTATAAAGACATACAAACCCTAGGGTTGTAGTCCTATTGACTATCTAATTGTCATTCCTCATTATTATGAGGAAACTTGCATATTGCAACCACATACATTATGTGTCCAACTGCAAGTATAATATTTTGATCATGGATCTAATCCATAATATTTTACTGGTTATTATTGAGTATATTATTGAGTGGATTTAATGAAGGATTATCTGAAATAAGACATTTGCATAATTATATATAAATATATATATATACACACATTTTACTTTGATTTAGGAATTTTTAACGGTTGTCTTGCCTTGTCAACACTGAAAGTCCATTCCTTTAATCAATTTCAATGTAAGAGATATACTTACCATTATATCCCAACAAGATCTCGGATCTCCTTTCTGACTTTGTTGCATCCCAATAATATGAGAAACTACAACTCAAATAAAAAGAAGTGGGAACTCATTCTGCCATGCAAGTCCAACTTGCATTCCAAATTCGGTCGTTAACACCTGGGCCCACCACCCCTAAAGTGATGTTGACCTGTCGTTAATTGAACCAACCGTCAACAGGATTATAACACACTATGCGTAATCCAATATCGCCCCAATAATATAAGGAATCGATATTGGGGTCACTACGTATACGACCTTACTCTTTTGAGAAGCAAAGAGCCCGATCCAGATGCACTTGTATGCAGGAGCTGTCACTTTAGACAGGTGTCTCCTACATACAATCCTTCACGACGGAACCCTTCGCCTTGACGGGAGACCATGGATGTCACTTATGTGATCCTCCACCTCATATTCAAATTCTAATTAATCATTATGAATCATATTCATTATGACTAATTCTTCCAAGGGAAATAAAAACTCTATTCATAATAGAGTGTTTTAATTTTAATTAGATTCTAACTAATCTAATCTTTTTAAGTTAATGATCTAATTAATATCCAATTAACATTTTAATTGTTACTTGAAATATGGTATTATCTCAAATACATATTATTTCGAATTTTAATAATTAGAAAATACACATGATTTCGCTAGCATTATTGAGTCCCTACCCGTTGTCATGGCCAGTACCGACGGGAGTGGGACAGACCACACACGGTGCAACCTGCTACCTCAACGCTCCCCGACTAGACACTATATCTACCTCAGGAAAGGATAATGCCAAATCAATCATTGTGTATTTGAGATGTTCATCGGTTCTTCAACCGAAATTATACCATATAGTAATAATCAAAACCATTTTGATTATATGGAAATTTTCCAGACAAGTTCTCAAACCTATTCAAGTAACATGTTTGTTGAAAGTGTATCAAGTAACCAATTGATTATCTAGATCAAATCTAATCATTTATTGGTTGAGGCAATGTCATTTATGGGAAAAATTATCATTCAAATATTTCCCAAATATTATACATAATTATTCCAGGAAATTAACCATTAATTTCACAAGTTTCTTAAATGACTATCACAAGATTCTTGATTAGGATTGTAATTTTCAACAGTGACCCTCACTTACTAAAATTAGCATATCTCATTCATTTTAAATCCAAATTAAGCAAAATAAGTTTCTAAAGTTTGCTAACTTGATTTAAAATAGAACCTATATGATTAGCATGCATTCCCAGGCATTTTAAAATAGTAATTAACTCCTTAATTACGGCATAATTCACCATCCACGAAACAATGGATACAGGTTCATTAAAGGGATATTTACACCCATAACCCTGAGTAATTCAATAATTACCCTAGGTACCCAAGATAATCACAAATTACGTACAAGACCCTGAATAACCACACCGTTTTACACCCATGACCTTTTGTTAGTTTACTTCATTAACTCAACCACGAGGTTGAGTTAATCTAACCCAATCCATGATCTAACAGTTGAGATTAATAAAAAAAGAAGGACATTGAGTTCGATTATGGAGCTTCCAGCGGATGGGTTCTTCAACGGAGTGCAGGGGTAGGCGGAGGCACGGGCGGGTGGGGGATGCATGACCTTGACCTGCAGGTGAGTTCACAGGAGGGGGAGGGGAGGGGAGGTGTGACCGACCTGGGGGGAGGGGGGGAGTAGGGCCTGGACCTGCAGGCGGATTCGCAGGCGGAGGCGTGCGCGGGGGAAGGGGGGTTTACGAGGGGCAGGGGGAGCTCCATCCCAGGAGGCGTGGGGGGTGAGGGGGTGGCGGAGTCGCACAGGAGGGGGGAGCTCCATCCCAGGAGGTGCGTGGTGGGAATGGGTGAGAGGGTGGCGGAGTCGCGCGGGAATGGGGGGAGCTCCATCCCAGGAGGCGTGTAGGGGGTGTGAGGGGGCGGCGGAGTTGTGCGGGAAGGGGGGGAGCTCCATCCCAGGAGGCACAGGGGGGTAATGGGGTTGATCCGCAGGCAGAGTCACCCGGGGGAAGGGGTGGGGGGCAGATTCGCAGGAGGGGGGGCGCCAGGGCACTACCTTGCATGTGGAGGAGGCGCGGGCAGGGGGGTTGACCTGGAGCTCCATCCCGGGAGGCGCGGAAAGGAGGGGGTGCAGGGGGCGGCTGAGGCTTGTTCGATCCCAGGAGATGCCAGGAGGGGGGCGTTGGGACTAAGGCTCCATCCTAGGAGGCATCGGGAGGGGGGAGGGGGGGCTGCGGCTCGATGGTAGGAGGAGGGGAGGGGTGTAGGCAGAGGCGCCTCCGCCACGGGCACGACCTGGGGTTGCAGGGGGGATGTGGTTCATCCCAGGAGGCCTTGACCTGGGTTGCAGGCGATGGAGGAGGGGGCTTGCTGGGGGAGGCGGCCGGCGGGAGGCCTCGACCTGGGTGGGGGAGATGCTTGGAGGACGAAGGAGGAGGGAGGAAGGGGACAATGGTTTTGTTGTAAATAACTCAAAGTTAAAGGGTCCGTCATAGTTGATGGGAAATTGGATGGAAATTAACACATGGTTCTGGGTGCAAGAGTTAAGCATTGCTCAAGGTCTTGTATGTAATTCGTGATTATCTTGGGTACCTGGGTATTTATGGAATTACTCAGGGTTATGGGTGTAAATATCCCTTCATTAAAATGATCATATCTTGAGTTATCGGATTCCAAATCACGCAAACTCAAATACTATTGTTTCCTTAATTAATGGAAACATTATCCAATTAAAATATTCATGTTTAAATAAATTAGTCAGGGCCAAAATTTTATCACAAATCAGGGCTGCGAAAATTGAAATGCGATAAAACATTCGCAATCCTTATGAAACCAAGTCTTCCTAGGTTTATGGATCGCATCCAAAACCTCCAACATGGCTCTGATACCACCTGAAGGATATGGGATATCCTTGAGCGCATCATGGAAGCGTGTGGATCGCATCAAATGCTATCGGGAGCGACTAGTCGCACTAGTTGCTCCGGGAAGAGGAATTTAAAATTTTTAAATGTGATGAAACCACATGATCCAAGAACCTTTCTCAGATAATTTCATCTAGACCACAATAGGTATAAGGCTTACCTCTTGAAGCGTGGTTGCGATCAAGTCTCTAAACTAAGAGACCTCATGTCTCAAGTCCGATCCGACGGAGGAGACGCTCGCGAGCGCGTTGATGAGACACGTCCTTCTCGCAATGAAAGTTGATGATCCAAGCGGTGAATCTCCTGATCTCGTCACATGAGATCCGACGTCTTATTCATGATCAAGGCATATTGAAGGAGATGGAGATCCACGAACAACTACTCCGGCAGCATAACGACGATGCTGCAACGATGATGACTCTCTCAATGGCTCCATGGTGGACGGCCATAAGAGAGATAGGGAGAGAGCATTTGGTGTAAAGAGAAAGACAAAGAGAGCATATGTTGTTGTCGTAAACGTTTCTCTCGAAGAGCAAGGGGTGCCTCCTTTTATATAGGGTTTTGGGAGTCCATGGATCTCAATCCATGGACAACACACAATCAATGGTTCAGATTGATTTGTGTTTCTTTCAATGGCTAAGATGTCATTGTAAAACACAACAACAAATGATTTAATTTAAATTAAATTATATTGATAAATCAACATAATTAATTCCAAATTAAATCACCTTTGACTATAGATGAGATAATGAGGAGACTAACCTCTTTCCCTACAAAAGGGGGGACGACTACCAATCATCTCATGAGATCTCATTATCTCATTAGATCTCATGATATCTCATTATCTCATGAGATCTCATGATATCTCCAAGATTTTCAAAAACAATTGTTGTAAATATTTTTCACAAAATAATTCACAATTATCTTGTGAAAAACTTCAACCAAGCCATTGAAATTATGTGAATCTCCTTCACAACGCAAAACAAAACGTAATTATATTTTCAATTAATCATTCAATGTAAATCCAATTCACATTAAAAATTAATAAACAAATATAAATCATAATATGCTCTCTTTAATATATTATAAATCATATTTATAATATACCTGAATAATATAGATAGTGCAATCCACATTGTTCTTATCCATAATAATTAAATCACAATTAATCATCTTGGATCTCAATTATCATGTGCCCGAATAATATGAATCACATTCACATTATTCACAACTTTGATAATTAAATCACATTTAACTATCTTAGATAACTCTCCAAATTGTATGAATCAAATTCATATTATTCATGATAATTAAATCACATTTAATGATCCATTTCTCTGAATGCTCGGATACATATATCAACAATGAAATTATCCATGAACTCTTTCAAGGATAATGCGCTTTCTCCGCGGATACTTGGAGATAATTATAGGGCGATTGTATTGTTCCACGTATAGTGACTTGGATATTGAGATCACATCTCAAATCCAGATCTTGCGGACCTCCCATAGATGCTTGATTAAATCAAGACTGCACATCTAATCTTCTCATTACATCTGAATCACATTCAGATTAATGTCCAACATTTGGACTAAGATCACATTACTTATCTATGAGAGGAGTCACTAAAATACAGACATGTTTCATCACTCCCTCATAATGGAAGCGTCATGGTTATACAATCGTTTATGAACACATCACCCTCAGGTATTCCTAATACCTGTACATCCTGCATACTGGAAGACCCACAATAAACTCGAAGTATAAGATCAATTTTACACTGTCTACTTCAGAGTTTTATCATCAAGTTTCTCAATTGATCATTGGGAGTCAGTATCGATCATATACTTTCCAAAAGCATATATCATACCCAGGTGTTGATTTATATACTTTTACAAAAGTATATATCAAACCTACAAATTCATTCAAGCTTCCAAATCGAGACGACCGTGCACAAAATTTGATTCTTCCCAATATATCACGAGTGAGCTCATGTCTTTCGGTTCAGTAATGAACCTGTATGGTCCCTTTGAGAGATTGTATTACTCATATGCCCTTATATGGACACCAACACACCGGTGTATATACCTTGATTAGGTCATCAACCTATTGGTCTGCCAAAAGTACATACTCAGACATATAGTAACACATATGTCTCCAGTCAGAGGAGGCGTGCCTATATCGTGACAGCATACGACATTGGTCTTTGGTTATCTCGATCTTGTTAAGTAAACTCTTTGACCTAACTAATATGACACCTCTGAATCTCTATTCCTATGCAGAGGACCTGCATTAAGAGGTTGGTTAGATATTAGCCTTTAGAGAAAGGATTGTCATCTCCTACTCAGGATGGAGATCATCTCTTAATAATCATTTGATGGTGCTTGATGAGTCCTCAATATAACTCTTTAGATATTGATCTAAGAACCAGCCTCTATGATCCAATAATTGAATCAACAGTTGTATGATCATCAAGATGGCCATGGTACATAAGCCTAATTGTACTAAGTGACCTATTATGTAAATTAGTTACAGGGAATGATATTTGCAATAACATTTATTGCATAATGGCTCACCGTGGGCTCTCATGTCCAACCCTCACAGAGGCAAATGGATCAGACATTTGAGCAGAAAAATCACAAAAATATTTTTGTTTTCTTATTTTCTTCTTTTCTTCTTTTCCTTTTTCTATTTCTTCCAAAAAGGTGTTCACCCCTATCATCATTGTCATACTTAGGACATACTTTGTCCTAAGTATGGGGGGTGATCATCTCGAGTTATTCATTTTCTGATCCCTCACATGTCCCCTCAACTCTTGATATTATGTATATACTTAGGGATATCTTACCCTAGGTATGGGGGGACAGGTCGAGCCGATGATTATGTATATTCCCACCCTTGACCCTCGTCAGGGTCGGTCTAAAAGTCATAGTCGCGGTTTCTACAAGCTCAAGTTTGAAAGGTCGGATATGGAAGCGTACAGTCTGTTATACTTAGGATTGTTTCATCCTAAGTATGGGGGGACGGTCAACTTCTCATTCATTCATTCTTTAGCTTTGTAGTATACACTTTTCTATACTTAGTATGAGTTATGTCTTCCTTTTTTTCTCTCTAATCTATGAGGACATAGCTCAATCTAAGTATAGGGGGGTCCTATATACGTTGTATATACTTTATCCATAACTCGTACTTTCGTATTTTTAACAATATGGCTAATTAATAAAACACACATTTTTTGTAAATATAAGAAATAAATTGGTTTAAAATATTTTGCGTAATGATTTGAAAAAAATGTTTGAAAATCTATTGAAAAAAATTGAAAATTGTTTGAAAAATGTTTTGTAAAATGTTTTCAAATCTTTGAAAAAAATGTTTTGTGTGCAAAAATTTCTTTTATTGGTGAAATGAATTGTTTTGAAAATATATTTGCAAATGATTTGAAAAATGGTTGCAAAAATCTTTTGCAAAATCTATATATATATATATATATATATATATATTGTTGGGAAAATATTTGCAGAATGATTTCAATGCTTGTAAATGTTTGTAAAAATGTTTGTCAAATTTATTTGCAAAAATAAGTTTTCAAAATGTTTGCGAAATTGTTTTAAAAAGTGTTTTGAAAATCTTGCATAAATAACAACTCAAATAAATGCCTTACAACACTGTATAAAACCTGTATGTAAATCTTATAAATACCAACTAACACTCAACTTGAAAAATCCCTTATATAAAACTCACATGCACTACAATCTTTGTAAATATAGTTGCACTCCCACGTAAATAACAGAACAAATTCCCTTCACTCACCTTATTCAAAAATCTCTAAAATGTTGTAAAATCTTTTCCAAACTCCATAAAAAGTTCGAAATTGGAAAATTGCATCGCATAAATATTTTCTTTGCATTTTACATAGCATTTGCATTTTTTGGATTGATATTGATAATTGAACTAGTCCAAGTAAAATCTGAAGATTGGAGTTTGGTTGGACCTTAATTCAAATAATCACAAGAACCTTATAGGAAATGGAATTGAGATACTTAGGGCCTGTTTGAATTAATTCTTTGAGACCACAAGACTAGGTTCAGTATCGTCTCAACTGCCAAAGTAGAATATTTCTAAATGCACGTATGACTCTTGTCGATAATGACCTAACTTGTATACATGCACTCTACACTTTGCTGATACCAATTGAAGTGGTAGAAGGTTGGATTTGTGGGCATGAGACACAAGCAAATGGAAACATCGGAATCACACATATGTGGCCATTGTATCCCAACCTGGTCCAGTGGAGAAGAGGTCTAAAGACAGAAGTTTGCGGGTTGTAATAATGCTTCAAAAGAGGGATAATCTACTAGCTCAAGAGGAAAAGTCCTTATGTAAATGTTGTTGTATATAGTATTTTTCAAAAATGCATATTCAAAAACTCCAAAAAAATACGGACAAAATACCAAGAAAAATTGATTTCCATCGTAGTATGTTTGTACATATAGTCAATAAGCAAGCTTGAGCTTCAAAGTCAAAGTTACATGTGAGCCTGCAGTCGGATGCCTTGGCTACACTAGTCAAGCATATTAGGATAGGCTGCTACACTGGCTACCGTTCATTCTCTTCTCCACCTACTCTTCTTGAGCCAGTTGCACTTGAACTTCGAAGGGAATACACCGCTTATTGAGGAAGGAGTTGCTGGATTGGGGAATTAGCATCACCATGTTGGAGAAGAATGACTTTTACCATTTCATCCAAGAGGAGCTCCATATCACTAACACTGTACAAGGTAGACTCATGGCCATAAGGGATTGCATATGACATCGACTAGTTCTGACCTGGCTTTTGAGGAGACTGTTGCTACAGGAATTTTGAGGATCGAAAATTATTGATATGAAGGCGTTGTTGCTATCCCCAAAAATCCGGTGACAAACAAACAATTTTTTCCTTCTCTCGCTGCAGAATAATTACAAAGAATAATATGGAGCAAGAGAAATTTATTTTTCTACTTATTAACTTGTATAGCAGATAGGATCGAACTTAGGGAGGCTACAATTCCTGAGGGTTATTCAATTAATCGATAAAAATTCAATTAAAAGAAAAAGGAAATCTCAAAGGCAAACTATCCGTGGTTTTTGTGAATTTTTTCTCTTTTTAATTTTTTTTATTTTTTCCTTCTTTTTTTCTGAATTTCAAATTTTTAGTGATTTTAATTTTACAATTTTTTATTTTCAATATGCACAAAGAAAAGAACTACGCACACCAAACTCTTTTTGTACTTTTTAAATATATCAAAAATACTCAGAAGAAACCAGAGAAATATTCTTGGGTTTTAATGATTTTGAAATGTTTTTGAGAATTTTTATAGAATTTGCAGATGTTTTTGTATTTTTCTAAAAATTTAATAGTGACAAAAATGAGAAAAAATGCACAGACTGGAGTAATTTGCAACTTAAAATCTTTTAAGTGCCAAAACTCCTGGCAATTATTTTTATGATAAAATAATGACCAATTTCTACAAATAGAGACTGAAATCACGATTTTTGGATTTTTGTAGATTTTCTATGATTTTTATAAGATTTTTATTTTTAAAATTTTTTTTGAGTTCTATAAATAGTTAATGCACAAAATTTAGATAGAAGTTAAAGATAATGAAATACAATTACTCTAATTTTTTAAAACTTTTTGAGTAATATTCATTTTTCATGAATTTTTTAATTTTTAGAAAGAGAAAAATGACATGTTTTTATTTTTAAATAATATTAAATGATGACAAAATGCAATAAAAATTTATGCTAAAAAGAAAAGCACATTAGAAGCATAGCATGATTTGTAAGAGATTTATTGACCAAAGAAAATATTTATTTCAATAAGGGAAGCAAGCAAAGTCAAGGTCTGGAAGTCAAGGATTAAAATGTAAATACTTATTATTTTTGCGTTAAATATTAATAGCAATAAACCTTCAGATGAAAAGCAGAAATTACCTAAGTATAGACGTACGTCACACGTACCTTGTGCTCTGGCGGGGTGTTTCTGCAATTTTGAAAATACCCAAAGAACCGAATGCAATTTTTCCACTATTATAGTTCAGCCCTAGGGTTTTCTCTTAGTTGCTTCTTCAAGCAAGGAACGTGGAGTGCCGCCACCGCCCCTTTCTCAAGAGGATGGAGCGGGCGACCCGGCTGGTGCCTTGTCGTGCGGATGGTGGCTCGCGGTTGGCGGTGGCCTGGGCGAACATGCTTCGAGTCGACGAAGGCACGACACTGTCGGTGTATGTTGCGCGAAGGAGTTGTTGATCGTATGTGGAAGCAACTGCGGTGGATGATGGGCACGTGTGCGGAGGGGTCGGCCTGGAGCGTGGCTTCAAGCACGTGCATCGTCGCATGTACACAGTGTCTTCGACGGTTGGGGGCAGTGTTGTCAGTGCAGATCGGTGACACACAGTGGTGCGGTCGGCAGGCTGCTGCCAGAAGAGGGGTGGTTGTTGTCGTTGTTGTGCGTCGAGCTCAAAGGAGCAATGAGCTGAGGTCGGTGATGACCTGCAACGGATGGGGGGTGGCGTGGCGGAGTAGCACCCTAGGGATGACCTGAAACGGACGGGAGGCACCACTGGGCTCTTCGTTCCAAGGGGGAGGGACCAAGGGGCCGCCGCACACACAAGATATGGAGGTGCGGCTTAGCGACGTGGGAGGCGGCGGAGACGCGGCCTGGCTGAAGCTCGACGGGGGCGGCGGATCGGGCGGAGATGCGTGCGGAGGAGGGTGCGGCCAGCGCACCTCACGCGACGGCGCCGCCGCTGTGTTGGGCGGAGGGCTCGGGCCTGAAGGAGGGGTGCGTGGCGTGGGGCCGTGAGCCGTGACCTTCTTTTTTTGTTTTTTAGTTTTTTTTTATTTTTTATATTCTGAACTGATAATAAAAAATATTTTTTTATATTTTTATATTTTTTAATCCCTACAAAATAAATGTTAGGAAGAAAAACAATATATTTTTTATTTGTTTTTTTATTATATTTTTTATTTATAAATAATTAGGATGCGAACATGATGGTTCAATCCAAAAATCAAACGGAATATGTGAACGGGGATCATTCGAAATAAGGAATCGAATCCGATTCTCTGACCACCGTGCGTGGTCAGACTAGATAGATCATGGGAGATAGAAAAGAATGCGGAGAGATCACGAAAATGAGATTAAAATTTGAATTGGATGCGGATCAAATCATGATGAATTTTAAGATCTAAATAAATAAAAAATGAGGATGAAATTAAAATGCGACAAAATGAAATTGTGATTAATCCTAGATTAAGAATAAGAGAAATGATGATGGGTCTCACCTTAGGAGCGGAAAAGACCTTGATAACCTCAACGAAGGCCGACGAGCTGTCACCCGACGGCTCGAAGGCTAGGCAACCTTCTACGACAAGAAGTCTCTCAGAGATCGGGCTCCTCTCACCAAAGATTGATCAAGTTGGAATGATGGAGAAGGAGCCATATAAATAGAAAAGATAAAGGATGAAATTTGAACTTTTGAATTTTTGATTGAAGAGATAAGAGAGATGAAAATTGAAATCAGATAAAGATAAAGAGAGATAAAAATATTTAAAAAAATTAACTACTTTTTTCTATATTTTAGCCACTTTATTTATTTGAATAAAAAAATGTTATTTTTTTATTTTTTTATGGCGGTTAATTAAGAATAGCAATTATATACATATACTATATACATATGGTACATTATATACATAGTTAAATAAGGAAATTAGCATTTTTAAAAAAAATAAATTTTTTTATTTTTATTTTAAATACTTAGTAAAAATAATTACAAATATATACAAAAATAATATGTAAAAAATTACATGGGAAAATTGCACAACCCACCCCAGAAAACCAACTTTTTACTCGTAATTCCAAAAATTATGAAATCACATCCATTTTAAAGATAATTTAATTTAGATTACATTGGAAGTGAGTTTGGTTTAATTTGAGTTCATATGGAGCCGGAATTGGTCTTTCAATTATCGCGTAGTGGCTTTTTCCAAGTGGGGTTGCTTTTATTCTACACATGATTTAATTGTGCAATTATTTTTATTAATTAGAACACATTTTTATTTACAACTTTGGTTTTGAAAGTTATTTGAGTTGAGGTCAATTAATGTATAAATCAAATAGTGTAGTATACAAATATACACAACACGCAATTTTTTTTTTAATTTTCTGATTGAGGACCCTATCTCCCCCTACTTTATTCCTGGTTGATCAGGACAAGTCTTGACCTTCTCACGGGGTTCGGGTCAGCCTGTATCTATTGTATATATACGATCTTTTTTTAATTTTCTTTTCTTTATTTCTCCTTTCTTTCTTTATTTATTTATTTTAGGTTAAAATGGTAAGAACTGTACAATATTTACACACAAATGCAAGTTAGTAAGAATATGGAGTTAGTGTTATATACTGGTGTTTTAATGACGAATCACAAATCATCATCCCCCTATGCTTTACCTTTGCAAGTCCCTTAGGAAACACTTATTTTAAAGAATAAGTGAAGAAAAAGAAAAAGAAAGGGAAATTAAAGAAATTAGGACATTATTGAGTATTAAACTTTTCTTCATAAAATTGTAGTTTGGAGCTCTGTCAGATCTTTGGATTATTAGTGTGTCGGAACCTTAACGAGAGATGGATTTAAAACCTAATAGCCTCTAAGTTTCACAGGACTCCTATTCAGGTCTCCTCAACAATTGGGTCAAAACAAGTCTACATACACCAATTCTTATGACTATGAATCTTTACTTGTACGGTGTAAGTGAAGTATAGCTCCCCATCTCAAAAGTAGCAAAGAAACAACCTCCCTCAACAAGGTAACTCTAGTTCCTCGATCTTGCAACTCTTTCCTCGAGGAGCAGAGATATTCCCTTCTATGTTCAAGTACAACCAGCTCAAGAAGAGGGGATGGAGAAAAGAATGGACGGTAATCAGTGTAGCTACCTGTCCTTGGACGCATGACCAGTGTAGACAAGTCATCCACTGCAATCTTACAAAAGTTCGTCTTTGAAGCTCTTATTGTAATTTTTTATCCTTGTATATACACTCTGGCAGGCATTTTACTTTTCAATCAGGCCTGTCCACTTTTGGAGATTCTATATTTTTCCATACTCTTTTTTTGAAAGCATATACAAGGTACAGCATGTACATAAGGAGTTTTTCCACTTGAGCCAGTAGACTATCCCTCTTTTGAAGCATTATTGCAACCCCACAGCATCCTGTCTTTAGACCTCAAAATCACTATACCAGGTTGAGATGCACTTCCTTCCCTAGAGGAAGACGAGAGGTTCCGCCTAGATGTACTACCCTCGTATGCTACCCCAAGCTAAAAGATTCTGCCTCCTCACTACCTCATCCGTGAAGAGCTACGGGTAGAGGGCTTGTCCAAGATAAGCCACAGTATGAAAGAATCATGCATGTGTTGTTAAATATTCTACTTAGACTAATCAAGATGACATGTGAACATAGTCTAATAGGCTCAAAGAATTAAGTCACTAGGACTTGAAAAGTCCTAGCTCCATTTCCTATAAGGTTCCTCTGAAATTAAGTAGATTAAGGCCCAACTAAGCTCCATTCTTCAATTTTATTCTAGACATAGTTTAAATGTCAATACTATCCTGAAAAATGCACATGCAAATGCATGAAAATATGTACAATGCAAAGAAAGCATTTTTTTTGAAAAAAATGATGCACATATGAAAAGAACATTTTTTTAAACAATTTTCTAATTTTGAACTTTTTATGGATTTTTTGAAGAAAAAAGCATATGTAAAAGAAAGGTTTTTCCTTTTGTTTTATTTTTTTACACACGTGGATTTTATAAAATTATATACATATTCCCCCAAATAAACATATTAAAAGTACGAGTTATGTCTAAAGTATATATACAATATATACGACACCCCCTATACTTAGCTCGAACTATGTCCTCATAGTGATCAGAGAGCGACAAAGGAAGACTAAACTCGTGCTAAGTACAGAAAAGTGAAAAGACTCCTATGCTACAATGACTCAAAGAAAAGATAAAAAGAAGAGAAGTTGGTGACCCCCCCCCATACTTAGGATCAAGTAATCCTAAGTATAGTAGATTGTACAAAAGGGGAAAACCGATGAAGAGAATGTACATACTCAAAAATAAAAAAAATGATATGAACAACATCACCCCCCCCCCCCATACTTAGGGTAGAGTATCCCTAAGTATAGGGGACAACAGGAGTGATGAGCAAGACGAATATGAACAACACAAATCATTCACCCCCTATACTTAGGATAAAGCACACCTAAGTATAGCATATATACACACACGGAAAAGGGGTGAATGATAAAACGGAAGAAGAAAGAGTAAACGAAAGGATATACAAGAGGAGTGGATGCTCATGTATCAGACACAGAAGATGGAATCAAAAGATCAACGTCTGATACTACAGATACCGAATCAACGACGGACATGAATGTATCATGATCTAGATATGGCTTCAGCAACTGTCCGTTCATAATAAATGGTTATGCGTTAGATGACAACAGATATGACAATACTCACATTGTCACGCACTGCTCTTACGATGAACGGTCCTGACCACTTGCTTTTAATTTTCCTGGAAACACCTTCAACTTAGCATCAAATAACCAAACTTTCTGATCAAGGGAAAAAGTCTTCCTTCGAATGTATTTATCATGCCAACGCTTGACTTTCTCCTTATACATGAGTGAGTTATCATATGCAAAGTCTCGGAATTCAGTAATTTTTTCAAATCCAACTTCCTGTTCTTTTCTGCCTTCTCATAATCTAGATTGCATACACGGAGTGCCCATAAAGATTTGTGAATTAATTCCACTGGCAGGTGGCAAGGCTTTCCATACACTAATCTATAGGGAGACATACTCAGAGGAGACTTGTACGTCGTCCAATAAGGCCATAGAACCGAATCAAGCATCTGAGATCAGTTCTTCCTATCTGGATGTACAAGTTTTTGCAATATCGTCTTGATCTCCCTATTCGAAATTTCTGCCAAGACATTAGTCTGAGGGTGGTAAGGAGACGCAACTCTGTGCTCAATGGCGTACTCCTTCACAAGCTTCATTTTCTCTATTAATGAAATGGCTTCCCCCATCTGAAATCGGTATTTTGGGAATACTGAACCGCGCAATAATATGGTCCCTGAGAAAGGAACACACTGTACGACTATCTGCGGCTCAGGTAGGGATAGCCTCCGCCCATCTACTAAAATAATCCACGGCGAGAAGGATGTACTGAAATCCCTGACTGACAGGAAATGGCCCATGAAGTCTATGCCCCCAAGCATCAAAAACATCAGAAATCTGTATATATCTTAGGGGCATCGTATCTTTGGAACCAACAGTTCCACCCATTTTCTGAACAGTTAATACAACCTCGAACATACTCTGTAGCATCCTTAAACAATGTGGGCCACCATAGGCCACTCTATAAAACCTTTGCTACCATGTGTTTCCCCGAATGATGCCCACCAGATTCTAGTTTGGGACTGTGCTCAAGTACACTGGTGTGTTCCTCTTGAGGAAAGCACCTTCTTCAAATACAACCGCACCCTCGTGAAATAGGTACAGATCCTCCCATTGGTAATAATGAATCTCTGACAGAAATCTATCTACCTTGTACTTCGGCCAATCTTGTGGAACTTTCTTGGAGATAAGATAGTTCACAATATCAACACACCATGGGAGTGAGTCCACAAAAAAAATGGCATTATCTGGAAAGGTTTTGGAAGTAGGAATCATGTTCTACTCAGAGGTCTTTGTATCTGTGATACGGGAAAGGTGATCTGCCACAACGTTTTTAACTCCAGGTTTATCTCGAATCTCTAAACCAAATTCCTGAATAAGAAGGATCCATCTGATAAGGCATGGTTTGGCATCCTTCTTTGCCTGCAAGTATCGTATGGCAGTGTGATCCGCGTACACAGAAAAGTATGAACTGATGAGGTAAGATCTGAACTTTTCTAGCCCAAACACAACTGTTAACATTTCCTTCTTTGTAACTGTATAATTCTGTTGTGCTTCATCCAGAGACTTGCTAGCATAGTGTATAGCAAATGGTATCCCATCCCTTCTCTGTCCTAAAACAATTCCAACTGCGAAATCTGATGCGTCTGTCATAATATCAAAAGAAAGAGACCAATCTCGTGGTTGTAGGACAGGAGCACTCGTAACCATTTCTTTCATCTGATTGAATGTAAGGAGGACTTTCTCATTGACAATAAAATCAGTCTCCTTACACAGAATCTCAATCAAAGGTCTGGCAATTTTGCTGAAGTCCTTTATGAATCGCCTATAGAATCCTACGTGTCCGAAAAATGACCTCAACTGCTTCAAATTCTGAAGTGGCTCTAACATGGAAATCACATCAATCATAGCTAGGTCAACCTCCATACTATGCTTGGAGATGACATGGTCCAATACAATCCCATTAGTCACCATACAGTGACTCTTCTCTCACAACAGCACTAGGTTTACCTCAAATCAACGTTGAAGAACTCGGTCTAAATGTGCAAGACATGTGTCAAAACTATCCCCATAGACCGACAAATTGTCCATGAAGACTTCAAGAAAATTACCCACCATGTTGGCAAGCCAACATACACCTTTGAAATGTAGCGGGGGCGTTACACAATCCAAAAGGCATCCACCTAAATGCGTAGGTGCCAAACAGACAAGTGAAAGTAGTTTTCTCCTGATCTTCAGGAGCGATAGCTACTTGGTTGTATCTCGAGTATCCATCCAAGAATCAAAAGAACTCTTTCCCTGCCAACCTCTCAATAATCTGATCAATAAAGTGCAGTGGAAAGTGATCCTTCTTGGTAGCTGAGTTCAGGCATCGGTAATCTACACAGACATGTCATGAAGTAGGTACTCGGGTCAGAATCTCCTCACCACAGACATTCTTTATGATCGTAATCCTGGATTTCTTTGGGACCACATGCAAAGGGCTGACCCACTTGGAATCCGAAATGAGATATATAAAGCCAGCATCACACCATTTCTCAATCTCCTTCATGACAACCTCCATTAGATTTGGATTTAGACGGTGCTGACATTCATGAGAGGGTTTACAGTCATCCTCTAGGTAGATATGATGTGAGCACAACGTTGGATTAATCCCACAGAGATCCAAGATATTCCATCCTATCGCCTTGCGGTTTCTCTTAAGAATCTCTAGCACGCGAGATTCTTGTTCAGCGGTCAACTGCGAGCTGAGGATGACATTAAACATTTGGGGGGGACCCGCAAGGAAGGCATATTTTAACGTTGATGGTAAAACCTTGAGCTCAGGTGGGGTCTGAATTGGCTCTGTAATAAACTCTGCTACAGTACTGGTAGATGGTATGTGATATGTACTCTGTAGACTATCAACCTTGGCTACTGACAGCTCAGCAAATAGAATATCTAATAGATCTGTAATGAATGATCTCTGCTCAAAAAGGAAGGGCTCATCAGGATGTTTACTATTCTTATCAATTAACGGCTCAGATATCTCATCAATAATCGCAGAAAGATATCTCTCATCTGTGCAGGAAATTAGATGAATGGCTCAGATAGCTGGATCTCAGAACTCAGCTCGAACTGCTCATCGGCAACCATCTCAATTGGACCACCAAGGGAACTCATGTCGACTATGTTTTCCATAGAATATTTTTGGGAAACCCCTGGATATCTATAAAATCAGAGAAAAGATATGTCTCTTTGAATTCAGTAAGAAAATCATAGTCATCTGGCTTTGATATTGCTTTCTCTGCCTCATTTGCTGCAGGTGGCGGTGATGGTCTAGGATCAGAGATCGTCTCAATTTTCACCTTGTCACTATGGGAGTGAAAGATGATATCTCCAGTACCATAATCAATTACTGCTTCGACCGTTCAGAGGAACTGTCGTCCTAGTATGATCGAGGTATAAAGTAACGGTGCAGGTGTGTCCATATCCATGATAACAAAATCAACGGGGAATTTCATTCCATGCACTATTACAATAATGTCCTCTAAAATACGTCTTGACCTCTTAATCGATCTATCAGCAAACTAAAGGTGCTTTGTTATCTCGTCCAGCTTTTCCAGGTTCTTTATCCTCTGCTCGATCGCATGAAGCTTATCAAGTTCCTGGGATCGCTTTTCAATAATGTCCACTTTGGATAGGTGGTTTCCAATAATAGTCAGGTCAGTGCTATCCACCTTATCCACTTCTTATGTTGCCATCATATTGACATCCTTGTGGGGTATTGCAGGGGTGGTGACGGGGTGCTTCTGAAAAGCACGTGAAGAAGAAAGAGCTGCTGAACTTTCCGCCATCTCCTCAAAATTTTGATAAAAAGACATCCTCATCCTTATTGAAGTGACTTCCCCCACAAGCGGCATCTACCAGCTTTTGATTCTCAATGCTTAAACCCCCAAAGAAATTATGTACAAGGCTGGTCTTTGGAATAACATGTGGGGGTATTTCTCCGTCAGATTTTTGAATCTTTCCCACGCCTCGTGAATAGGCACTTGAGGCATCTGGGAGAAACTAGCAATCAAGGATCACATTTGGTTGAGTTGTCCAAATGGATAATACTTGTTCAAAAATGTGGACCTCAACTCTTCTCAAGTAGTTACAACCTTCCCCAAGTGATTTAACCAGTATAAAGCTTTGCCCTTCAGATTGAATGGAAAGGCGGTCAATGCACTACCTCTTATGGGACATTTGGGTAGTGTACTATTCCATAAATGCGATCGAAATGCTGGAGGTGTTTATACGGTTCTTCATTAATATTTCCATGGAATATTGGGAGAAGAGGTAAAATAGTATGCTTAAGCTCAAAATACCCATGAACCGTAGGGATTTGTATCCAAGAATTTGTCTATCCTGCGCCCGGATTATAAGCATACTTTACTGTAGGCTTAGCCACAAGTTTTATGTGAGGTTCTTCTCCCCCATTCCCACCTCCGGGGTTTCTGTCATCCCCCTCTCTCCTATCTTCTCTTTCATGTCTCAGCTTGAGGATCATGTCTCTCAATGTGGTTTGAAAATTAGCATGTTCTGCTATCTGGGCTGAATTATCTGGATGGAGGCTAACAGGGTGTTGTTGATCTCACTCTACTCTGACATGGTTCCCTTTCCCTTTGGTGGCATCAAGTGTTCGGTGTCTGAATCTGAAAATGTGCATGATACTCGATTATTGCTCAGAATTGATGGAGTCTCAGATATTAATTCGAGATTAAAGCCAATCTCAAATAGTGGATTGATGGATGTTGTGAAGGGTGAAGTGGAGAAAGAGGGATATTTGGGAAGTGAGTCTCCACGAATAGAAGGTAAACGGCTCGGAGTGTAGAATGAGTTCGGAGAGTCTGAACGAGAAACACTCCGGTCCGACATCTTCGAAATAAATAGGCAGGATGCGAGAACAAGAAGATCAATGTAAGAGTGAATGTGAATGAAGGCGTAAATTGCGCAGAAGGATCTTTATCACTAGCAAGCAAACACAATACAAACCCCCAGTTCACCAACTCAACTCAATGTGAAGACCGTGAAGTTTCGGTCAATTATCTTGTCAATTTTAGAGTTTGGTGAGAATACAATCTATCGGAGTGGTTAAAGCAAGCTGTTAGGAACCCAATTCTCTCAGGAGACTAGCCCAATCCTAAAGTTAGATCTTTCCCAAACAGTATGAATTGCGGACCATTTATCGGCAACCTGATCAATTCAATCTGTTAAGGACGTCGCGGGCCGCTTTACCGGCTACCAGAGAGATCCTCACTGGAGAACGACTAACCCAAGATAGTAGTCTGAAAAGAGTTCGGGCATGGTTCTATCCTAGTGTGCGGGTCGCTCTCTCGCTACATACAAACCAAACAATGAGGGTGTTACTCTCCCCAAAATAATGATTTTTCTTGTGTTTATTTTAGGGTCGAATTTTCTTTAGCAGTCCCATATTTTAAGCAGTTGTCACTTGTTTAAAATATTTTCAAAGAATCGCGTACCGAGTGTCCAATTTCCTTTTTAACTTATGTGAGTGAAAATAAGGAAGGAGATTGGAAATGCCAATGCATTATTAAAAACAATGATGCATGCAGGGGTTAGAGATGCGTACCTTATCGCCAGCACTCTACATGCAAGTGATCTACGTAGAATTTAAATAAACTATCCTATATGATGCAAAGTGAACCATCCTAGATGATAACTTCTATAAATGGGAAAGAACAAGTTAATTTGACTAAGACCAAATTACGCTCTACTCTATAGGTATGGAAATTCTTGTTTAGGGTGTTTGGACCTAATGAATTACCTGGCTCAAGAAAATTAATTAAAGTAATCAATAGGTAGCTCACGAAATCTGCGTGAAACAAAGAAAAATAAAGTCTATGAAAACAAAACTGGTGAGGTCCCCCAAAAGCATCGGTACTTGGTGAAACAATCCCCGCAACAAATAAATGTCATTTTTACATAGTTCAAATGATAGAAAAATAAATGAAAAGAAATCTTTTTTTTCTCCTTCAAATCTTCTTCTCTTCCTCTCACGCTATCCTGCGCTTGGTGAAGAATCAAGCCACCTCCACGTCGCTTGGGTGCTTCGTCTCTCCTAGGATCGCCTCCTTCGCTCCACGGCCCCTCGCAAGAAAAAGAAAAGAGAATGTGTAAGAAACACAATTATCAAATATGACAAAAGAAAAAAAATGAAATAAATGCAGTGGATATGAACAATGGAATAATGTGGCAAAATATAAACAGATATTTAAAACCAAGAATAGAAGGTCAAAAGAGAAACCTAACTACCCTCGTCGTGCCTCCCCGGCAACGGTGCCATTTGTTTGGCACGTGACCTTCATGGATCAAAAATTATAGATATAGAGTTGTTGTTGCTATCCCCAAAAATCTCGTGACAAATAAACAAATTTTTTTCTTCTCTCGTTGCAGAATAATTATAAAGAATAATGTGGAGCAAGAGAAATTTATTTTGCTACTTATAACCTGTATAGCAGACAGGATCGAACTTAGCAAGGCTACAATTCCCGAGGATTATTCAATTAATCGACAAAAAATCAATTAAAAGAAAAAAGAAATCTCAAAGGAAAACTATTCGTGGTTTTTGTGAAAATTTTCTCTTTTTGATTTTTTATTTTTTTCGATTTTTTTATTTTATCATTTTCAAATTTGTAGTGATTTTAATTTTGCAATTTGTTTATTTTCAAATAAAGAACAATATGCACAAAAGAAGAATTACGCACACCAAACTCTTTTTGTATTTTTTATTATATCAAAAATACTCGGAAAAATCAAGAGAAATTATTTTTTGGTTTTAAAGATTTTGAAAGAGAAGTTTTATATAATTTTCAGATGTTTTTTATATTTTTCTAAAAATTAAATAGTGACAAAAATGAGAAATAATGCACAGCCTGGAGTAATTTGCAACTTAAAAATCTTTTAAGAGCCCCAAACTCCTATCAATTATTTTTATGATAAAATAAGGACCATTTTCTACAAATAGAGACTGAAATCACGATTTTTGGATTTTTGGTAGAATTTTTAATGATTTTTATAAGTCTTTTAGTATTTTTCAATTTTTTTAAGTTTTATAAATAGTTAATGCACAAAATTTGGGCAGAAATTAAAAGAGTGAAATACAATTACTCTAATATTTCTAAAATTTTTGGAGTAATATTGATTTTTTTGTGAATTTTTGAATTTTTAAAAAGAGAAAATTGACATGTTTTTTATTTTTAAATACTATTAAATGATGATAAAATACAATCAAAAATTTATGCTAAAAAGATAAGCACATCAAAAGCATAGGATGATTTTTGCGAGATTTATTGACCAAAGAAAATATTTATTTCAATAAGGGAAGCAAGAGAAGTCAAGGTCTAGAAGTTAAGGACTAAAATGTAAATACTTATTGTTTTTACATTAAATATTAACACTAATAAACCTTCAGATGAAAAGCGGAAATTACCCAAGTATAGGCGTGCGTCGCACGTGCCTTGTGCTCCGGCGGGGTGCTTCTGCAATTTTTAAAATGCCCAAGGAACCGAATGCATTTTTCCAATATTATAGTTCTGCCCTACGATTTTCTCTTTGTTGCTTCTTCAAGCAGGGAACGTGGAGTGCCACCGCCACCCCTTTCCTAAGAGGATGGAGCGGGCAGGGCCCAGGTGGTGCTCCTCCGCGTGGACGGTGGCTCGCGGTTGGCGGTGACTTGGGCGAACGTGCTTCGAGTCGACGGTGGCACGGTGCTGTCGATGTGTGTTGCGTGGAGGAGTTGCTGATCGTGCGGGGAAGCAACTACGGTGGATGACGGGCACACGTGTGGAGGGGTCGGCCTAGAGCGTGGCTTCGAGCTTGTGCGTCGGTGCCTAAGTGCGGTGGCTTCGACAGCTCGGGGCGGCGCTGTCGGTGCAGATCGGTGATACGCAATGGCGCGGTCTACGGGCTGCTGCCAAAAGAGGGGTGACCGCAGTTGTTGTTGTGCGTCGAGCGGGGAGGAGCAACGGGTGGAGGTCGGTGATGACCTGCTACGGATGGGGGGCAGCGTGGCGAAGCAATGCCCTGGTGATGACCTGCGACGGATGGGAGGCACCACTGGGCTCTTCATTCCAAGGGGGAGGGACCAAGGGGTTGCCGCCCATGCAGGATCTGGAGGTGCGGCCTGGCGACGTGGTAGGCGACGGAGACGTGGCCTGGCAGAAGCTCGGCGGAGACGGAGGATCAGGTGGAGATGTGCGTAGAGGAGGGCGTGGCCGGCATGCCTCGCGTGATGGTGCCGCTGCTGTGCTGGGCGGAGGGCTCAGGACTGGAGGAGGGGCACGCGGCATGGGGCCGTGAGCCGTGACCTGCTTTTTTTATTTTTTTTATTTTTTTTGTATACAAAAATTATAATATAAAATATTTTTTATATTTTTCTTTTTATATTTTTTTAATCCCTACAAAACAAATGTTAGGCAAAAAATAATATATATTTTTTTGTTTGTTTTTTATTATATTTTTTATTTATAAACAACTAGGATGCGAACACGATGGTTCGATCCAAAAATCAAACGGAATATGTGAACGGGGATCTGGCAAAAATGAGGAATCAAATCTGGTTCTCTGAACACCGTGCGTGGTCAGAGTTGATAGATCGTGGGAGATAGAAAAGAATGCAGAGAGATCACGAAAATGAGATGAAAAATCGAGGTTGTTGCGGATCAAATCATGATGAATTTTAAGATCTAAATAAACAAAAAATAACGATGAAATTAAAATATGATAAAATGAAACTACGATTAATCCTAGATTAAGAATAAGAGAAAATGATGATAAATCCCACCTTAGGAGCGGAAAAGACCTTGATCACCTCGACGAAGGCCTACGCGCTGTCACCAAACGGCTCAGAGGCTAGGCACCCTTTTGTGACAAGAAGACTCTCAGAGATCGGGCTCCTCTCACCAAAGATTGATCAAGTTGGAATGATGGAGAAGGAGCCATATAAATAGAAAAGATAGAGAATGAAATTTGAATTTTTTTAATTTTTGGTTGAAGAGATAAGAGAGATGATAATTGAAATGAGATAAAGATAAAGTGAGATAAAAATATTTACAAAAATTAACTACTTTTTTTTGAATTTTTGTCAATTTATTTATTTGAATAAATAAAATTTTATTTTTTTATTTCTTTTATTGTGGTTAATTAAGAATAGCAATTATATACATGTACTATATACATATGGAACATTATATATAAAGTTAAATACGGAAATTAGCTTTTTTTATTTTAAAAATTTTAAATTTTTTATTTTTATTTGATATAATTAGTAAAAATATTTTACAAATATATGCAAATGCAATATGTACAAAATACATGGGAAAATTGCACAAACAACCCCAGAAAACCAACTTTTTACTCGTAACTCCAAAAATTATGAAATCACAACCATTTTAAATATAATTTAATTTAGAATACAATGGAAGTGAGTTTGGTTAATTTGAGTTCATTTGGAGTAGGAATTGGTCTTTTAATTATCGCTTAGTGGCTTTTTTCCAAGTGTGATTGCTTTTATTCTGCACATGTATTAATTGTGTAATTATTTTTATTAATTAGAACACATTTTTATTTACAACTTTGATTTTGAAAGTTCTTTCATTTGAGTTCAATTAGTGTACAAATCAACTAGTATAGTATACAAATATACACAGCACATTTTTTTTGAATTTTCTGATTGAGGACCCAATATCCCCCTACTTTATTCCTTGTCGATCAAGTCAAGTCTTGACCTTCTCTCAAGGTTCGAGTCAGCCTGTATCTAACATATATACAGTCTTCTTTTTTTATTTTCTTTTCTTTATTTTTCATTTATTTATTTATATATTTTAGGTTAAAATGGTAGGAAGTGTACAATATTTACACACAAATGCAAGTTAGTAAGATTATAGAGTTAATGTTATATACAGGTGTTTTATAAGGGAATTTAAGCTAAAATAAATGAATAAAGATGACGAATCGTAGATTCATCACAGACTTGGGTAGAGTCTTGTGGGTCTTTGAGGTTGTTGTGTATCAAATCCGCTTCCCAATAAGGTTCAGACCAAACTTAATCTCCAAAGGTCTAACAGAGCACTAAAGTGTTATTTTATGAAGACCAGTTTGAAAGTTAAAATCATTCCAAGTTCTTTCTTTTCCTTTCCTTTATTTTCTTTTCTATATTTATTGGCATAAGTGTTTGCTAGGGACTAGCAAAGGCAAGTATAGGAGAGTGATGAATCTCCATTTCATTATTTTTATGCTTTCATTTTGTCTTTAAGTACTAGCTAAATGCATGTAAGTAGCATCATTCAGTATAAAATAATAAATATTATTTATTGTGTAATTATTGTATAAAAGACTACATTTAAAGGCAAAATAAAATATAAAGAAAAGAAAAGAAAAATAAATGAAATGTCATAGGTGTTGAATGACCCTAAACCCTGAGACCTACGTATCATGATGACTGGGTCGACAAAGAATAAAGTAGGGGGACATAAGGGCCAATAAATATAAGAAACCCTAATAATTCATCAATAAGTCCAATTTGGGACATATTTTATTTTTTATTATTTATACCTCAAATCAATAAACTTTATACATAGAAGTGGGGGATAAAATATATAGAAAAATACAAAATTTATTTCACATAAAAATAATGCATATTGTGTTTTATACACTCAGTATAAAAATCCAAAATCCCAACTTCACAGACCCATGTCTTCTCCGTATGAACTCAAAATTCACCAAGATCACCTTTAATTGTATATAATTTTTTATTAGCTATTTAATGAAGTGGCTTCACTAAATTTGGAGTTAAGATAAAAAATTAGTTTTTGGACCCCTATTGTATAGTATACTTGAATAAAATAATCATTTTAATTTTTTATATTATAAATATTTTATATATTTGTAAATAATATATGAATACATGTACATAATAAAAATATAATAAAACATTTTAAAATAAATCAAAATAAATATGTATACTACAATACATAGACAAAATATACAAACATACTACTATATAATAAATAACAATATTTATTTTGGAGTACATATAACTACAGAAAAATAAAATAAAAATATATTTAAGTGCATTTAAATAAGTTATAAGTATATAAATTATGAGTATAAAAAATTAAAATTTAAAATACAAAAATAAAAATTTAATACATACTTTATAGAAAAACATACCTATAATTACAATTGTAAAAAGTACCCTACAATAAATTAACTTGTAAAAATAAATAAAAATCGGATTAAAATACTACATAAAATAATAAAAACTTTCCGTGTTTTAAGAAAAAAATAAAAAACTCGTTTACTATTCCTTTTTGAATTATTTCAATTTTTATCTTCGGTTTTGTCGTCTTCTAGTCGGCGTGGCCCAATCAGGGTCGTCTTGGTTGACTTGCGTCAACTCTCTTCCCTTCCTCTTCATGTAGCTGTCAAAGCATTGACCCTCTATTTCCCCAATTTTATACGCCCAATACATTCTTTTTTCCAGGTTGATTCCTTCTTGACCTTTCCTAATCGATCTGCACCCTTACACGTCCTTGCCTTTCCTCGACCAATGATCCACTGAATTGGGATGAAACCCTACGCAAACCTCGACTTATATATAGTTACTCCTCTATCTTCATTCACTCCTTGATCATCTTCCACCCCTAGAAACCCTAACCCTAAGATTGATTGAGGTTCCTGGTGACAGCAGTACGCCACTTCAAGGTTCAGTGTGTGATTTGAGTGTGGATTGGAGCAATACAGCCTTCACCAGAACCTCTCCGTTGCGAGCTCCAGCTCCTGCTCCTCTGTTTCGGTGAGCCCCATTTATTTCCTTTTTCAATTCGTAGCTCAGGCAATAGTGTTGCCTTGCATTTTCTTTTGTTTAATTCAACTTTGATTTGAGTAAAATCCAAAAAAAAACTTTCATCGGAGTTTCAGCTTCGGCCCTCCATTCTGCCTTATCCTAATGTTCTTCGACTTCCACGATGCCTCCATCATCTATCCCTTCACTTCTTATACGCCCCGAGCCATTTCACCCCCCTCAATCGGTGCTAGATCGAGAGATCAGGTCTCCAACTCTGCCATCTCTACTGCAGACCTCTGTTGCTATCATATAACCCAATTTTACCCCGTGAATCCAACAGGACACTTTCTTTTATTGTGTGTGATCTTTCAGTGCAAGTCTTGGATGTCAAATGCCTCATTAGAGGCACTTTTGGTCCAGGAAGAGGGCCCCAGGTCACCGGAACTCCATCGAGCCACTAAGAGCCCATCACTAAGTCCTAGACCTTTCTGAAGGTGTCAACAACTGCAGTGGAACGTCAGCTTCATTTGACACCAAGTGTGAGACTCCCAGGTGCCCAGAGTTCCAAGATCGAGCGCGAGGAAGGAGCTCTTGGTCGATGTTCTTCCCCGTTCTTGAAGAAGAGCAACAAGCATTGGATCTTGAGGACACCCCTGTTCTTTTTGAAGCCATTGGATCTTGTAGCCATTCAACCGTCAGATCAAAATGTCAGGTTAGATTTGGACGCTTCATCTATGAAGCATTACAGGCGCATCTGGAGCGTTTGAACTTAAGTGAATGCATGTAACCCCCATCCAGTCATCCACTAATGCGCCTTGAGGGGGTCATTTTCGAACCTAACCCCCCATCTTTTGTATTTTTTTATGTTTAGTATGTAATATTTCATTTTCCATCTTAAAATTTTTGTAATATTTGCAAGTGAACCTTCAAGCTTCTGTCTAATTGCACCTAGGTCCTATCCTGGTCACCTCATGTGCCTGTAGCGTGAGATTCCTGGGTATGTTGAATAATGACCCTTCCGAGTTCTTGTATTTATTGTTAGTCCAAGATTTTTTAAATATTAGAGTAATATTTTATGTAACATTTGCATCTAGCCCCCTGAACTATGTAATAATTGCAAAAATACCCCTCTGGGTACATAATATGGAAAATATTTGGGTTTTTTGTATTTTTACCCCAAACATCTTTAGGATATTCAGAAATAGTGCTAAACTATAATAATTTGCAAAAATACCCTTGTCAAGTTGTATTTTCTATTTATTGATTTTATTTTTGATAAAAATTGCTCTTGTGCCCTAAGAATTCATAGAAAACTAGGATAAATACTTTGTATATTATTCTATCACATATATTTTTATTAAGGTATTTTAATTTTATATTTTTATTTATTAAAAATAAAAAAATGGAGCTATTTTTCATTGTATAACTTAAAATATACTAAAAATATAGAAATTCTTTGAAAAATTCCCCCTAAAAATATATTATCTTTATTTGATTTATTTTACCTCATATCTAAAAATCACAAAAATTCAAAAGAAAACTCATAAAAATTTAAAAACCCTAAAAACCTCATAAAATCATAAAATTTATTTTAAAACCGAAAAAAACTAGTTAGTTTCTTTTATATTTAATATATATTTTATTTAAAAAGTATTTTTGTATATTTTTAATCTGTATAAATATTTTTAAAACACAAAAATAAGCTTGATTGTTTTATTTTTCACTATTTTCACTCTTTAATCAATTAAAATCCCATTAAAAATTGAAAAACTATCAAAAATTCACAAAAGCAATAAAAATTTATTAAAACATAAAAACATTTGTTTATATTTATAGATACATTTATACCTATTCTATCTTAAATAAAGCATACCCCTTACTACCTTGTTATATATTTATTTTATATATAGTTATATATTTAATTTATATATATAGTTATATATTGTTATTTCTTTTTCTTTTATTCTTATAAATTAGAAACACAAAAACATTTGCAATAATTAAAAATCAAATAAAAATATAAAAATAAAAAACTCATAAAAATAGGGTCTTCTAAGCAATTCTCTCTCTCTTTGTCTACTCCACTTGTTTAATGTGCTTGATACACTATATGTACTACCACTATACTATCATGTATATGGTTATAATAATTTTTGATCCTTCACTGTTCTTCATTGCTTGATTGTATCTTTGTGTGGGTTGATAATAGATTGAATGCAGATTTTGAGCAGTCGCGTAAGCGACAGTGTGTTTGATTAGTCAGACCATTTTAGCTGCTCTCAATATTTCCATTTGTCACCTATGACATCATCTTGGGAATGGATTGGTTATGGTAGAACTATGCTGCCATTTATTGTAAAGAGAAGAAGTTGGTCTTGAGCAGACCAAATATTAAGGACATAGTCATTTGAGGCACTAGTAAGATTGGTCGATTGGTTATCTCATCTTTGCAAGCAAGCCAACTAGAAGCTGAGGATTCCACCACATACCTAGCTAGTATAATTAAAACTGAATCATCGCAGACATGTCTTGAAGATTTAAACGTGGTCCAAGATTTTGTCGATATATTTCTAGAGGATCTTCCTGGAATACATCCCCATAGAGAGATTGATTTCTCAATTGATGTTATCTTAGGAATGTCTCCGATTTCCAAAGCTCCATAAAGAATGGCTCCTACAGAACTTGAGCAGCTAAAGAAGCAGTTACAAGAGAAAATGGATAAGGGATTTTTTGTGTCCTAGTGTTTCCCCGTGGGGAGCACCTGTCCTCTATGTGAAAAATAAAGATGGGTCTCTTAGACTCTACATTGATTATCGAGGTCTGAATAAAGTGACTGTGAAGAATAAATGCCCCTTGAATTGCATCGATGATTTATTTGATTAATTGCAGGAAGAAAAAGTCTTCTCAAAAATCGATCTGCATACAGGTTACCATCAACTTCAAATAAAAGAGGAGGGCATATCGAAGACCACTTTCAGAACAAGGTACGACCATTATGATTATTGGTCATGCCATTTGGTCTTACTAACGCTCCCACAACCTTTATGGAGATAATCAGTAGGGTATTCTGAGAATACCTTGAGAAGTTTGTTATCATGTGTGTGGATGACATTTTGATATATTCATCTGATCCGGAGCAGCATCGAGTACATCTACATATTGTATTCGAAACCTTACGGTAATACCAGCTTTATGCAAAATTTCCTAAGTATGACTTTTGGCTGGATAAAGTCACATCTGTTGGTCATGTGTAACTAAGGATGGCATTGAGGTAAATCCAACAAACGTAGAAGTTGATGAATTAGAGTAAGCCCAAGAATGTTTTTAAGATCCGTACCTTGCTTGTTATGGTCGAATACTATCGATGATTAATTCCGATTTTTTCAAGAATCTCCCTCCCATTAACAAAGCTTACTCGAAAGGATGTAAAATTTGTATGGTCAGAGGAATGTGAACGGAGTTTTCAAGAATTGAAGCAGAGATAGACTACAGCTCCAATCTTGGCCTTACCGTTAGGTAGTGGAGTCTTCATAGTGTATACAGCCGCATCAAGCACATGACTCGGGTATGTCTTTATGTAAAATGAGAAAGTCATTGTTTATGCCTCACGACAACTAAAACTGCAAGAGAGAAACTACCCTACTCATGATTTGAACTTAGTAGAGGTAGTCTTTGCTCTTAAAATTTGCCGGCATTACCTTTACGGTGAACACTTTGAGGTGCTCAATGATCAACATTTTCTCCATGAATGAACTTAATTTAAGACAACAGTGTTGGCTAGAATTCCTAAAAGATTATGACTTTTTCATTAACTATCATCCTAGAAAAGCAAACGTCATAGCATATGCATTAAGTAGAAAGTGGGAAGGCAAACTAGATAGCTTGAAACTTCAGTGGAAGATGATAAAAGATTTCAAAGAATGAAAACTGTTTCTAAGAGAAGAGAGAAAGATATCATTTGCATGCCTTAGAATGCAACCTAAGATAATTGCAAAGATCATGGCAGCACAATAAATAGATGTTGATCTTTCGAAAATGATAGAGGCATCTAAGAAAGAAGGTTCTAATTTTACAATCAGAAATGATGAAGCTATAAGGTATTGTAATAGATTATGGGTTCCGAGCGATAGTGAGTTGAGGAAGGAGATTCAAGATGAAGCTCACATATACAATAAAAATGTACAAGGATCTATAATGAAGTTTTGGTGGCCGAAGATGAAGAATGATATCACATATTTTGTTTATAAATGCCTGGTATATCAGCAGATCAAGACTGAACATCATAGGCCAGCAGGCCCTGTTCAACCCTTAGAGATACATGAACGGAAGTGGGATCACATAATGATGGACTTCATTATAGGTCTACCCAAGACCAAGAAATATCGTTATTATACCATATAAGTGATTGTTGATCGATTGACCAAATCAGCGCATTTCTTACCCATCCGTCTGGATCAATCGACACACGGTCTACCTGAATTTGTACATGAATGAAATCATCAACTTACATGGCATTCTTGCATAAATTGTGTCATATTGGGGCACTAGATTCACATCTCACTTGTGAAAAAGCTTTCAAGATGACATGGGAATTAAATTGAAGTTCAGCACTTCATTTCACCTGCAGACTGATGATCAATCATAAAGGATCATCCAGACACTAGAAAATATGTTGAGAGCATGTGCTCTAGATTTTACAAGTATCTGGGATAGACATCTTCCATTTGTGGAGTTGTTTATAATAACAGTTATCATTTGAGCAAAAACGATGGATCCCTATGAAACATTATATGGGAGACCTTGCAGATCACCCTCATGAGTGATGTTTACAAGAAGTACATTTTGGGACCAGAGCAAGTCTAGACCAGCAAGCAAGCTGTTGAGCTAATCAGGAGGAGACTATTGACAGCCCAAAGTGGGCAGAAGCCTTACACTAATCGTAATAGAAGGGAATTGAGATTCGCAGTTGGAGAGCACGATTTCTAAAGATTTCCCCAACCATGGGCATATTGTGATTTGGCAAGAAAGGGAGACTTACTCCTAGATACATAGGAAATTTTGAGATTCTATAACGAATCGAAGAGGTGGCGTATCGTATTGTATTACTTACGAATCCACATGTCATCATCATTATTCTATCATTTTGGCACCAAAAACCCTAGCAAATGCCTGTAAATAGCATTTATTCCATCATCTTAGCATTCATGCATGTGCATCTCAAGAGTGTATAAAATATCGTAATTAAGGCCAAAATTATAGAATAAATAAAAGAAAAGAAAAGGAATAAAATATTGTAAATATTTTATGACCCAAAACCCCCGAGACCTAGGCATCTTGATGAATAGGTCGACAAGGAATAAAGTAGGGGGAGATAAGGTCAAAAATACAGTATAAATACCTATATTTTCTATTCATTCTTTATTCATTTTGGACCTATTTTTGGTTTCACTGTTTATACATCAAATAAAGAAAATTTATACATGAAAGTTGTAGATAATTTTATATAGAAAAATACAAAATTGATTTCACAGAAAAATAATGTACAGATAAAAAGTTATGATCTGAATAAGATTCCAGAATCCCAACTTCCCAGACCCGTATCTCACAACTGAAAACTCCAAATGCATCAAACTCACCTTTAATTGTATATAGAAGAAAATAAGCTATTTATCGATGGTGGTTTCCCATTTGGCGGAGCTACAGTTTGAAAGTTGAGTTTTGGACCCACATTGTACAGTGTACCGAATAAAATATTCAATTTATTATTTATCCATTATTTTTGTATTTTTATATTTTTATAATGTTGTAAATATTACTTATAATAATTATGTACATTGAAATTGGAATAAAAACCTAAAGAAAACTTAAAATAAAATACATACATATTTGATACATAGGTATTATACCTGTACTTATACCTATATAAAATATACTTCTATTTTATTAATTATATAAGATATCAGAAAAATAAAATAAAAATATATTTCTGTATATAAAAGTATTTTATAATTTTATAAAATAATAAATAAAAATAATAAAAGTAAAATACACAAAATAAAAATAAAAGGATACAACACATAGATAATATACCTATATAGGGGTATAAAAGCAACTTGTAAAAGTATACTTCATAAAATAAATTAAAAATCATAATAAAATACTACATAAAATAACGAATATTTTTTATTTTATAATCATAAATTAATAATGTCGTTTACTATTTTAAATTAATTAATAAAACATTTTTTAGGGTTTTTCCTGATTGGTCTACGTGGACCAACCAGGAGGTCAGGACTGTTGACCAAGGTCAACAGTCTGACCTACCCCTGTAGCTCTGCGCACCTTGTTTTTCTCCCACTTTTGCGGATTTATCGAGGCCGCATCTTTCACATTTTCACGAAACTTTCTTCTGCAACTTTGCTCCCCTCTGATCCATCTTACTCGCCCAAGGTTGTTTTCGGGCCTCGCATCGTTGACTCGCCCGTTACACCTCGATGAAGAAGCCCACGTCGCCATTCTTCAAAAAACCCCCTCTTTCCCTCTTTTGAATTTTGAACCGTTTTTGCTTGAGCCAATACCTCCGAGGGCGTGCTGCTGGATCCCCTGTGACAGAGGGATGATCCTACACCTTGTCGAGGTGCTTAGTTAGCTCGATGGCGGATTCCACAACCACCTCCGGCCATTTGGCCGTCGAGGTTCTTCCTCGAGTTCTACACCCTTGAGGTTGTGTTTTTTCTTATTTTTTTAGTTTTTAACTCGCTGTTACGTTTAGCTTTTATTTCGTGTCCTCAACCAGCAGTTTAATCGATTAAATTCGCCTAGATTCCACCTCGAACACCTCGCCGGAGCTCAGAAGCTCCGGCAACCACTATCGCCATCCACATTGCCCTTTTCTCGCCAATAAAGGCCCCTTCCTGTTGCGAGATATCTGCCGCCCATTTGATTTTGTTTGCAGAAAGGAAAGGAGGCGTCTGAGCCTCGATTCACGCCACGAAGACGCCCAGGTCGGCTGGTGCTTCATCGAGCATCCGAGGGCCATCCGTTGGCCGTCGGAACGGTCTGAGCCACCTGGACGTCGGGGAGGAGCAGCAGGAGAAAGACGTGACCTTCGGTCGTGGAGTTGGTGGTTGGAGGAGGTCGCTGCACGTGAACAAAACTCGGCACGACTGAGTTCTTCGTCGGATCTTCCAGCTGCTCCCCACGCCGTAGGATCAAGAACACCCCGCCAGGGTGTACAGCTGCCGTCGGATCACAGGCGTCCGGGATCGTCCATCATATCCAGATCTTATAATCTGGACCGTCCGTGGCCGAAGGGGCATCGCGGGCCGGTGAGCTGACACGTGGACTAGTGGCTGAGGCCACACCGTCGGATCCGCGCAAGGTTTGGGTAATTTTGCTTCCCTACCCAGGCCGTTTTTGTATTTAGTATTTTAAGTATTAAAACTTTCCTTTGCTGCTTTAAAACTTCTGTAGAAATTGCAGTCATAACCCCTAGTTTTGTAATACTATGTTGGTGCCCCTGCCAGATGCGCGTGCGACGCACGTGAGTTTGGTGCTTTTGCAAGGGCACTCGTGCTTGTCTTGTTATTTAACTTTGGTCCTTAACAGTTTTATTGTAGTATAAAATTTCTGGGAAAATTGTCGCGAGGACCTGGAAAATTTGTTTAATTGCAGATAAACCCCTGCCAGCTTCTGGGGGACGGTCAACTTCTCATTCGTTCATTCATCTCTGTATTCCTTTATTCTTTAGATTTTCCTATACTCAGTACGAGTTATGTCTTCTCTTTTCTCTCTGATCTATGAGGACATAGCTCAAGCTAAGTATAGGGGGGCCGTATATACTATGTATATACTTTAGCCATAACTCGTACCTTCGTATTTTCTTAATAATATGGCTAATAATTCTTTAAAATTCATTAAAATCCTTAATAAAAAGGTGTTCTGTTCCTCAAATTCTTTTGTGTATATACTGATTAATAAATCAAGTGAAAATGTTTTTTTGCTAAATGTTTGAAAAATAGTTTGAAAATCTTTGTGAACATCTATTGAAAACTATTTTGAAAATATTTTGTTACATGTTTTCAACCTTTGTAAAACTGTGTGGTTTGTAAAAATTTGTTTTCTTTGTGTGAAATAAAATGTTTGAAAAATGATTTGCAAATGGTTTGAAAAATGGTTGCAAAAATATTCGAAAAATCTATATATAATGTTTTTAAAACCTTTGCGAAATGATTTTCAAATGGGTGTACATGTTTGTAAAAATGTTTGTAAAAATTATTTTGGACTATAGTTTTCAAAAATTGTGTGAAAAAGTTTGTGTCAAATAAGTTTGAGGAATATTTGCATCACACCCAAATCCACTATATATAGATACGTATAAAATTGATGACGTACCCTTGTAAATTCTTAAAAACCACTTCTTGTATATATACGAAGCACTCCCGTGTACATATTTTTCACCTTGTTTCAGCCAAATCTTTTTGTTTTCAAAAATTCCCAAAAACATTTGCAAAACTAAAATCCAAAAACATTTGAAAAATCTTTTATAAAAAAAGGGGCATCTGCATTTGCATCATCATCATCTTTTCAAAAATCCATAAAAAGTTCAAAATCTTGAAAATTACATCACAAAAATATTTTCTGCATTGCATTGCATATCATTCGCATTTTTCGGATTGAGTTTGATAGTTGAACAAGTCTAAGTAAAATCCAGAGATTGGAGCTTGATAGGACCTTATAATCTACCTAATAACAGGAACCTTATAGGAACTGAGTTTGAGGTACTTCAGGTCTAGTTGACTTAATTCTTTGAGTATTACGAGACTTGGTTCAATGGATTCTTGACTGCCTAAGTAGAGTATTTCGGAGCACACGCACGACTCTTGTTGATAATGACCTAACTTGGACACCTGCACCTTTCACATGGCTCAACTCAGTTGGAGTGGTGAGGGGATTGGATTTGCCAGTGTGAGACGCACACAAGTAGAAACATTTGTCCTCCTCTAGGGAGGGAAGTGCATCCCAACCCGTCCAGTGATTAGGATTTCTAAAGACAGGAGGCTGTGGGTCGCAATAAAGCTTCAAAAGAGGGATAGTCTACTTGCTCAAGAGGAAAAACTCCTTATGTAAATGCTGCTGTATATAGTATTCAAAAAAAAAGAGTTCAGGCATGTACAAAAATAAAAAGCCTGCAAGTATGTACAAAGTCAATAAGCAAGCTTGAGTTCCAAAGTCAAATATGTGAGCATGCAGCAGGATGACTTGACTACACTGGTCTTGCATCCCAGGATAGGTAGCTACACTGGCTACCGTCCATTCTTCTCTTCACCCCCTCCTCTTGAGATGGTTGCCACTTGAACTTAGAAGGGAATACCCCGCTCCTCGAGGATGGAGTTATTGGATTGGGGAATCATTGGTTGTCGTACTGGAGAAGTCAGTCTCTTTGTCATTCTAGTTGGGGAGAGCCACCATCACTTACACTGTACGAGTCAGATTCATAGTCGTAAGAGTTTGCGTATGAATTGAAGTATTTCTGACCTGGCTATTGAGGAGACTTGGACAGAGTTTTGGGATTCTCGAAGACTGTTGAATTTCAAACACGGTTCTCACTAAGGTTCCGCCCGCACTAAAATTCCAAAGGTCCGACTTAAGCTCCAAACTTTGATTTTGTGAAGACAAGTTTGATAATTGAACTAAGTCCAAGTTCTTCTTTTTCTTTTCTATCTTTTTATTTTTGCACTTATTGCATAAGTGTTTGCTAGGGACTAGCAAAGGTAAAGTATAGGGGGGTGATGAATCCACATTTCATTATCTTTATTATATCATTTTGGCACCAAAAACCCTAGCAAATGCCTGTAAATAGCATTTATTCCATCATCTTAGCATTCATGCATGTGCATCTCAAGAGTGTATAAAATACTGTAATTAAGGCCAAAATTATAGAATAAATAAAAGAAAAGAAAAAGAATAAAATAGGTCGACAAGGAATAAAGTAGGGGGAGATAAGGTCAAAAATACAGTATAAATACCTATATTTTCTATTCATTCTTTATTCATTTTGGACCTATTTTTGGTTTCATTGTTTATACATCAAATAAAGAAAATTTATACATGAAAGTTGTAGATAATTTTATATAGAAAAATACAAAATTGATTTCATAGAAAAATAATGTACAGATAAAAAGTTATGATCTGAATAAGATTCCAGAATCCCAACTTCCCAAACCCGTATCTCACAATTGAAAACTCCAAATGCATCAAACTCACCTTTAATTGTATATAGAAGAAAATAAGCTATTTAACGATGGTGGTTTCGTATTTGGCGGAGCTACGGTTTGAAAGTTGACTTTTGGACCCACAGTGTACAGTGTACCGAATAAAATATTCAATTTATTATTTATCCATTATTTTTGTATTTTATATTTTTATAATTTTGTAAATATTACTTATAATAATTATGTACATTGAAATTGGAATAAAAACCTAAATAAAACTTAAAATAAAATACATACATATTTGATACATAGGTATTATACCTGTACTTATACCTATATAAAATATATCTATTTTATTAATTATACAAATTATATCAGAAAAATAAAATAAAAATATATTTATGTATATAGAAGTATTTTATAATTTTATAAAATAATAAATAAAAATAATAAAAGTAAAATACACAAAATAAAAATAAAAGGATACAACACATAGATAATATACATATATAGGGGTATAAAAGCAACTTGTAAAACTATACTTCATAAAATAAATTAAAAATCATAATAAAATACTACATAAAATAACGAATATTTTTTATTTTATAATCATAAATTTAATAATGTCGTTTACTATTTTTAAATTAATTAATAAAACATTTTTTTAGGGTTTTTCCTAGTTGGTCTACGTGGACCAACCAGGAGGTCAGGACTGTTGACCAAGGTCAACAGTCTGACCTAACCCTGTAGCTCTGCGCACCTTGTTTTTCGCCCGCTTTTGCGGATTTATCGAGGCCGCATCTTTCACGTTTTCACAAAACTTTCTTCTGCAACTTTGCTCCCCTCTGATCCATCTTACTCGCCCAAGGTTGTTTTCGGGCCTCGCATCGTTGACTCGCCCGTTACACCTCGATGAAGGAGCTCGCGTCGCCATTCTTCAAAAACCCCCCTCTTTCCCTCTTTTGAATTTTGAACCGTTTTTGCTTGAGCCAATACCTCCGAGGGCGTGCTGCTGGATCCCCTGTGACAGAGGGATGATCCTACACCTTGTCGAGGTGCTTAGTTAGCTCGGCGACGGATTCCACAACCACCTCCGGCCATTTGGCCGTCGAGGTTCTTCCTCAGGTTCTACACCCTTGAGGTTGTGTTTTTTCTTATTTTTTTTAGTGTTTAACTCGCTGTTACATTTAGCTTTTATTTCGTGTCCTCAACCAGCAGTTTAATCGATTAAATTCGCCTAGATTCCACCTCGAACACCTCGCCGGAGCTCAGAAGCTCCGGCAACCACTATCGCCATCCATGCTACCCTTTTCTCGCCAATTAAGGCCCCTTCCTGTTGCGAGATATCCACCGCCCATTTGATTTTGTTTGCAGGAAGGGAAGGAGGCGTCTGAGCCTCGATTCACGCCACGAAGACGCCCAGGTCGGCTGGAGCTTCATCGAGCATCCGAGGGCCATCCGTTGGCCGTCGGACCAGTCTGAGCCACCTGGACGTCGGGGAGGAGAAGTAGGAGCAAGACGCGACCTTCGGCCGTGGAGTTGGTGGTTGAAGGAGGTCGCTGCGCGTGAACAAAACTCGGCACGGCCGAGTTCTTCGTCGGATCTTCCAGCTGCTCCCCACGCCGTAGGATCAAGAACACCCCTCCAGGGTGTACAGCTGCCGTCGGATCACAGGCGTCCGGGATCGTCCATCATCTCCAGATCTGTTAATCTGGAGCGTCTGTGGCCGAAGGGGCATCGCGGGCCGGCGAGCTGACATGTGGACTAGTGGCTGAGGCCACACCGTCGGATCCGCGCAAGGTTTGGGTAATTTTGCTTCCCTACCCAGGCTGTTTTTGTATTTACTATTTTAAGAGTTAAAACTTTCCTTTGCTGCTTTAAAACTTTTGTAGAAATTGCAGTCAGAACCCCTAGTTTTGTAATACTACGTTGGTGCCCCTGCCAGATGCGCTTGCGACGCACGTGAGTTTGGTGCTTTTGCAAGGGCACCCGTGCTTGTCTTGTTATTTAACTTTGGTCCTTAACAGTTTTATTGTAGTATAAAATTTCTGGGAAAATTGTCGTGAGGACCTGGAAAATTTGTTTAATTGCGGATAAACCCCTGCCAGGCGCGCGTGCACGCACGTGCGTCTGGGAGATTTTACGGGGAAGTCCCTGCTACTTTGGCTATTGCCCTTTGGCCCAGAAGTATTTATTCGAGTATTAATTTTTGCGGAAAAATTGCGCTCAGGCCCCTGGGGTTTTGCCTATTTACAGAAACATCCCTGCAGACCTTTATTTTTTTGTATGCTTGCATGAATTAATTAGGGTATGATTTTAACTCCAAAAATTCTAAAAATTTGAACTTAATCTCCTGTTAACTTGTACTTTCACGCCCTAATTTTAGTTTTTGATTTTATTTTATTTTTTATATTTATTAAAAATCAAAAACATGCTTTTTATTCAATGTCTAGCTTAGAAAATGCCAAAAAAATATTAAAATATCTCTAAATATTCCAAAAAAAATCCCTAGTAAAAATCTCAAAAGAAAAACACTAAAAATTTAAAAACACTCAAAAACTTCAAAAAAATATATAAAATTAAAGAAAACTCCAAAAAATACAAACTCAGTTCCTGTTTGCTCTACATTTCATTCTCTTTATTTGAAAATTAGTGTGAAAAATTTTGGTTGCTATTGCTAATTTTAATTTCCATTTTACTCACAGCCAGCACATATTTCACTGTTTTCCTTTATTTCAGCTTTTAAAAATACCAAAAACACCTTGAAAAATCGCCAAAAATCACAAAAACGGTAAAAAATCTTAAAAATACCAAAAACATTTTATTTCTGAATTTTTGGTTATTTTTGCACATTTTATAAATACTTTATTTAGTCTTTTATTACTTTGTCTGTATATTCCAATATTGAAAAAGAAATAAAAAAAATATAAAATATAAAATTATAAAAATCAGAAAATTAAAAATCAAAATACAAAACTAAAAATTAAATTAAAAAGAAAAATTAAAAATTAAAAACCCACAAAAATTTCATTGTTTGCTTGCTTAGTGTAGACACTTCACTCACATTCACTTGTGCACAATTATTTGAATTACCATGCTTGCTCCCTGTGTTCGAACTCTCTGCATACTTGACCCTATACATCATTTGTGCAGAGTTAAAAATAAATTTTAACTCCACATTTATTTCTAATCATTGATCTTTAGTGTGGGTTAATTGTTGATTAATTTCAGAGTTGATTATCGACACTTCGACTGTGTTCCCGCCTTGTGTGGAACATAAGACCGATCGATTTTTGAGATTATCAATTACCACCTCAATATTTAAAGCTACATGATGTATTCCACATGTCTATGCTGAGAAAGTACACTCCTGACCATTCACAAGTGATTGAGAATGACATCCTCGACATTCAGCGCAATCTCACATTCGAGGAGAAACCTGTCAACTTTGTCGATGTATATTTCCAATGGTCGAGGTCCTCTGACAGCATCATGATGAAACGCTAAACGCTAATATGCAATAATATGTATTTGTTTTAATCAGCACTCATGCAAAATCAAATCGAATAATCTCTGCAAAGAGGAATCAGTTTTAATTTATGGGCAAGTCCAGGGTCGAACAAAAAGATACGAGCCATTAACATAATTAACTAAGTATTTCATATTAAAATTAAGTAATTCACATGTTATCTAGGTCAACTACGTAATGCAATACAAGACTTGATAAGGTAACAAGTGACATATGAATTAGATGCATTTTAAAAAGCTTTTCAATGCATGTTAAATAGTTACAGAATGAACAGAATCGAACCAAGTTGAGACATGCATGTAGAAATATAAATTATGCCCTGAAATTAAGTGCTAAACTTAAGCAATAATGAGAATAAAAATCAAGGTCCAATTGAGGAATTATGAAGAAGACATTATTCATTTAGTACGAAGAATAACACCTATATTACCGTTGATAAATAAATCATTAAGTAAATATCAAATCAGATAATAAAATATACCACCATAAAGATGATGAAAAGAGCTTCATAATGCAACTAAAATCATCTCAATCTGAGTTCACATGCATAAGTTATGACATATTAATTGTAGAGACATAAATGTAAATATAAATAAAATAGCAAAGAGTATCACAAAAGAGTCCCTAGAAGGGCATAAATGTAACTAAAGAAAACTCTCAGAGCATGCGTGCAAAATTTCCAAGCGATCATGTATTGAATGTACCCTAGAGGGACCTCTTTACAAATATGGACAAGTATAAGCACCTGCATGAAAAAGTCCAAGTAACACATGTGCGAGATATGCACGTGAGGAGGGTCGGATGTAGGTTCGGTCGGCTACATGTTTAGAGGACACCCGGCGCACCTCCAAGCTTTGTCACATGGCTTGTCTCACCTAAGGCTCCTAGCTTGGTGAATGGTGATGTGGTAGCTCTCCATCCCTTGGATCGGTCTGAGTTGGACATAATCCTACGAACAATGTAACTCAGGGGTCCCTCCTCCTTCCTCCTTGCATGGCGGAGGAGGCTGGGCTCTGGCGAGTCTTACAGGGCTCCTGCTCGCTCCTCCTCCCTGAATAACAATCCAGGATGCTTTGATAAGCTTCTGGTGAGGAGAAAGAATGTTTAAGGCCTTTAAAAGAGTTGCTCACCTCTCATGATCTGGTGGAGTTTCTCTAGAATGGAGTATGGTAGGAAGCTCCAGCCATTGAAGATCTCAATACTTACAAGTGTTAGAAACAACCGTGTGTGTGT
The DNA here is from genome assembly GCA_037367405.1 of Ottelia alismoides. NCBI lineage: Eukaryota > Viridiplantae > Streptophyta > Magnoliopsida > Alismatales > Hydrocharitaceae > Ottelia > Ottelia alismoides. The sequence goes on from JAZKJV010006372.1 coordinate 301,763, forward strand.
GTGTGAAGTGTTGTGAGAGGAGTGGAGGGTCATTTGATGGCTGGAGATGAAGACCCTAAATGGGTTCTTCATTGCAAATGGAGAAGAAGTGATTTGGTGGTCTGAGTGATGGAAATGGGAATTGATTGAGGAGAACCTATCGCAAATATCTAAGATCTTCGGTGAAGGTCCAGAACGAATCAATTTGGAAATTGAGTTAAAAACCAAAGCAAATAAAATATGAGAAACCAAGAGAAAACAAATACTTAAATTACCTGGAGATTTAAGAAACTTTATGACCTAAGTGATTTGCGTGGGCTGAGAGTCGAGATGACACTTTGGTCGTTGCTTAACAAGGACAACCTATCCTTGAAGCTCAAACGGCCGTCATAGGACATTGTGGCATGGCTTCTATGCCATGGGTCGACACCGAGGAAGAAGGTCACTATGGTCATATCAATATGCCTTGCCCTATCACAAGAAGGAGGAGAAGGGTTGGGCCTTTTCCTGCGTAAATATAAATAGGGGATTTCATCTCTCATCAAGGCGTATTTGAAGGATAAGAAGCTGGTGCTTTGGGTGGATTTTGCGGGTGGTTTCAACCACCACCAAAGATCGTAGGGGCAGTTCTAGAGGGCTTTCAAAGTTAGCATGAAAAAAGTAGAAGTTAGTAGATTAGAATGTTGACGACAGTTAGTAATGTGGTTCACTAGAGAGGTTAGGGTAAATTGGGGGAAATGGGGAAGTTGCTCACCTGCATCCTTTGTGGAACGAGCAGGGAGGGATTGAAGAAAGACTGCAACTGTCTGATTCAGATCGAACAGTCTAGCTTTGGGATTGGTTCTATGGCCTAGATCGCATGATAGAAGGAGATCTAACGATTCTGGAAGTAGTGGGAATGGAGCGCTCGTAGACATCTGATTAGGAGAATCAAATGGCCCTTAAATGGAGGCGGGTCGTGGAATGGAAGCGAGCCAGAGGCTGAAGCAGGATGGGCACGTGACCCAATCAGAATACAAGAAAATAATAAAATTAATATAATATCCAAAATAAATTGTTAGAGAACGAAATAGAAAAAGTGATGAACATGAAAATTGTAGATCTCGATGAGATATACAACTTTCATGTAGTGATCAAAGAGAGAAAACATCACATATACATAGAAATATGTTTGAAGGTATTTTTAAAGTATTAATGTATCATTTTTTATTTATTTTGTTATTTTTTGGATTTTTAGTTTAATGTTAAAATAATTTTGACCAATATTACCCTAATTTGTATTTGATTTTTAAAAAATAATAAATACATAAAATATAAACACCAATATATAGTTATTTATTTACATGGAATTAGGGTTAATTATTTATCAGTTGTTATTTGTTAATTAATGCAACTTACTAATTAATTAGATGAAAGAGCTCAATTTAAAGAGTTAATAATCAACAAATAACTTGATAAGTCAAGGATTTATCACCCCCCTTATACTTAAGCTTTCCTCATCCTCGAGTAAATAAATAAAGAATGAATTAGTCAGTTAATTGTTCCCCTGACTGTGCATGTGTAAAGACAAGGCTTGATCAATCTAGAACACTCAGTTTTAGAGATCCCAAAACTCTAAGTTAGATTGTATCTTAATCTAAAGGAATTCAACTTCTACAAATATCAAACTCTCAGTGTATACATTAATAGTAAGATGTATGACTTTATGTGTTGATTGCATTCACAAGAGTTGAGTCAAGATGTCACCCAATGTTCGTGTCAAAGAGATTCTCCTAAAGACCCAATCCTCAATACTAGGGAATAAATCTATGCTTGCATTCATTCCATCTTTTCACTAGTTTGTCTGACTTAAAAATGTATGTGAAAGGATAGATGATGGAGGGATTAAAGTTTGTGTCATTTCTTCTCTTCCTCTCATTGGAACAAGGGTTCAAGTGCCTTATTAACTCAGCACATTTATTTTTGCTGTTAATCAGTGTGTCTGTCAAAAAAGATTGAGTTGTCTATACTTTGGGAATGCACTGGGATTTCTCTTTTTTTGTATATAAGATACCTTTGACATCCATACTTGTATCACTATACGATGCAGAGCCCTTTTTGAGGTACTAACCCTACTCATAAAAGGCTTAAAATGTTGGTCCAAGTGGACACTTAGAAGGTTGGGATCACTCGCCACTGGTGTAAGCTCTTTGACTTGACTTTGTAATGCATGATCTTTTCTCATTATTATTTTTTCTTTTCTTTTTGGCTAGCTCCACTGCTTTTATCAAGAAGTAATGCACACTGATCAACATTTTATTTTCATTTCAACACACCTTGGAACCTAGGTAAATATCAACATCTTTATTATAAGAACCAAGTTCTCATACTGGCTAGGATTGTTGACACTAAGGTTTCATGAAGCTTTCATTTATTTTTATCACATCCTCGAGAATCATAATATCGGGTCCAAACTTAAATCATAAATCCTAGTTCCTCAAGTGAAACCTCAATTCATGTCAACATAAATGTAGTCATGTATGTGAAGCATTGGTCATATTCCTTAAGGATAAGATTAATTATGCAATATTGAACACATATCTTCAAACTAGAGAAGTATGAATTATTAAGTTAATATCCTAATGATTAAGACAGGTTAACTTTGAATTTAGGACTTCATAAAACAAATGTTATGAATCTCAACAAGCCTTGTGTGAATGTGTAAGTGCCATGGAAACACCAACTTATTAATTAATATTTTTGTGGTTTTTCTCATTTTTTATTTTATTTTTAAATTAGGTTAGAGAATTAGGATTATTTATAAAAATAGGTGTTATCTCAATTACACCCTTAATTTGGAAAAGGATTCTAAAAACATTTTACAAAACTCATCACATAAGTATAGACTTTTTCCACACATTTTACGAAGATTTTTAAAAAATAACCTCATTTTTCAAACCTAAATAAATATTTTTTCAAGACATTGCCACATAGATATAGGTTTTCCAAATATTTTACAAATGATTTTCCAAAACAAGTAGCAATCGATTTTTACAAATCCATGTAAAACATTTTCCAAAACCATGTCAGACAGGTATATAAAAGTTTTCAAAATCATTTTTCAGATGATTTTTACAAAGATTAGTTACAGAATAATAAATTACCCTTATCCCGGAAAGATTGAAAATAAAATAAAATATGAGCTATGGCTAAAGTATATATGAAATATATGTTGTATACCCCCCTATACTTAGTTGGCGATATGTCCTTCATAGCACAAAGTGATATGAAGCCATAGCTCATACTATGTACATAACTGAAACACAGGAGAAGGATGCACATTGCGTACAAAGAATAAGTTAGTGAAGAACGAGGACTCGGTTCCCCCTATGCATAGGATGAAAAATAGCTAAAGAGATACGAAATGAAAAATGAGGGGGGCAAGTTGAACAGTCAAAAACAACATGGTTCCCCTATACTTAAGATAAAGAGTATCCGAAGAATGTAGATCTAAAGGTGAGGGAATCGAGACTTAATAAGGGTTAGCTAAATCTATAAAGATTAATGAATCTTATGATATGGGAATAGAGTTCTAAAGTTTTAGGGAGGGAGTTGAAGATCACAATTGTCAAGCTCAAGAAAACCAGTAGATTCACCAACACACAATGAAGACCAAGAAAATATTATCAATTATCTTGTCTCTTTTATTGGTGATAATACAACATATAAGTCCATTACAAGCAGGCAAGAATTAGGTTTTGGGCACTATCCTAAGGATACGTCCTCACCTCTCAACATGTACTATGTACTTACAAATAATGAGGGGTTTTCTCTCCCAAAACAAGGTTAATTTTTAACTCCATTCAATTGATCAACTTGCATTTAACAATCTCAATTATTTATCACTTGAAATTAGTGTTGAGCACATAAAACATCATCTAACGGCCAGTCAATGTTTCCTTTAAACCTTAAATCACAAAGAACACTATAGAGTATTCAAAAAAAACCAATGCATACGTAAAACTATTATGCATGCTCATGTTCATAGACACTTACAGTAACCCCAGCTCTCCTTCATGTATATGCGAAACTGTATTAAAATTAATATCTAAATGAATGCAAGTCGATAAAAAGCCCCATCCAAAGCATAAGTTCTATTAGCGGGATGGAATTTGATTAAGTTTGGCTAGATCAAACGTAGCTTAAGTACGTCTCATGAATATTAAGAGATGTGTGAATCTCTTGAGATGCAATTGGTGTGTCCTAATTTGCTGTTCAAGCACATGAAAATAATCAATTGAAAGTAGCTCTAAGAGTTGTGTGACTAAACTCTAACTCGGTCACTCAAGTTGAGTCCCACACAATGAAAATAAAACAGACTCAACACACACAATAATAATGTCCAGGTCCAAATATTATAGATTATATATAATAAGAGATGAAATATAACAAACAAAAAGACAACTTTATAATCTTTAAGCTCTCGAAGGAATCTCCTACGTATCCTCTTAGCGAGAACTCAAAGCTATGAGCACTAACCTCCATAGTCTCTAAGCATCCTCAATTCCACAGGCCTTGACACAAAATAGAAATGATTAAAATAGATCTAAGAATTATCAAGTGAATGCACATCATATGTAAAAACAATGCAGCAATTCAATACAAGCAGCTTTGTCCTATATAAGAAATAATCAACTTAACAAAAAAATATTAAATCAAAATTAACTATATCATCGAAGCTGTGTCCTCGGCAATGGTGCCATTTGATGAAATGCTAGTTGTCAATAATACTATGTACTCATTATAATACAACTAAGCAGCACTAAACTAGAACCGAATCGAATAATCTCTGTGAAGAGGATTCGATTTTAATTTATCATTGGCAAGTCCGGGGTCGAACACAAGGACACGAGCCGTTAACATAATTAATTAAGTGTTTCATATCACAGTTAAGAGACTCACTAATAACTCGAGTTTTGTGAGGGTCTAAAGTAGTCCTCACAAGTTGGGACCACGATGTCGCTGAGGTGGCTGCTCACGAAACCCGGGTCAATCAACAATTAACCCACAACAGATGATCAAGCAATGAAAAGTAGATGCGGAGTTAAAATTTCTTATAACTCTACAACAAAGATGTGTATAGGTGCAAGTATGTGTAGACTGTCGAACACAGGGAACAAGCAGGATAGATCGAGCAAAGAGTGCGCAAAATGCGAATGTGATGTATTTATCTAGAATTGTGCTATTTTTTGTGGGTTTTTCATTTCTAATTTTTTTTGTTTTTTTTAATTTTATATTTATATTTTTGTTTTTAGTTTTCTGGTTTTGTATTTTCTTTTTTATATTTTTTATTTTGTATAATTTTCTCTTTTTTCGGTTTTTTATATAATAAGCTAGATATAGGTTATATATACAATATAGGATACAATAGATATAATAATTAACAAAAAATAATTAAAATAGTAAAATAAAATATTTTTGGGTTTTTAATGATTTTTTGCTTTTATGATTTTTCCATAATTCTTTGCTAATTTTTTATATATATTTAAACTCAAAAATACCCAAAACAGGGTTTAAGATAAATACTTGAAATTAAATTGGAGATGTAAAATAGAAAATAGAGTCAAACATTCTCCAAATAAATTTTGAAATAAAGATAATAAAACAAAGAAAATTAAGAAACAGGAAAATAGAATTTTTGGATTTCTTATGGATTTTATAATTTTTATAAAGGATTTTAAAGTTTTTCTATTTTTTAAGTTTTCTTTTATATTTTATATTGATTTTTGGTATGAAGGTCAAAAACAAACAAATTCACAAAATATATTTTTTTGGTAATTTTTCAAAAGTTTTTATCTTTTTTATGTATTTTCTTTTGCAAACAAGGACAAAAGGCACGTTTTAGATTTTTATATATAATAAAAAGACTCAAAATGCAAAATAAAAATATGCCCGTGAAAGATCAATGCTCCAATAAACTATGGCTATTTTTTGGGATTTTTTTCAAATTTTATAGATACATGACATAAATACTAGAAACAAAGAGAAACTACACTCCTGGAAGGGGTATTTTTGTAATATCATAAACTCAAGGATCAAAGTCCAATTTTCCCCAAAATTTTATAACTGAATATATAAATTATAGGACCAATCAGAAATGACCAAAGTCATAGGGCTTTTCCTGCAAAATTGCCAAAGCTCACATGACAGGCACGTGAGCCTAGTAGGGACTGAAACGTTATTATCAAAATTTAGGGGCTAAATTGCAATTTTCATAAAAAGTTACGACTTAAATAAATAGTTTCTAGACTGATTCGAAATCTGTTAAACCCCAGGGGTTCCACCACAAAATACCCACCCCACGTGACGCGTCAAGTGAGGTGACGTGGCCGGGGACATGATTGCAAATATGGAAAGTATGGGAGCCTTTCTATAAATATTACAAAACTATTTTAATGGCAAATGAAAGATTTAAGACTATTTAGCAAATACAAAAACCGTTGGGTTAAAAACACAAAATACCCAACTAGGAGGATCCAACTGCTGCGGATCTTCGTTGACTTGCCACGTGGCGCGCTAACACGGGACGATGACGCTTCGGCTCGACGGCTACGATTAGATCCCCACGAGATGATCGACGATGCTGGCCTGTGGAGATCCAATAATTGTTGTGTGTGCCACGAAGAACACGGCCAGTTCAACGGCCATAGAGCACGGAGGACGAACAGGAAAGAACTCCGCTGCGATGAGGTTCCCCAAGGTTGATCTCCCTTTGGCCGTGTCCGAGAATGCTCTAAAAAGGGGACACGAGGTTCTTGGAAGGCTTCTCTGTGTACTGGAGGAGTCAAATTGTCGTGAGGCACCCCAGAGCTCCTCCACATCGTCGGAGAAGAGAAGGAAGCCCAAGTGCCTCTAGCGAGAGGCCAAAAGTTCCCCCAGGTGTGTTTCTTGCTCCAAAAACCTTTTAAAAGATTAATACCAAAAATGCGGAGCATGGAAGGGCACCTGGACGTGGAATGGGTATAGGGGGTATGAGGAGAATAGTGGTGGAGGTTCGTCGCGGACCAAGCTATGGTGAACTTCTAACGGTGAGGAGAATGACTAACCACGTGATCAAAGCTCGAATAAAAGGCAGAAATAAAAACCTAGGATTAAATCTAGACTAGAGAAAATTATAAAAGATACCACAGAGGCAGTGAAACCACGAAGTAGTACCTCGACGGACGGCATGGCCGGAGACAGGGGTGGAGCGCCCTACGCCCGCTCCTCCGGCCAACCTAAAGACGCGGTGAGAGCGTTGTCACCGGCCTCTAGCCAACGGTCACCTCAGGAAGGGAAAAAGAGAGACAAAAGGGGTTCAAAGAGAGAAGGGGAAAGAAGGGAGTGTTTTGTACAAGGTGGTGACGGGCGTGCAAAGAACGAGGCGTATCCTGGAGAATCAATGATGCTCGGCCCAAGATAACACTAGGGCATGTAAGCTCATTATTAAGGGAATAAAAGCTAATAAGAAATCATCGCTGAGAAGGTGCAAAATGCGAGCTCGAAAAAATCACAAAAATGGGAAAAAAACGTAGTTATGACAGGGGTCAACAAACAGCCCAATCTGGTTGGTCCACGTGGACCAACCAGAAAATCCCTGGCAAAAAAGATTTGTAAATTAGATTTAAAATAGTAAATGATTTTATTAATTTTATATTATAAAATGAAAAATATTCATTATTTTATAAGGTATTTTATTATGGTTTTTATTTTTTTTTTAGGTTTATAATTACAAGTTACGTTTTGAGGGCTATATATGGGTATATTCATCTATATATTTTAATATTTTTATTTTGTATTTTTCATTTTATTAATTTGGTTTATTATTTTATATATTTACAAATTAGTTTTATAAACTTAATAAATTTATATTTTATTTTTCTGATGTATAAAATACAATTAAACAAATAGTTGTATTATCTATATGGGTATACTTATAGGTATTATACTTATGTATTTTATACAAATATTTTATTTTTATGTTTTCTTGATATTTTTAATTCCAATTTTAATATACATATATATTATAAATAATATTCACAAAATTAAAAAATAATAATATTATAAAATAATGAATAATAAATAAAATGAATATTTTAATCTGTATAAGTATACAATAGGGGTCCAAAACCTAACTTTCAAATCATAACTCCAAAAAATATGAAACCACCTTCATTGAATAGCTTATTAAAAGTTATATACAATTAAAGGTGATTTTGATATATTTTGAGTTTTTTTAGAGATATGGGTCTGAGAAGTTGGGGTTTTGGAATTTTATTCAGACCATAACTTTCTATCTGTGTATTTTTTTTATGAAATAAATTTTGTATTTTTTTAGTATTTTTTTATCTATAACTTTCATGTTCAAAATTTCTTTATTTGAAGTATAAAAAGTGGAACTAAAAATAGGACCCAAAAGTGGATAAAATGAATAAAATAAATAGGAGTTTTTATTAGATTTGGCCCTTATCTCCCCCTACTTTATTCCTTGTTGACCTATTCATCAAGATGCCTAGGTCTCGGGGTTTTGGGTCATAGAATGTCTACGAGATTTTATTCTTTTTCTTTTCTCTTCTTTATTCTATAATTTTGGCTTTAAAAACTGTATTTTATACAATATTTACACAAAAATGCATGAATTAATGGTATTTACACGTATTTACTGGGGTTTTTAAGGCCAAAATGATAGAATAAAGATGATGAATAGGAGATTCACCATCCCCCTATACTTGCCTTTGTTAGTCCCTAGCAAACACTTATGCAATAGGTGCATAAAAACAAAAACAAAGAAAAGAAAAAGAAAGAAGATGGATTAAGTTTAATTCTCAAACTTGTCTTCACAAAATCAAAGTTTGGAGCTCCAGTCGGACCTTGGGAATTTTAGTGCGGGCGGAACCTTAATGGGAATCGGATTTGAATTCCAACAGCCTTCGAGAATCCCAAAACTCATGTCAAGTCTCCTCAATAGCCAGGTCAGAATACTTCAACTCATACGCAAACCCTTACAACTATGAATCTAACTCTTACAGTGCAAGTGATAGTGGCTCTCCCCAACTAAAATGATAGAGACTGACTTCTCCAGCATGACAACCCAATGATTCCCCAACCCAGCAACTCCTCCCTCGAGGAGCGGGGTATTCCCTTCTAAGTTCAAGTGACAACCAGCTCAAGAGGAGGGGTGAAGAGAAGAATGGGCAGTAGTCAGTGTAGCTACCTATCCTCGGAGGCAAGACCAGCGTAGTCGAGTCATGCATCTACATGCTCACATGATTTGACTTTGAAGCTCAAGCTTGCTTATTTTCTATACAAATATACACTCCACAAGCATTTTATTTTTATACAGGCATGTCCATTTTTTGGATTTTTTTTGAAATACTATTTATAGCAGTATTTACATAAGCATTTTTTCCTCTTGAGCCTGTAAACTATCCCTCTTTTGAAGCTTTATTGCAACCCACACTCTTCTGTCTTCAAAATTCATCATCATTGGATGGTTTGGGGTGCACTTCCATCCCTAGAGGAGGACAAATGTTTCCACTTGTATGCGTCTCATACCGGCAAATCCAATCCCCTCACCACTCTAGCTGAAATTGAGCCAAGTGAAAGGTGCAGGAGTCCAAGTTAGGTCATTATCAACAAGAGTCATGCGTGTGCTCCAAAATACTCTACTTAGGCAGTCAAGAATCCATTGAACCAAGTCTCACAATCCTCAAAGAATTAAGTCAACAAGACTTGAAGTACCTCAATTCCAGCTCCTATAAGGTTCCTGTTATTAGGTTGATTTTAAGGTCCAACCACACTCTAATCTTCGGATTTTACTTAGACTTGTTCAATTATCAAACTTAATCTGAAAAAAATGCGGATGCTATGCCAATGCTATGAAGAAAATGCAGAAAATATTTTTGTGATGCAAGTTTTCAATGATTTTGAATTTTTTATGGATTTTTTGAAAAGGATGATGCATATGCATTTCTTGATTTTTTTTTCAAAAAGATTTTCAAATGTTTTTGGTAATTTTACTTTTGCAAATGTTTTTAGGAACTTTTTGAAACAGATTTTTGGCCAAAAAATAGGTACAAATATTTACACAAGGATGCATCTTATATTTACAAGAATTAGGTTTTTAGGAATTTACAAAGGCTAAGTGCTCAATTTTTTAGAGATATATTTATATAATGAATTTTGGTGTAATGTATATATTTCTCAAACATATTTGAAAAAGATTTTTCAAACAATTTTTGAAAACAATAGTCCAAAATAATTTTTATAAAGAGATTTTTACACATATTTGAAAATCATTTTGTAAAGGTTTTTCAAATAGTATATATAGATTTTCAAAACATTCTCAAAAACATTTGCAAATATTTTTCAAACATTTTTATTTCACTCAAAGAAAATAAATTTTGCAAACAAAAAAATTTTACAAAGTTTGAAAATATTGAACAAAACATTTTGAAATAGTTTTCAAAAGATTTTTCAAAAAGAGTTTCAAACTATTTTTCAAACATTTTGCAAAAAAATATTTTTACGTGATATATTAATCAGTAAATACAAAAAGAATTTGAGGAATAATAACATCTCTTTATTAAGTGATTTTAATGAATTTAATTAGTGTTTTTAGCCATATTTATTAATAAAAATACGAAAGTACGAGTTATGGCTAAAGTATATGCACAGTACATACGACCCCCCTATACTTAGCTTGAGCTATGTCCTCATAGATCAGAGAGAAAAGGAGAATACATAACTCATATTGAGTATAGGAAAATGTAAAGAATAAAGAACAAATGAAGAAATGAATCGATGAGAAGTTGACTGTCCCCCCTATACTTAGGATCAAATAATCCCAAGTATAGCAGATTGTACACAAAGCAGGGAGGGTCAAGGGTGGGAATGAACAGATCGTACTCAAACTGCCTCCCCCTATACTTAGGGTAAGATATCCCTAAGTATAGATAAGAAGAGGAGCCAATGGAGAGGATCAAAGAATAAAAGAACTCAGGGTGCACACCCCCCTATACTTAGGACAAAGTACGTCCTAAGTGTAGAAGACTGATAATAAGGGGCGACACCTTTTTTGATAGAAAAAGAAAATAGAAAAGGAAAAGAAGAAAAGAGATCGGAAGATGGAAGAAGATAGAAGAATGAACACATCACTCCCCCTATATTTAAGGTAAAAGAAACCCTAAGTATAGGCAACAACAGGCGTGATGAAACGGAACAACAACTGAACACTCGGCTCATCCACCCCCTATACTTAGGATAAAGTACGTCCTAAACAAGGCACACATGAGAATGAGTGGATGAGCAATACGAGAGATGGACAGAGATACACGAAAGTGAATATATAATAGAGTGGATGTACAAAGCCAAGAAGGTCGAAAGCGAACCTTCTTGTGAGACCGTTGTCGAATATATCTGATATGGTGCAGGTCGACATCGAGGTCCTCGGATGACACAAACCGATCAGGTCGACGTGTTGTAGGTCTTCGGTGGTCCTAGGGTGAGAAGGCGCAAACGGGTCAGTGGAAGAAGTGCAACTAGGTTCGGCCTTGGGTATCTTGCTAATGTCATCGTGAGAAGGGACAAACTCATCATTGGAAGAAGTAAAGTCAATATCATCCTACGAGGTCTCATCAAGGGCTAAACCAAGAGGAATGAACTCATCAGTGGAAGTAGTCAAATCATGTTCGTCCTATAAAGTCTCAACCAGATCATCTTTCTCATCAAAAGGCTCAAATTCCTATATAAAAGCAACAAAAATCAAATTCGATCTTTTCACTCTTATCTAAATCTAAGTGAACAGAAGCAGACTCATCAGTGAAAGAAGTCAAGTCATGTCCATTATGTCTGGTCTCTGAATCTGCCCTCCACTCAATGGTGTCAATCGTGTCAATCCCGCAGATGTCATCAAAACATCGCCAAGTCCCAGAAGAAGGAAATCCTATGTCCATGTTTTCCGAGTCTTCCTCCATGGGGAGGAATTCTTAGGTCTTAGTGGAGTCTAACATGCAACAAAAGTCTCTGATCGTCTCATCAAGGGCATGGTCCTCGATGTCAGCTAGAATTGGTGATGTCACATTAGGTGCAGGTCTCTTATCGGCAGTGTGTGCGGTGATGATCACTTCGCTCACATCAATAGGACGGAAGCGAATCTCTCCTGATCCATAATCAATAACGACCCTTGCAAAGGTGAGGAATGGTCGTCCCAGGATGATTGGAGAGTGCTCCCCTGTAGAGGACTCCATGGGAAATACTTTAAAATCAACATTATATCTCATGCCCTGTATCGATATGACGGTATTTACAAGAATACCCTTTGTCCTCTTGATAAATCCATCAGCAAACTAAACGATCATCCTGGTTTTCTTGAGAGGACCTAACTGAAGAGACTGTACCAGTGAGAAGGGTATAATGCTAATCGAAGAACCACCGTCCAGGAGAGTGTGATCACATGTGTGGTCAGCGATGGTGCAGCTAATGAAAGGTGTGGTTGTGTTCTTCTTCCGAGGAATGGGACGGTGTGTGGCAGTGGCCATGGTCAAGATATGGTGCTCCGATCTACTCCTCCGCTTTCTCTTCTTATGATGAGGAGCAGATAATTGGGTCATGGCCTGACGAAGTGGGGCATCAATGATCTCATGAATAGCAGCCACCAATTCAGGTTCAATCAACATTTTTTTGAATTTTTGGATCTCCTCCATACAAGGAAGGAGATCGGAATCATCATATACACGAGGAATTCCAAGTGCAGTCTGTACATCAGAATCCTCGGGGTCAAAGATGGGACAAAATGTGAGTGAATGTGTGGATGAAGGGTCTGGAAAGTGGTAACTCTCCTCACAGTCTGACTCAACCAAAGGTCTCCCGAACTCTTTTTGTATTTTTATATTTTTCTCATTTTTCTGTATTTTGGGCGAGTGCAAGCTCTCATGATAATCCTCAAGTGAATCCAAATCCTCAAAGAATGGAGCTACATTCTGGATCTTATTTATGTTAACTACATCATTAATCCTTGAGTTCATATGCTCCATCATCTGATTAAAGGTCTCAAGTGTGGATATCATGAAAGGTGACTCCAAAATTTCAAGATCGGGTGTGTCAAATGTGGGTGGAGGGTGCAGACAAAAATCACATTCCGGATCAAGGAACTCAAGGAATAACGGGTTGTCGAAATGTGAGGATGATGGTGGTGGAAATGATGGGTAAAGATCAAAGCCCGGATCCTGAAATAATGGGTTGGTCGGATATGTACAAAAATCAGGAGCTAAGTCCTCCTGGAAAAAGGGAGGTGGATCGACTGGAGTGAACGAGGAATCCGCAAAGTTCGGATAGAAAATGCTCCAGTCAGCCATCTCTAAACAAAAGGAAATTGATTGAGAGAGCACGAAGGTCAAATCAAGAGAAGTGAGAAAAAAAGGTGCAAATGCGCAGAATCGATCTAGAATACATACAAGCAGACTCACACAAAATAAACCCTCAATTCACCTACTCAACTAGGTGAAGATCGCAAAAATACGGTCTTTTTATCTTATATATATTATGTGTTATAGCATTTCAAAAGACTATTTACTTCATTGAATATTGCATTATGCTATATTTACGTGATAAAATAGTTTAAGACGAGAATAAGTTTTATGTCACACTCGTCTCAAAGATTGAGCGGGATGGATCGTGATTGCAGATATTATCTAATCCTCTTTCTATGAAAATATTGTGGCACTACAAAATATGTGATTGGCATGCACACGATGGGGTGCACTTGGCGAGCACATGTGCTCGCTCAGATCCTAGCGAGCACTTAGGTTGCACATGTGCACACCAGCCTGATCGCCCTTTTGAATCTGGAGACGCGGTTAAGTTTTCATAAATAGGCGAGCACTTGAATAGCACAAGTGATCGCCCAGCTGTGCTCGCCTAGTTGAAATTCAAGGCACGGCTGGATCGACGCATGTCAAATTCTGGGCAAGCACCTAATGAGCACTGAGCGAGCACATAAGTGTGCTCGCTCGAGCCTGTAAACAGAAAGTCGGGTGCCTCCTTTCCTCATTCATACGCGACTCCCTTGTTCCTTCATCCCCTCCGACGATCCGTGCTCGGCCATTACCACGTCGAGCGACCTCTATTTGACTATTCAATCACACACACACCCCTCTTTAGGTATATCTTATCATCCTTTCTCTCTTTTTTGTGTATTCATTCGATTTCATATTTGTTTTAGAAGTTTAGGGTTTTGATGTTGTCGATTATTTTGTTCTTAAATTTAATATCATTAGTTGTTAATCATGTTGCTTATGCTTGTATAGTTGTTTAATATGTAGTTGTTGTTAGATTTGAGTATATATTTGTCTAATATAGATGAACTATTATAGGTATGTCGTGTTTGATTAAATGACACAACAAGTGCTTAAATAGAGAAGTAGGTGAATGTTGATATAGATGTGATGAGAGATACATTAGTTTCATAACACTAGGTTCATAACATTAGGTTCATTGAGAAGTGTCATAACACTAGTTTAATAACACTAGGGAATGTTGATATAGAGAAGTGACATAACACTAGTTTCATAACACTAGGATCATTGAAAGAGGGGATGGGAGATACAAAGCCTTTGAGAATAAGAACTATATAATGGATGTCAAATTAGTCATTTATTTAAGTTAAAATCGTTGGTGCGTGATAATAACTATAAACAGAAATACTTCTTCTGTAATATTTTATTATCACATTAAATTCTATTTAATGTGATCAAGTATATCACATTAACTTATAGTTAGGCTAAATAATAAGTCTAAAACACTAACCATTAATTATTATAAAATCACACAAAATCATTCACACACAGTGCGTCCCTCCACACCGGATGGTGTGTGGCCCTGCACACCGGGAGGCGTATGCAACACATTGGAGGATTTGATCACCTCTAACTGTGTTATATTTTTTTGTTTCACAACACTATTGGACTCACTTTGGGATGTTTATCCCAGACCAATGGTCGTAGATTTTGATGTTTTCAGGTTTAAAATTCATTTTTTTGTAGGTACCCATCAAATATTAGTGAGCCAAGCACTGTATTAGACATTAAATTAGGATCACACTTATCCCTATCCCCATCGTTAACCAATCAAATTTACGTAATTGCCCAGCTAACATAAATGAACAAATATTTCAAGATTATTTTATAGTCCCATTTGTAGCACGTACAAATGTATGACATAAAGTGATCTTAAAGTATTACACTTATGCTAGCTTTCTTTAGTTCGGAGATCCCAGACTAAGGGAGTTCGTAAGGATTCAAACTTACAAAAAGGTTATCATTGTCACAAGCTCTTTATTTCTGATGGAAATTCGGTTCATAACCCCTTCCTCTTCGGTATACCAAATCAATCATAGTTTACTATTGAAATAATCACTAATATGATTATTTTGAAAGTTGATTGCGATTGATCTCTGAGGTATACGGGAGTGGTGCAGGGTTATGCTGCCGAATTTTCGTCAAAAAATAAACAAGCTTGTGACAACAACCATCTTTTAGTAAGTTTGAATCCTTATGGACGGGCTTAAGTGATAACATAATTAATGCACTTCTCTTCTCATGTTTTATCTCAATAATGGGTTAGGTTTAGGTATTCCTCACATATTTTTCTGGATTTGACATTATAAATTATTTCATTCAGGTTGATCAATATGACTAATAGAGAGTGGATGTACAACTAAGTATTAGATGGACGTGTAGCAGATACCTTTCAAAGAGGTGTTCAGGAATTTATACAAGTTGCTTACGCACAAGGTTCCCGTATCGTGGATTCAGACGGAACTATCTTGTGTCCATGTCAAAAATGTCATTTAATGACGAAGAGATCTAAGGATGAAACTTAGTTACATTTTTATAAGATTGGTTTCATGGAAGGATATCAGATTTGGTGGAGGCATGGTGAGGATTACGAGGACAGGATGAATGATGTGAAAGAAGCGGACAATAGTATTCCTTTTGTAGATATGGTTATGGACGTTGCGGGTCCATATTTTAATGCTACTTTATTAGATGATGAGGAACCATATGGAGAGTCCGCAGAATTCTACGAGCTGTTGAAAAAAGTAGAGGAGCCATTGTGGTTGGGTTGCAATACATATTCAAAACTCTCTGCGGTTTCGGATCTTCTATCGATGAAGATGTATTATAATATGACCGATCGTAATTTTGATGCTATGCTTAAGATTATCAAGAAAATGTTACCAGAAGATGCAGAATTACCTGATAATTATTACAAAACGAAAAAGATGATGCGGAAGATGGGTTTAGCAGAAGTAAAAATAGACTCTTGCATAAATCACCATATTTTATATTACGGGGAACACCAGCATTTACAATGGTGTCCTAAATGTGACAAGCCAAGGTATCAGGAAGCTAGTAAGAGTGGGATAAAAATCTTGAGAAAGATTTTACATTATTTCCCGTTGACTCCGAGATTGAAATGGCTATATTATTGCAAAGAAACGGTGAAGCATATGACATGGCATGCGGAACATAAAGTCGATGAGTACATGGAGCATTGAAATGACTCCCACTACCCTTGTTAATTCGATCAAATTAATTAAGAATGTTCATTGCAGTCGGATAATGAGAGCGGATCAAAAACCACTTTTAATTAAAACAACTTAATCTCGAGCGGTAATTTTTTTACTTGGGCAAGCCCAAGGTCGAACTCAGGGAGGCAGCTGTCTCCTTAGGTAAAATTTCAGCAAAGTCCAAGGTTTGATTTTCGGGGAATAATTTTTTTGGTCTTTTTCGGTTGTTTTATGCAAGACACTTGCAAAATCCAGCCAGTTTACAAATTAATTCAAAAAGGTGATCAACTCAAGTTCAAAAATTACGAAACTTGGCCAGATGATGAAATGAGATTAAATTAGGCTACAATAATTTTTTGGAATTTTCTGACACTAAATAAAATTACTGTGAATTAAAATATGAATGCAAGGTGATTTTAACTAAATTAATTTTAATAAATATCAAATCACAATATTTTTAGGAATAAAAATTATCCTAGATAGATATGAAGGTGAGGAATCCAGGAAAATTTTCAAACCTAAATTTTGATGTGAAATGAACTTATTAAAAATTAGTTACGAAAATCACTAAATGAATTATTTAGGCCTCGGGATGCGTGCAATTGAGATGAAATTTTTATGCAAGGTAAAGCTAATTATCCTAGATCTAATGTGATTTTTTGGGGATTTTTGGATCACAGAGAAATTGCTATCAATTAAAAGGCATAAACGGGCAAAATATAGCAAAAATGAACCAATTAATTAATAGAAAAATCTATTGATATTACAAAAATATGCAACGTGTCACATAATGAAGAGGACAATATCAGCTACACAATGCAATTTTTCAAATTGAAAAATGAATTAAGATGAATGCCTAAATATACGTGCAAAGATAGGGGTATAAATGCAATTACAGGGATTAAAATTGCTGAAAATAAAACGTGCTGACAAGGACTAATATGCAATTACCTATAATGTAGAGGGGGTGGATGCAATTTCTTCACGGGACACGTGCTCCTCACGTGGGGTCGCATAGCAGGGACTAAAATGCAATTATGAAGACCTTCAGGGGCCTTGATGTAATTTACCCAGGACACACGTGCGGATAACGTGAGGAGTACTAGGCTCGGTGGACTTCGGAGGCTCGGAGCGAGGCTCGGGCGGCTCTGGAGGTTCGGATCTGGCTCGGAGAAGCTTCGGGTGATCCGAGCCTATCGGTCGGGGAGGAGGCTCGGATCTGGACCGTGGGATCAAGGTTGATCCAACGGCAGCTGGCTGCGGACACGTGGCGTGTCTAAGTCCGTTAGATCAGTGATCGATCCAACGATGATGGGCTCGCTCTTGAGGCGGCCACGTGGACGATCAAGCGCCGCTGGATCGGAATGAATCCAACGGCCCTCTAAGGCCCTGGCGCTTGGCGACGTGGCGTGATCAGGCGCGTAGGATCTGCCTGATCCTATGGCTGCGGGGCGAGGCGACGTGGATGGCTCCTGGCCATTCAATCAAGTAGATCGAACGGCTGCTGGTTGTCGTCCCCAACAGCCCTCCGCCTCCTGCGGCGGAGAGGGCTGGGCTCCGACAAAGGTGGCCTAGCTCTGCCCCGTCCTCCCGTCGTAGGTGAAGGGTGTTGGAGGATCTGAGATAGCTCGGAAGATGTGTGGATGGCTGGCGAAGCGTCCAATGGTATCAGGAGTGGAGGAGGCGCTCTGGATCGCAGTGGCGGAGGAGCTCTAATGCAGCTCCGACGAGACTCCGGTCATTCAAGGAGATAGCACCTGCAGGGGGTTAGAAGATAGCCGAAGCACACAAAATGTTCGTGGAGTGGAATACGAGGTGAAGAGCGAGGCCTATGAAGTGGCACGATGGTCCGGTGGTCGAGCTCCGCTCAGGGGGTGGAGCTGGCGTCGGTGAAGGGTGAAGTGCGTCATCGGAGGAAGCTAATGGAAGTGCGAAGATCAGAGCTCCTTTACGGAGCTCGAGGGATGATGGGCGGAGCGAGATGATGCTCGTGAACAGCGAACTAAATCGGAGAAGGAGAAGGAAAAAGAAGAAGAAGATCGGGGGAGAGATGGAGGAGTCTACCTGGGGTCATAAGCTCCGGGGAAGCTTCCAGGTCTTCGCTCGAAGGCTGGTAGGAGGACCTGAGCTCGTGCAGCGCCTTGGAGGAGCTGCGACATGGCGGTGGTCGGCCGTGGATCTCGCCGGAGGTGTTCTCTGTCGTCGCTCGACCTGGGATCAATTTTTTGTCATCAATCTGACGGTGGGAGCTCGGAGCCACTCTCCGTGATGGCGGATGAGGTGAAAGTGGTCGGAGGTGACTGATTTATAGGATGAAGGTGACGGGGTAGCTGGCGACGAGGTGGAGTTCGTGGCCTTCGTGGAGCGAGATTGAGGGTTGTCATGGACGTCGAGGGACTGGCGAGGATAAGGGATGAGTGGGTGACGTCGTGGTGGTGTCAGTAGTCGGAGAAGGTGGTCAGTGTGGAGCCCAAAATAGAAAGGGGGCGGCCCCTTGTGCATAGTGGAGAACGTGGGCGCGGGGATGGCTGAGATTGACGACAATGTCTCGACTGTTGGATCTCGCGATCCAACGGTCCAGATGGAGGCATGGATCGCCGCCTCGGATCAGATCTAAGGTGCGAAATCGAAGGGCTCACACCACACCACGTGGCATGCTAAGGATGCAGTGTGAAGGGACGGGCGAGATTAAATCTGATCTGCGATCGGATGGTGGAGAGCGAAGGGTCGATAGACGGTGTAGATCAAGGCGCCCAGAGCGAAATCGGAGGGCGCACAGAGTGCCACTTGGTGGACTCTGGGTGAAGCACGAGCGGACGGTGAGGATGGACTCAGGGGTTCGATTGAATGGCCTAGAGAGTGAAGTGTTTGAGCCGTTGGATCTGGAGTGAATCAGATGGATGAGGTGACGCCACGTGGCGCGAGCCTGATGAGGCGCTAGCGGGCGGTGAAGATGTGATCCTGGGATTGATCCAACGGTATGGAATTAAGGCGGATGTGGAAATCACTGGGCCGTTGGATCTAGATGAAGATCCAATGGTCCAGGGCATGGGCGGATAGGTCAACGGGAGCGGGCCGCGTGGCGCAATCAGAGGGCGCCACGTGGCCAGCTCTGAGTGGCTGAAAGGAAAAATGAATTTAGAGGGAGAAGAAGGCCGAATTTGGAAAAACTCAAAACATGAAAGTTGTAGATCACGATGAGATCTACAAGTATTATGTTGACCAAAAACGGATATGAGGTCAAATATGATACAAAAATACAAGAATACAAATATAAATATGTATAGTATACAAGGAGGCCCAAAAACCCAACTTTTGCCTACGAGCTCCGAATTGAATGAAATTGGTCTCATTTTAAAGGTCTCTGGATGTGTATCAATATGAAGGTGAGTAGACCTAATTTGGAGTTGGTAAGAGAGAGGTATGGGCAATTTAAGGTCCAGGGGGTTTAGGGCTTTATTGGGTATTTTACAGAAGAGGGACTCTGGCCTTCTTCCCTATATTATTAGTTAATGGTGTACACACTATAAGGAAAGTGTTATTTTATTTTGGAGGGGATAAAATACAAGTGAATAGGTGGATATTTTACAGTGGATTTTACACAAGGATTGGCTTCTTATTTAAATGCAAAGATGAATGCTAAAATGCATATTTTATGGATTGATGCATGAATGCTATTTTATGCAAGATAAAGGGAAATATGAAGCAAAATACCCAGGGACAAAGCTCTATTTCAACTTTAAGAGTGATGAATCACAGATTCATCAACCCCCTATACTTAAACCTTGCTTGTCCCCGAGCAACTAAAATGAAATGCAAGGGTGAAATGATTTTGGGTTCCATACCAAGGTCATGAAAAAAAGTTGAAAATGGAGCTTGACTCAACCTTTGGATTAATTGTGTGATGGAACCTTATTGAGATCTGAACTTAAGACCTAACAGACTTCAAGTTCCACAAGTCTTCTATTCAAGACTCCTTACAAGTCAGGTCAGAACAAATCCTCAAACGCAAATTTCTGATGACTATGATTCTTACTTGTATTGTGTAAGTGAAATGTAACTCTCCACATCAGAAATGGCTCAGAAACAGCCTCCTCTAACAAGGTAACTCAAATAACCCGATCCAGTAACTCTTTCCTCGAGGAGCGGGGTATTCCCTTCTAAGTTCAAGTGCGACCAACTCAAGTGGAGAGGGTAGAGAAAAGAATGGACGGTAGCCAGTGTAGCTACCTATCCCAGGATGCCTGACCAGTGTAGTCAAGTCATCCAGCTACATTTCTTTGCTAATGTACATACTCCGATAGGTATTTTATTTTCACTTGGACCTGTCTTATTTTTTTTGGAGTTTTTGCATTTTTTTCTCTCTTTTTTTCCTTTTTTTTGAACTATATACAAGGTGTAGCATGTACATCAGGAGTTTTTCCTCTTGAGCCAGTAGGCTATCCCTCTTTTGAAGCATTATTGCAACCCACTGCATCCCATCCTTAGATGTCAATACCACCAGACTAGGTTGAGATGCACTATCCTCCCTTGAGGAGGACTGATGTTTCCACCTGTGTGCTACTCCAAGCTAAAGGATTCTACTTCCTCACCACCTCATCAATGAAGAGTTGCGTGCGTAGTGCTTGTCCAAGTTAGGCCATTATCTAAAAGAATCATGTGTGTGCACGAGATATTCTACTTAGACTAATCAAGATGACATGTTAACATAGACTTGAGGACTTAAAGAATTAAGTCACTTGACCTGAGAAATCTTAACTCCAGTTCCTATAAGGTTCCTATGAAATTAGGTGGATTAAGGTCAAATCAAGTCCATCCTCAATATCTACTCATAACTTGGTTCAGAACCCACTAGCTTTTTACCTTGCATATGCAAGATATGCGGATGAGATGCAGATGTCATGCTATGAATGAAATGCAAGACTCTTTTTCTTTCTTTTCTGATGTAGAGATGATATGCAATAGTAAATAAGAAGCCTTTGAATTTTTCACACTTTTTTCAATTAGTTGGTATACCTCCTATGTTACAACAGTTTACAACAGTATTATACAGATTATACAAGTTTATTTTACAAAAAAAATTCTCCAAATTTACCCAGCCCATAATTATTACGAAATATATACAAAGATACGTGAAAGTACGAGCTATGGGTAAAGTATATATGTAATATATACACGCCCCCTATACTTAGTGTGTGCTATGTCCTCAGAGCACGGAAAGCGAGGAAAAAGACATAGCTCGTGCTAAGTGTAAGAGAGCCAAAGAGAACGAAAAATGTAAAGAAGTCATCCTGCCCCCCTATACTTAGGCTCTGGCAGCCTAAGTGTAGAAGAAGGTCAAAAAATGGGGCAGACGAGGTCAAGAAGAGAAGTGGATGAATATATAATACGGGCATCGGTCCCCCCTATACTTAGGCTCAGGTCAGCCTAAGTATAGGATGGAAGTGAATATGAGGACCAATGTGATCTGGAGGATCTACAGAGAGCAAACTCAGGTGGCTTATCCCCCCTATACTTAGGATCTGGTCATCCTAAGTATAGTCCAAGATGGTGATCAATGAAGCTGGGATGAGTTGCAAGAGTCGCGGGGGAGAAAGGTCAGAATGTACAGGAATGATGGTATATACAAGTGAGTCGATCTGAATCTTTCAATATGCTGCTGATGGCTAGAGCTCACTGCTGCAAGGTCTCATGCATGGCTCGAGGTGTATCTGTTGAATCTGTCTCTCGCATGAATACAATCTTCTCAACATGGACTAACTGCTCATTGGATTCAACGAAGTGCTTCAACAGTTGTCCATTCACTAGGAATGTCGGTGCGTTATCTGCGAGATCTGAGATCTCGACACATCCACTATCGTGCACCATACGGACGACAAATGGGCCTGTCCACTTGGACTTCAACTTGCCTTGGAAGATCTTCAGCCAAGCAATAAACAACCATACCTTCTGTACAGGAACAAAGGTCTTTCGTCTGATATATCTATCGTGCCAACGCTTAACCTTGTCCTTGTACACCAAACTATTGTCATATGCACGGTTTCTGACTTTCACAAGCTCATTCAGATCCATATCTCTCTGACCTTCTTGATTGCCCATTCTGATTTATGCATTAACTCTGCGGGCAAATGGCACGGCTTTCCGAATACCATTCGGAATGGGGAGGTTCCTAATGGTGTCTTGTAAGCTTTCATATACGCCCATAGAACCTGATCCAAGATCTGAGACCAGTCATTCCTGTCTGGGCGGACAAGCTTTTGCAATATAGTCTTCACCTCCCTATTCGACACCTCAGCCATACCATTGGTCTGTGGGTGGTAAGGACTAGCGACACAGTGTTCGATGATGTAGTCCTTCACGAGTTTCTTCACCTCCCGATTTACAAAATGGCTACCCCCATCTGATATCATCATTTTGGGGATCCCGAACATAGAGATGATGTGCTCTCTGATGAATTTACAAACAGTCCTGCTGTCTGCGGCTCGGGTCAGGATAGCCTCCACCCACCTGGATAAGTAGTCTACTACAAGAAGGATGTATTCGAACCCATGTCTAACAGGGAATGGGCCCATGAACTCGATTCCCCATGCGTCAAAAACATCACAAATGATGACAGGTTGCATCAGCATCTCATCCTTGGAACCAACAGTTCCTCCCATTCTCTGGCATACTGGACACGACTTCGCAAAAGTGATGGCATCGCGAAACAGAGTCGGCCAGTAAAAGCCACACTGAAGTACCTTCCATGCGGTCCTCTTCCCGGAGTGGTGTCCTCCTGCCTCTAAGTTGTGGCATAAAGAAAGGACACTCTGGTATTCCTCCTGAGGAATACACCGTCTCCAGACAGAATCCGGTCCTTTAAAGAAAATGATCAGATCCTCCCAATGGTAGTGTCTAGCATCCGACTTCAGTCGGTCGATGTGGCTCTTGGGCCAACCTTCGGGAACCTTCTTGGAGACAAGATAGTTCACGATGTTGGCATACCATGGGAGTGAGTCGACAATAAAAATCGACTCTTCAGGGAAGGAGTCTTGAATTAGTGAATCCTCAAAGGTATTGATATCTTCGTGATGAGAGAGATGATCGGCTACTACAATCTTCTTTCCAGGTTAATCACGAATGTCCAAATCAAACTCCTGGATAAGCAAAATCCACCGAAGAAGATGCGCCTTCGCGTCCTTCTTCTCCACCAAGTAGCATTGTGTGGTCAGTGAACACGATTACCTTGGATCCAATTAAATGAGATCTGAACTTGTCCAAGGCAAACACTACCGCAAGCATCTCCTTTTCTGTAACTATATAGTTATATTGAGCGGTATCAAGAACTTTGCTTGCATAGTGAATTGCAAACGGGACGCCATCCCTCCTTTGTCCTAACACAGCCCCAACAGCAAAATCTAAGGCGTCCGTCATGATCTCAAAAGGTAGAGACCAATCTGGGGCTTGTAGGATAGGTGCGTCCATGATCGTTCCTTGCAATAGCTTAAAGGCCTCAAGACATTTGTGATCAACAACAAACTCCACGTCTTTGCCTAAAAGCTCAGTTAGCAGTCGGGCAATCTTAGAAAAATCCTTGATGAATCTCCGATAAAATCCGACATGCCCGAGGAACGACCGCAACTGCCTGATGCTGGTTGGTGGCTGGAGTCATCTGATCACATCCACCTTGGCAGGGTCAACCTCCATTCCTCTCTTAGAGATGACGTGCCCCAACACAATGCCCTCCGTCACCATGAAGTGACTTTTCTCCCAGGAGAGCACCAGATTGACCTCACAACAGCATTTGAGGACTCGGTCCAGATTCCTAAGATAGGAATCGAAGGAATTACCGTGAACCGAGAAGTCGTCCATGAAGACTTCCAGGAATTCACCGACCATTTCGGTGAATACAACAATCATGCACCTTTGGAAAGTACCTGGAGCATTGCATAACCTAAAGGGCATGCGCCTGAAAGCGTAGGTACCAAAGGGGCATGTGAACGTGGTCTTTTCCTGATCGTCCAAAGCTATGGCGACTTGATTGTAGCCCAAGAACCCGTCTAAGAAACAGAAGAACTCTTTACCCGCTAGTCTCTCTAGGATCTGATCAATGAATGACAGGGGAAAATGATCCTTCTTCGTCGCGGCATTCAGGCATCTGTAATCCACACAGACGTGCCACGACGTGGGAACTCGCGTCACGATCTCCTCTCTGTCCTCGTTGGTGGTCGTCTGAATTCCCGACTTTTTCAGGACCACATGGATCGGGGCCACCCATTTCGAGTCGGAGATGGGATAAATGAAACCTGCGTTGCACCATTTCTCTATCTCCTTCTTCACTACCTCTCGTAAATTTGGATTCAAACGACGTTGGAATTCACAAGAGGGTTTGGCTTCATTCTCCAAGTAGATATTGTGCGAACACAGAGCGGGATTTATCCCGTGGAGATCGGAAATGCTCCAGCCTATTGCCTTGCGGTTTTTCTCCAGGATCTCTAGCAAGCGAGATTCCTGCTCCTCGGTCAATCGCGAACTGATGATGACCGGATATTTCTTCTCTTGACCCACAAGGAAGGCGTATTTCAATGTTGTGGGTAAAGGCTTGAGCTCAGGTATGGTGTGATCGTCTAGGAAATCTTGCTCAATCGAATCTGGTTTGGTGTTGGAAGTGGTTGGATCTTTCTCTATAATTGTTGCCACCAAGTTATTCGGCTCTGGAGTCGGATCGTCAAAGGTTTCCATACAATCGGTAAAAGCCACGTCCGACTCGTCATCTTCATCTTTCGATTGTCCTAAAGAGGGAAGGACTGACAGGCCCAGCTGGGCCTCTAAGTCATCGAAGATGTAGGGCGATGCAGGTTCTGAGATGTACTCATCTCTGAGGACCTCGCAAACTGACTCATGCACGGGATCATCTCCGGAGGGGAGGGACTCATCGGAACTGGCTGGGTTCTGTCTCCATGGCCCAACTATGTCTACATGGTCGTAGTCTGCTTCGGTTGATGAGTACTCGGTGCTGGATTCGGAATCCGGTCTCTGCCATCTGGTCTGCTTCATCTCATGTTCCTCATCTCCGCCTGGAGTTTGAACTGGATCTTCCCGATCTTATAATCAAACAAGGCCCCCGCTGTCCCGAGGAAGGGCCTGCCTAAGATGATCTGGGAGTCTCTCCAATTACGAGGGGTTTCCATATCTAGGACAGTGAAGTCCACCATGTATTCTTGACCCTCGACTTTGATTACAACATTCCTCAATTCTCCTTGAGACCTCTTGGTTGATTTATCAGCAAACTGCAGGAGGGCTCTATATTTCCTTAGAGGTCCGAGATTAAGCCACTCATAGAGGGTTGTAGGCATTAAGTTAATTGAGGATCCGTTGTCTAGGAGAGTGGGTGCAAATGCAATGTCATCGACATGACTCACCACATAATGTACACCCATGTCTCTTCGTTTCCTTGGAAACGAGTTCTTTATTGCACAAGTCGTGGCTACTGACATAACGTGTTTCTCAACATGGCTTTTGGTGTTCCTGCTAACCCTAGTAGATGTGCATCTCACCTTCAGGTACTTCTGAAATGCAGGAGTCATTTCTACGTACTTGTCAAAGGGGATTGTAACCTTGATATGCTTGTTGTAAAACTCTGCCATCTCAGGGTCATCTTTTTGGATTTTTTTAGTTTTCTTCTTTCCACCCTTAAGAGCTTGAGGGAAAGGGATTATTGACTCTAACTCATGTTCTGAAACTGAGATGTTTTCATTGAAAGCTGGAACTGAGTTCTGTACAAGACTCAGACTTGGAAACAGACTCGGACTCTGACTCTGACTAAAAGAACAATGCTGTGGCGAAACTGGTGATGCGTCTTCCGTGACTTCTGGATGATCCTCCTCAGATGGAGGTGCGGGCTCTTCATCGATTTTGTCGGACTCTCTGTTGGTGCGGGTTTCCTGCTTCGAGGACCCAGAAGTCCTCTTCTTCTGCCGGTGGTGGTGATGGTGGTGCTGCTCCTCTTCTTCCTCCATGTTCTCCTCAGGTAGAGACTTGGCGGTTCCTTCCTTCAGTGCCCTTGCCCGATCAGGTATGATCACGGTCCTTCTGCTCCTGAGGGACATATGGTTCACATTATCATACGAGAGGATCTCATGTTCAGATAAAGAATTATCTGAATAATATACTTGATCACGAGGTCGGTTCTGGCCTTGAGTTAAGTTGTTCAGGTTGGCCTGAACCTGGGCGGGAATTGGGGTCTTTGGCGCCATTTGTTGATGCTGGGTACGAGAGACACGATTCAGATCGGTTCTCATATCCAGATAGTCATTCTGGATCTATTGGACCCTATCAGACAGGGTCTGGATCACCAAGGTGAGGGACTCCAATTCGGTGGGCCGGGTTGGTTGATGCTGACTTGCAGATGAGGTTCTGTATTGGCCTTGTTGGCCATGCCGATACTGTTGTTGCTGATGGGACGGTGCTAGGCCCTGCTGATCCGAGTGGAATGTGCACTGCTGCTGTTGGTGTTGCTGAGGCTGGTACCCTCGTTCAGGCCTGGACTGAACAAAGCACGGTGTGGGGACGGAGATGGTTTCCTGGTAAGCTGGGGAAGGTCGGTGAGGCTGGCCATTCCCCATCCCCGACTGTCTGCCGATGGGGTCACGGCTGTACCA
The DNA here is from genome assembly GCA_037367405.1 of Ottelia alismoides. NCBI lineage: Eukaryota > Viridiplantae > Streptophyta > Magnoliopsida > Alismatales > Hydrocharitaceae > Ottelia > Ottelia alismoides. The sequence continues at coordinate 328,970 of JAZKJV010006372.1, forward strand.
CAGCCCGTTGATCTCGAACACCTGCGGAGGCTCCTCGTATCCGGTCTCCACTTGTGGGGGTGCATGCTGCTCCTGCTGGGTGTAAGCCTGATCCTCTACCCAGCCACTCTGAGGCCCCGGTGCCTGTTCCTGTACAAGATGGACTTGGTGTACAGGTGCAGGTGGTGCAGAAGGGGCAGGTAGCTTTATCTTAGCTACCTTCTCAGTAAGTTCCTCCACTTGCTTTAGCAGACACGAGAGAGACTCAAGGTCAGTGACCCTCTTGTGGATCTGCTCGACCATTGTTAACTTGTCAGCTATCATCCCCATGCTGGGGATGAGGTCCTCTATCAGATCCGCTATAGTCCTCCTATTTGTCTCGTTGGATAGGAATGAGGGAGACAACTGATAGGCCCTGTTGGCATGCGACCTGCCTGTTTCCGTCATCTGCTCTAGTATCTTCCATACAACATTCTCGTTCTTGTTCAGATAGCTTCCTCCACAGGCGGCACAGACTAACCCCTGCATCTCCAGGGTCATGCCATAGAACAAGGTCTGGACTAAGATCGCCTTAGAAATGCCATGGCAGGGACATTTTTAGGTCATTGAACCTATCCCAGGCTTCATGGAATGGTTCACTAGGTCCCTGGGAAAAACTAGTGATCATGGTTCTCATTTGATTAGTTCTACTGAGAGGGTAGAACTTCTTCAGGAATAAGTCCTTGAACTGCATCCACGTTGTACATATCATCCCTGTTCTTCAGCCAATGTGCTGCCTTATCTCCTAAGGCAAAAGGGGTGGCCTTCAGTCGAATGTAATCCTTCCCAACCCTAGGATGACTAAGGTTGTTGCATACCAGCTTGAAGTCTCTGAGGAAGGCATATGGTTCTTCATGGGCATTTCCGTTGAACTTCGGTAGCAGGCTAAGGAAGTGGGGCTTGATCTCGAATGCTTCGGGGGGAACCGCTGGTGCCAACCTACTGTGCATCTCGTTCTCCGCTGGGTTGTAGGCATCAACCATTGGTCGGTCGATTCCTCCTGCTGCAATGATTTGTTCCATTCTAGTTGTGAGATCTGCATTTTGCCGTTCGGCTGTGGTGAGGCGATTAAGAATTTGTCGCAATGGGTCCTCATCCGGTGGCTGCTTGGGTGCCATCTTGTCCTCTAGTCCTGGATATGAAACATGGTCTGTGTTAGAGGACAAATCAAGGAAGGGATTCTTACCGAGGCGATGGTCTTCCTCAGTAAGCTCAAAGGAGATGAAAGGGTTGATTTGAGAGTGACTACCCTGGGTGTGAGGGAACCAGAACTCAAGAGGGTCATGAGTCCTGGGTGGTCCAAGTTGCGCTTGGGCCGATGAGAAGGAGCTTCGTGGGGGGCTCAAAGAGAGATTGGTGAATAAGGAGTCGATATCCCCCTAGTTACTCATCTTGATTTGGCGAGAAGATTCGTGAGTTTTAAGTGAAGATAGGATTTGACTCCTACCTGAAGCAAACAATTCAATCCAAGACCCTAGGTTCACACTCAACACAGTGAAGGACCCAAAATCGGGTCCAATTAATCTTGTTAATTTTAAGTGTGATTTTTTCAAGCAAGATAGCAAGGATTTACGCGGCCTATAGGGAAGTTGGCTCAAAGCCGGATGCATCTTCCTTGTTTAACCTGTCATCTAAGATAACGTCGGTCCTTCCTCTCTTCGCTTCTATCCCAAGTTGATGGATTCAAAGACCTGCCCCTATCTACCTGCAAGCAGGCGGAGGCTGACAAGGTCAGAACTTCACCCCAGGGGGTTACTGGCAATTTGTCGCGAAGTACCGCACTTTCGCCCCTATCTACCTGAGACAGGCGGAGGCTACTTGGTACTAGTCAGTGAACCTTAATAAATTCAACTTGTGATATTTGCTAGGATTATTCGGAACGTGATATGGAAGGTGGGGATTTGGGCTCTGCCTTAAGGTGTTCACACACACTCAAGTACCCTCACTTAGCCATAAAACAAGGTCGGGGATTAGTCTCCCGCAAACAGATTTTCCATTTTTATTGATTTTTTTGGTCAATAATGTTAGCAGTCCTTGTTTTAAGTTAAGTGATCACTTGTTAGTCTAACACAGCACGCCTAACGTCCAGTCCCAAATTCTGTTTAAACTAAGTTTGAAAAATAGAGGGGGAAATCGAGAAAGCCGATGCACGAAAAACGATGATGAGTATGCTGAGTAAAGAATACTTATAGTGATCCCTTCGCTTTTTATGCAGGATGCAAAACAGAATTGAAATCTTTTACACTATATGCAAATGCAAGCGACCAAAATCTGCTCCTAGACAAGCAGTTCTATTAACGAGTGAAGCACGAGTTATTTTGACTAGATCTGCGATCTAGTTGCATCTTTTAAGTGTATTGTGTGGTCCTAAAAATTTACGAGCACAAGCGAATCCAAGAGTGGCTCGAGGAGTCGCTAATGCGAGCCTAATCTACAATTCAATCCACACAGCACACGGGGACACGGTTCCACTATCTTTACACGCGTGAGAACCCAAACGGGAACCACTGGAAATAATGCAAAAATAAAGAAAAAATAAAAATAAAAATAAATTACAAATCCTATCAAATCACTCAAAGAATTAAAATGCTGATTCCTCGAAGCGTCTTCGACTCCTCGCGTTCCTCGCACAGAAATAATTTGAGGTCAGAGAATGACAAGAAAAATATAAAATTAAAAGACAGAAAATATTCACAAGAAAATCGGGGGTCAGACTACTCGGGGATAGAAAATCAAGCACTCAGATACATTACAAATTAACCTAAGTCATGCCTCCCTGGCAACGACGCCATTTTGAAACAACTCCCACTACCCTTGTTAATTCGATCATATTAATGCTCAAATTAATTAAGAATGTTCGTTGCAGTCGGATAATGAGAGCGGATCAAAAACCCCTTTTAATTAAAGCAAGTTAATCTCGAGCGGCAATTTTTTTTACTTGGGCAAGCCCAAGGTCAAACTCAGGGTGGCAGTTGTCTCCTTATGTAAATTTTCAGCAAAGTTCAAGGTTTGATTTTCCAGGAATAAGTTTTTTGGTCTTTTTCGGTTGTTTTATGCAAGACACATGAAAAATCCAGCCTGTTTACAAATTAATTCAAAAAGGTGATCAAATCAAGTCCAAAAATTACGAAACTTGGCCAGATGATGACGTAGGACGAAATTAGGCTACACTAATTTTTTTGGAATTTTCTGACGCTAAATAAAATTACTGTGAATTAAAATATGAATGCAAGGTGATTTTAATTAAATTAATTTTAATAAATATCAAATCACAATATTTTTGGGAATAAAAATTATCCTAGATAGATCTGAAGGTGAGGAATCCAGGAAAATTATCAAAACTAAATTTTGATGTGAAATGAACTTATTAGAAATAAATTACGAAAATAACTAAATGAATTATTTAGGCCTCGGGATGCATGCAATTGAGATGAAATTTTTATGCAAGGTAAAGCTAATATTATAGATCTAATGTGATTTTTTGGGGTTTTTTTGAGTCATAGAGAAATTGCTATCAATTAAAAGGCATAAACAGGCAAAATATAGCAAAAATGAACCAATTAATTAATATAAAAATCTACTGATATTACAAAAATATGCCACGTGTCACATAATGAAGAGGACGATATCAGCTATACATTGCAATTTTTCAAACTGAAAAATGAATTAAGATGAATGCCTAAATATGCGTGCAAAGACAGGGGTATAAATGCAATTACAGGGATTAAAATTGCTGAAAATAAAACGTGCTGACAGGGACTAATATGCAATTACCTACAATGCAGAGGGGGTGGATGCAATTTCTCCATGGGACACGTGCTCCTCACGTGTGGTCGCCTTGCAGGGACTGAAATGCAATTCTGAAAACCTTCAAGGGCCTCGATGCAATTTACTCAGGACACACGTGCGGATCACGTGAGGGGTCCTAGGCTCGGTGGACTTCGAAGGCTCGGAGCGAGGCTCGGGCGACTCTGGAGGTTCGGATCTGGCTCGGAGAAGCTTCGGGTGATCCAAGCCTAGCGGTCGGGGAGGAGGCTCAGATCTGGCGACGCCTCAGATCTGGCGACGTAGACAGATCTGGACCGTAGGATCAAGGCAGATCCAACGGCAGCTGGATGCGGACGCGTGGCGTATCTCGGTCCGTTAGATCAGTGATTGATCCAACGGTGATGGGCCCGCTCTTGAGGTGGCTACGTGGACGATAGAGCGCCACTGGATCAGAATGAATCCAACGGCCCTCTGAGGCTCTGGCGCTTGGCGACGTGGTGTGATCAGCCGCGTAGGATCCACCTGATCTTATGGCTGCGGGGCGAGGCGACATGGATGGCTCATGCCCGTTCGATCAAGAAGATCGAACGGCTGCTGGTTGTCATCCCCAACGGCCCTCCACCTCCTGCGGCGGAGAGGGCTAGGCTCCGGCGAAGCTGGCCTAGCTCTGCCCCATCCTCCCGTCGTAGGTGAAGGGTGTTGGAGGATCTGAGATAGCTCGGAAGAAGCGTGGATGGCTGGCGAAGCGTCCGGTGGTATCAGGAGTGGAGGAGGCGCTCTAGATCGCAGTGGCGGAGGAGCTCGAATGCAGCTTTGATGAGACTCCGGCCAATCAAGGAGATAGCACCAGCAGGGGGTTAGAAGATAGCCGAAGCACGCAAAATGTCCGTGAAGTGGAATGCGAGGTGAAGGGCGAGGCCTATGAAGCGGCACGGTGGTCCACTAGTCGAGCTCCGTTAAGGTGGCGGAGCTGGCATCGGTGAAGGGTGAAGTGCATCGTCGGAGGAAGCTAATGGAAGCACAAAGATCAGAGCTCCTTTGCGAAGCTCGGGGGATGATGGGCGGAGCGAGATGATGCTCGTGAACGGCGAATTAAATCGGAGAAGGAGAAGGAAAAAGAAGAAGAAGATCGGGGGAGAGATGGAGGAGTCTACCTGGGGTCAGAAGCTCCGGGGAAGCTTCTAGGTCTTCGCTCGAAGGCTGGTAGGTGGACCTGAGCTCGTGCAGCGCCTTGGAGGAGCTGTGACACGGCGGTGGTCGGCTGTGGATCTCGTCGGAGGTGTTCTCTGTCGTCGCTCGACCTGGGTTCAAATTGCTATCACCAATCTGACGGTGGGAGCTCGGAGTCACTCTTCGTGGTGGTGGATGGGGGTGAAAGTGGCCAGAGGTGACTGATTTATAGGATGAAGGTGACGGGGTAGCTGACGATGAGGTGGAGTTCGTGGCCTTCGTGGAGCGAGATTGAGGGTTGTCATGGAGGTCGAGGGGGATGGCGAGGATGAGGGATGAGTGGGTGACATCGTGGTGGTGTCAGTAGTCGGAGAAGGTGGTCAGTGTGGAGCCCAAGATAGAAAGGGGGCGGCCCCTTGTGCACGGTGGAGAACGTGGGCGCGGGGTTGGCTGAGGTTGATGACGATGTCTCGATCGTTGGATCTCGCGATCCAACGGTCCAGATGGAGGCGCGGATCGACGCCTCGGAGCAGATCTTAGGCCGAAATCAAAGGGCTCGCACCGCACCACGTGGCGTGCTGAGGATGCGGCACGAAGGGATGGGCGAGATTAAATCTGATCTGCGATCGGATGGTGGAGAGCGAAGGCGTCGATAGACGGTGTAGATCAAGGCGCCTAGAGCGAAATCGAAGGGCGCACAGAGTGCCACGTGGTGGACTCTGGGCGAAGTACGAGCGAACGGTGAGGTTGGACTCAGGGCTTTGATCGAATGGCCGAGAGAGCTAAGAGTTTGAGCTGTTGGATCTGGAGTGAATCGGATGGATGAGGTGATGCCATGTGGCGCGAGCCTGATGAGGCGCTAGCGGGCGGTGAAGATGCGATCCGGGCATTGATCCAACGGTGTGGAACTAAGGCGTATGTGGAAATCACTGGGCTGTAGATGAAGATTAAACGGTCCAGGGCGCGGGCGGATAGGTCAACAGGAGCGGGCCGCGTGGCGCAATCAGAGGGCGCCACGTGGCCAGCTCTAAGTGGCTGAAGGGAGAAATGAAATTAGAGGGAAAAGGATGCTGAATTTGGATAAACTCAAAACATGAAAGTTGTAGATCTCGATGAGATCTACAAGTTTCATGTTGACTAAAAATGGAGATGAGGTCAAATCTGATACAAAAATAAAAGAATACAAATATACATATGTATAGTATATAAGGAGGTCCAAAAACCCAACTTTTGCCTACGAGCTCCGAATTGAATGAAATTGGTCTCATTTTAAAGGTCTCTAGATGTGTATCAATATGAAGGTGAGTAGACCTAATTCGGAGTTGGTAAGGGAGGGGTATGGGCATTCTAAGGTCCAGAGGGTTTAGGGCTTTATTGGGTATTTTACAAAAGAGGGACTCTGGCCTTCTTCCCTATATTATTAATTAATGGTGTACACACTATAAGGAAAGTGTTTTTTTTGGAGGGGATAAAATACAAATGAATAGATGGATATTTTATAGTGGATTTTACACAAGGATTGGCTTCTTATTTGAATGCAAAGATGAATGCTAAAATGCATATTTTATGGATTGATGCATGAATGCTATTTATGCAAGATAAAGGGAAATATGAAGCAAAATACCTAGGGACAAAGTTCTATTTTCAACTTTAAGCACAGATTCATCAACCATCCATCCGAGTATGATTGTTGGAAAGTATTGATGTCAGCTTTTCCTACATTTTACAAAGAAATGAGGAATTGTATTATATGTTTATGTACAGACGGGTTTAATCCTCATGGAAGAAGCAAAGATTACTCTTGCTGGACAGTAATGACAACACCATACAATCTACCCCCATGGTTATGTAATAAGCGATAGTTTATGTTTCTTTCGTTGTTGGTTCCAGGACCTACACATCCGGGAAAATACATCGACGTTTATTTACGTCCTCTTATAGATGAGTTGAAAATGTTATGGGTCGATGGAGTTGATACATATGATGCAAATAAAAGTCAAATATTTAACATGAAAGTAGCTCTGCTTTAGACGATAAATGGCTTCCCGGCGTATGGAATGTTATCTGGATGGAGTACGTATGGATGTAAAAGTTGTCCATACTGTATGGAGAGTACTAAATCATTCCAGTTTCAACACGGTCAGAAACCATATTTTTTTTATTGTCACAGACGTTTTCTTCCAAACAATCATCCATATTGAAGACAGAAGCAGTTATTTAAAAAGAATACAATTGATATTTCAGATCCCCCACCATTCAAGACAGGCGATACGATATTATCAAGCTTGGAAGAATTGGAGAAATCGGCCTTAGAGAATGAAGATAAAACAAAAAATCTTCCCGGTTTTGGTGACAGTCATAATTGCATTAAGCAGAGTATATTTTGGGAGTTACCATATGTTATGGATATAGAGAAAAATGTATTTGATAACATCTTCTATACTGTTATGAATGTAACCAGTCGATCAAAAGATACAATAAAGTGTCGTCGTGATTTACAAATCATATACAATCGGCCAAAGTTGCATATAAAGGAACATGATAATGGAAGGGTTGAACTTCCTAAAGCGAAGTATACCTTAGACAGAAATCAAGTTGAGCTTGTCTGAGAATGGACAAGCAAATTGAAGTTTCCAGATGGATATGCATCAAAATTTTCCAATTTGGTCGATTTAAAGAAGTTTTCATTTAAGGGAATGAAAAGTCATGACTGTCATGTTTTCATGGAAAGATTGCTACCGATAGTGTTCAAAGGATTGTTACCAAAAAATATTGTCGATGTTCTTTCAGATGTCAGCAGATTTTTCCAGGTTCTATACTCATCACGCATACACCACATGGAGATGGATTATCTTCATAAAAATATTCCTGTGATTATGTGTAACTTGGAGAAGATATTTCTGCCGTCATTTTTTGATTCAATGGAGCATCTGATGATTCATATTCCATATGAAGCAAAAGTAGGAGTGCCGATAAAATATCGTTGGATGTATCTATTTGAAAGGTATTTACAAATTCCATAATCTTCTTGCATTCTTTACTATTTGAATAAAATGTTAATCTATTTCCATATAGGTTTATATTCTTTCTTGAAAGAAAGGTCCGAAACAAAAGTAAAGTTCAAAGATCAATAAGTTCGCAATATATATGAGGAAGTCGCAACATTCTGTGCTAGGTATCTTCCAGAAGATGTGAAGACAATCCATAATAGATTTAGGAGGAATGAGACAATTTACTCGGAGGAAGAACCTTGTATTAGTATCTTTCGTCAATCCACCCAGCTCATAGGAAAGGCAACTGAATGTTTCTTATCGAAACAAGAGAAGGATGCTGCAGAGTTATATGTATTAGACAATTGCGAGGAAATAACAGCATATGTTCAGTAAGTATTTGTATTACTTTATATATATATATATATATATGCAAATTCAATTTCAAGTAATTCTGATGTTTCTCTTGCTAATTTTAGGGAATTTAGGAAGAAAATTATCAAGGAAAATCCTATGTATTCAGATGACGAAGTTCTGAGCGTCTATAGGAATTAATTTCCTGCTTGATTTAAAGACCGCTCAAAACAGTTGGATGGTGGTGATTTTTATTCTCATATTTTAAAATATTTTGGACAAGGACTTGTTTATAAGGTTCGATCTTACAACTCTTGCTACAACAATGGTTATCGTTTTTATACCTTCAATTCTGGTAGATATTTAACAACTCAGAATCATGGAGTGATGGTTTGTAGATCTTGTTATGAGGAAGATCATATGAAATATTATGGAATTTTAAAGGAGATACTAGAAGTGGAATATAGTATTCCAGACTTGAATAAAGTAGTTCTCTCCTTATGTGATTGGTATGAACCCAATGGAGGTGTAATACTCGATAAGAGAAATAACATTATTGATGTGGTACCAGGAAAATTTATACGCAGATTTAAACCCTTCATTTTAGCTTCTCAAGCGGATCAAGTATGTTATCTCTCACAAGTGTCAAAGAAGAGAAAGAGCATTGAAAATTTAACTGTTGTGAAGATAAATTCTCGAGGCTATTTTTCTAATGATTACAGTCATAATGAAGATGACAAAGATGAAGCATTCACACCGACACATAAACGAATAAACGTAACAGAAGAAGTCTCAATCATCGAACCAATTCGATTGGCTGATAATGAGGTGTTATGTGTTGACCTACAAGATGACACCGACTACACAAACGATTATTCAGAAAACTCCGAAAACGAAGAAAACGAAGAAATATCCTTTAATCCCACTGAAATAAATGATGAAGATTAGTTGTAAGTTTTATTACATAATTATAATCGAATTAGCTAAAATCTTTAGTAATAAATATGTAATTAACTATTACATCATCATTACAGTCATGGCATGTTTTGGACGTGGCGGGGCTCATGGATCACATCGATCCAATCGTCCATCTTCCTCAAATACACCTTTGTCCACTAGGCAGCCCACCCCGGATGTTGTTTTAGATTCACAGTCTGCCGAGGTCCGGTGGGTCATAGCCTACTACGAATCTCTTGATTATCCTCCTCCACCCTTTTATGTAGGCGGCTATGGAGAGCCATCTACCTCAGCCGCTCCTACTGGATTCCTGGTCCCGATCTCCATACATGCATGGACATCGATGGGTTTTGATTCTCCTTCTTTTGGATGTCCGAGCACCTCAATGCCTTAACCTACTGTAGCCGGACAAACTTCGATGTCCCACCCACTGTTGGAGGTTATGGCGGATGGGAGGTAAGATTTTAATAAATTTTGTCATTTAAATTTTTTCAAATATTTATAAATTGTATCATGTTTACAAATTTTACCAAATGCATGGATTTTTTGAATAGCAACAGGGCGACAAAGGAGATAACCAATATAATCAAGACACACTTGACTTGCATGCAATTTAGATGGTGTCGCATCCCTGCTACAGAACATGAGAGACTACTTGAAATATTTCTGGTAAGAAAAATTTTCTAAGAAGTAATATAGAAATTTTTTGTCAAGTTTTCTTCTAATATTTTCTGTAATTTTCATAGTAGATATCGCCTTGTTTCGGGTCTGGGGAAGGAGGCTTATCGTCGGTCCTTTATTCGTTTGGCGGAGAAGAGAATAAGCGATACATTTTTCAAGGAAAGGAGAGACTCACATGCGAAGACGGGATGCGATGAGATAAATTTTGAGGAGATGAAGAGATTCCCGTCAGCATGGTGTACGGAGGATAGGTGTTGTATTTCTTAAATAATTTATAATATACTTTTTAAAGTAATCAATATTAATAACATATTCCTTGCAGATGGGCGGGTTTATGTGATGCATTTGTTGCAGATGCGGAGTTTAGAAGGAGATCCACGGCGGGAAGGACAAACCGCCAAAAACAAAGGATTCAATCGACAAGTGGCTCTGAAAGCCACAATCAGATTAGAGCGGAGATGGTATTACAATAAAAAATTTAATTTTTCAAATCTACTTTAATATAATGCAATGTTGTTATCACATCTTAAAATTATTTTTCAGGCAGCTAGGTTGGAAAGAGAACCCTCTTTTCAGGAGTGGTGGTCGAGGTCCCACATTAGTAGGAAAGAAGGAGAGTCGCAATGATCCACTCCTGAAACAGGAGAATTGTTAGTAAGTCTATCAATTTATTTGTAATTGAAAGATATTTTTAACTCATTTTCAATATTTCATTTTGTATTTCAGGATCGTTATTTGGCACTATCTGCAGAAAAATGGGGTGGTGATCCAACTGGAGAGCAACCACCATTTGATAAAACAATCTGGAAGCAGGTAAAGATAAATATTATCTTACTATATTAATTTTTATATATAATTTCATATTAAACAATGAAAATCTTATAAGGTTTTGGAGGAGAGGGACGTTGTGGCGAACAGGAAGCAGATGCTTGGTGGTCTTCCTCCATACTATGTGGAGGAACATCGTCATTCCTATTCTGCATACTCCCAGCCGTCGTATACACAACCACATTCGTCACAATCATCATTGCCAATGGAGTCGCAGATGGAGATGATGGTGGAGCAGGTGACGAAGCTCCGAGAAGATTTCACGGCGTACATGTAAATATTCTGCTTAGAATGAGTAATAATTTTATATTTCCATATCTACAAAATGCAAGTAACAGGTATATATATTTCATATATAATATAGGTCACAAGGGCGTGCATCTCAACCGGAGGAGATCGAATTGGATGACGAAGAGGAGGAGGAGAATGACCCTGAAGAAGAGGCACACTTGTATGCTAGGTTCAAAGAGAAGGAGAAGGAAAAAAAGAAATCAAAGCAGGGTTTAATATCTAAAATTTTTATATCAAAAAAGAAGTGAATTGTTGTTGCAATTGGCTTGTGTTGTTATTAAACTTTTACCACGCCTTTTAATTTGTATGAACTTTGATAGTATAATTTGATGTAATTTAACTTCTCGTTGTTGCCTCGAACATATATTTGTAGTATTTAGATGTTAAATTTGAATGTTTAGTTTCTAAGTTCATGTATATTGTGTGAGTTCCACTTGTCATTGCTATTTAATTTAGTTGACGAACTGGTGCACTATATATACGCTTAGCGAGTTTGATAAGCACCAGCAGTGGTTTATTCACAGGCTATACAGGTTCGACGGGGCGTCAAAACCCCGCCGAACCTGTATAATTTTTTTACTGCACTCTAGAACAAACACACCCCCTACACACACCTAGGAGCACCCCTTCCTGCATATCCATACAAGACCCGAGTAGGTGGGTCGAGGTCCTACGAGGTACCCACTACTCAGAGTACCCTCCCACAAAAAAAAGATGTGTGGTTTGGTGGTTCGACCAGAAATGCTATGCTTACACACAAGACTACCCCTCTTCCATAAATCTTCGCGGGTCCCCCTTGACGACGACGGAGGACCGCCCGTAGGAGGTTTACTGCACAAGGACCCTGTAGAGGAAAAGCTTGGTACTAGTGAATAGAAGATGCTCAAGTCAATTCGCTAAATATATTCATGAAAAATCTGGTCCGATGGCTCTTCTCCACTAACCACAAGGATATAGGTACTCTATATTTCATCTTCGGTGCCATTGCTGGAATGATGGGCACATGCTTCTCAATACTGATTGAAATCTTTGTGGCTTCGGCCCTCAAGTGTGGATCATCGGGTTGAGTACAAAGCATGTTTCAGCTATGAGGCAGCCATCATGGAGTCCTTACAGAGACCGCTGCAACCATCAGGGCGAGCACATGTGCTCGCCAGGGGCTCCGTAAGTGATCGCCCTTTTTTATAGGGGCGATCATTCTGGAAGGTACATATGAGCACGCCAACAAGCGGGCGAGCACATAGCGTCCCAATGTGCTCACCCACCTGCCGGAGCGACTCTCATATAGGCGAGCACGCCTTGAACGAGCACATGTGCTCGCCCAACAGTCAGGCGTGCACATGACGTGCACTTGGCGTGCACATTACGAGCCATCATGTGCACGCCAATCCCGTCTTTTTTATAGTGTGGATAAATTTTAAAGCTGCATTTATTTATTAATTTTTTAGAACAAACCATTGACTTTAAGCATCTTTGCTCATTATAAACTCATATATGGGTATCAGAAAGTTTTACAAATTGAAGAGAATAGAATTAAAAAACTTTTGGCTATTATTTTATCAAATTTCATTATCGTTTGAGTCTGACGAAATTATTTTGTGATTTAAGTGGTGATTTTTAGTTGGACCATATCGTGAAATCTTGAGAAAATAAAATAGTCTTTGTTATATTCTTGAATGAACTATTGCTTACTAAATTTGAGGATTTATATGAGATATTTTGCTTGTGTTAAAAAAATCAAACAAAATATCAAATTAGGACATTTGAATTCTATATTTTTAATTAACTCATCTTTCATACAAAAAATCCATAAAACTTGAGTAGCCTCATTCATAAATTTATGCATAAAGTATTTTCAATTTTGCAAAATATTGCATTTTCATCATAAATTTAGAAAGATAAAAAAAATTAATTGCACTACATATTTAATTCATTTGATGTCGAAAAATTACAAAAATGTGTTTCAGAATCCTCATGCATTAAACTTTAAGGGAAAAAATATTTGATTTGATTTTGAAGCTTAATTAGATATTAGGCTACTTTTTGCAAGACTGCTTAAACTTCCCTTAAAACATTTTCAATAAATGCAATCATCTTATTTTCTTTTCTCAATTATTTTTTAAAATATAAACACTAGTAAAATAGAAAAATCACCTATGAAAACCTTAATCTGCTTGATTGTTTGATTTGATATTTATCTCAAAAATCGTGCTCCCTTGAGTCGACCCTAGGGCTTGCCATAGTTTGTCGTTAATCACATGAGTTCATAGACCTACGATCAAAATGACCTACTTCTGCTTAAATAATTTTAGATGTGGTTATAAAGGATAACCACTACCTAGATAATTTTAGATGGAGCATTGCATGGTGTGACAGTGGATTCAATTGAATTCAAAAGGAAAAACTTTTTGGAATAGTTTTTTCGTCGACGACTTGAATTTAAGCTTGATACAATACTATTTTCTATCTACGTGTATTACTCTCACAATAAGAAAAGTTTCGTATAACAACAAATATTTTATAAAGTCATTCTATACCAAATACTATTTATTATAAATTTATTTGTACTCCAAAATTTAAGATAATATTCGTTGCTACACTGTTGGGTATTATTTATAGATAAATGATTATTCGTTATCTTCATTAAAATATGTATTTTACATTGCAAACTTCAACGATGATTAGAAGAAGATCTTGGTAAAGATAACGGATAATGAATGATATATATTCAGCGATAATGATGAAACATGAAATATGTTATTTCTTGCGATTGTCACTATATATTTTTGACTTTTACAAGGAATATAATTCATAGCTATAGTATTGAAAATTGTCAATAATACAACAATAATTCATTGCTCACTTCAACAACAATTATGATATAAAATCTTGAGAAAAGTAGCGAATGGCCATTTCTGTATGATTTATCAATAACGATACAACAACAAATATGTTATCCGTTGTGAATGTCGAAGTATGTCATTGAGATTTGGATTGAAATAATAACATTAATTCAATGTTTTCTTCACATCGGAAGATATAACAACTATTCTTTCAAAATTTTTTGTTATTGGCTCATTTTGTTAATATTAGCTAAGTCAAAGACACACCTAGCTTCAATACAACAAAAGATCAAAGTCAATGACTAATTCCTTTATTACCATATCTTTAGATATTAAAAATGTACCAATGAATATTATTCATTGATAAATCATCTTTTGCTCTTGTAATTAGCAATGAATGTCATATTCTTTCCTAAAAGTTCATACAACATTGATTTTTTGTTAACTTATTCATTAATTATACGTGATACAATATAGAAGTAGAGGTGTGCATAATTTTTGGATTGGACGGATACCCGATCCGATCCATATAGATTGACCCAAACCCATTGATATTTAATGTAGCAGTTCGGGTCGGGTAGCCAGTCCAATGCAACCCATGAAATCCAGTACCCCGCCCCAGTGGACTTTGGATACCCACGGGGCAACCCGTGAATGCCATGGATTGACACCCCACCAGACACTCTTTCCTTCTCCACTCCGGCAAAACTACAACCTGGAAACCCAACGCCCCTATCAACTACCCCTTCCCAAGTACTTACCCAATCTCCCTTCGTGTCCTCACTCCCCCCTCTCCGCCCTCACCACCACTGACGCTGCCGAAACCCTAGATGTTGCCTCTCCACTTCTACCTCTACTGCCGCAGTTTGGTCTCCTTGGTCGCGTATAGAGCCCATTAGGTTGAGGAGTTGATTGCTACTCTCATTGAAGGGTGTTACGACGAAGTCGTCAAAGGGGTCGTCTTCCCTTGTGGGATTGAGGAGGAATTGGTTTATCGTAATGGGGAGACCACCCATCCACCTGCATAGCTTGGAGAATCTCTCCTTTCAGATCCTTTAGTTTGCGTGATAGATGTAATCGTCAATCTTTACATAAAAATAATTGAATCTTATTATGGTGTTCCCTTTTTCCCGTAGCCAGAGACTAAGGGCGAGATCTGTGTTTGTTCTCTTTAGAGTTACTCAATCTTGTTATTATTTCTCTATCACTACTTTTTTCTTAGAGGCATAATTAGGATTTTAATGAATGTCCTTGTTCATGACGGTGTAATAACATGGTGTATGTGATGGTGTTAATTGGATTGAGTATTCATATCTTTGAGGTGTCATATCTCTTCCCACGATACCTCAATGTACAAGGAATGCTTGGGTTACTTCCTTGCCATAGGACGTATGGTTTTGATTTAAGTTTGATCCGATGAACATGAATCAACCTAAATTTTGTTATAGTTAATTGGTTAATAAATCCTATCCAGAATAATCATGTTTATAGGAGTTAGAGTTAATCAATCATTCTTTTCTTTTAATTTATGAATTGCTAGTGCTTGTTGCACAAGACAACTTATAGTGTACATTTAAGTATAACCTCTACACATTTTACAATCTTAACTATCAGCAAATCTCCATTCATTTTTTTATTTCCACTGCTCGTGTTGTAAGTGGTGGAAATTGAGAATTGACATTTGAAGCATTTTGTAGCGCACAAAATTAGTGGAATACGAGATATATATGAAGTTATTCACAAATGTTTTAGATGATTAATTTGAAAGGAATTTACATGTACTTCACAATCTTTCAAATTAGACCAAGTGTAATTTTTGTAGTGATAATCCATGGGTATCCGCGGATACCCGTGATCCACTCACATAGACCAATACCCATTGAAATCGGATACCCGTTGGAATGAGTCGGATTGATCCGTGATCCGTTAATGATGGGTTGAGATGGATCGAGATCGAACAGATCCAAAACCCACCCTGTGCACACAACTATATAGAAGTTATGATGCCAAACGAATCCAATCACGTTGATAAGATTAGGAGACACATACGACTTGAAGAAGTCAACCACATGTCCATTATTCAAATCTTTTGCTTCTCATATTGAAAACAACCATAAGCTTGAAGGTTAAGGACACTTGGGTGTCCCTTGTTGAGTCTTCCAATTGTTGTAACAAGGGCATTCCTCCTTGTGGCCGTAAGTCCCCGACGGTACACACAGGCATTTTGCGCAGCACATGTTGCAGAAGAACAGGCATGGTTTCCTATGAGATGTCGTCGAGCATCGAAACGAACATTTCGGAGCACATTCTGCATAGTATTCAGCAAACAAAGCAGCATCAGCAAAGCTAAATAAATGTCTCAGGCTGCCTGAACTGATCAAATCAACAATATACTGATATATGCTATTTATTGGCAAGAAGGAAAGTATAAGTTGATTTTAATACTCTATGTTTTTAAACTTAACGTCATATGAGTATAAGGAACTAACCTGTTAATCTATTTTTTTCTGAGCTTTCAGTAATGCCTACAGACATAACTTTTGACTATACAGAAGTTCAACTATTACTTGAAGGATATAGAGATTAGATGGAAGTAGTATTTTCATAAACTTTTCATGGTGGAAGGAAGTAGAGAGTTCTTTGGGAGATCTAGCTAGGAGCAAGCTATTGACGAATACAAAGGAAGGATGTAGAGAAGACTTTGAAGGTTATGAAACTTTAGAAAGATGTAGAACGTGATGATATTCCTCTAGAAGTATGGACAGTTTTAGATGAGTGTGGTTTAACTTGGTTTAAATGTTTATTAAATGTTATTTGGCGAAGCAATAAAATAGATGAAGATCGGATGACAGGCATCACGGTGCCTCTTTATAAAAACAAAGGAAACATTCAAAATTGGTCAAATTATAGAGGTATGAAGTTGATGAGACACACTGTAAAAGTTTGAGAGCATGTGATCGAAAAAAGACCGAGGTAAGTTTTCAAAGTAAAAGAAAATCAATTCATATTCATGACAGGCCACTCAACTATTAAAGACATCCGCTTGCTGAGGAGAACAATGGAGATTTATAAAGCTAAAAGGAAGAGCCTCCATGTGATTTTTATTGATTTGGAGAAGGTTTAAAAATATGTCCCAGGGGAGATACTGTGGAGATTCTTCGAGAAGATATAAGTATATGTCCTATACATACCTCATAAAAGGATATGTATAATGGGGCTTCATCTTGTGTAAGCATCTAGTCAAGGAAGACTGATTATTTTGACATTAACATTGTTTGCCTTTGAGTCCATTCTTTTTTACTTTCAATATGGAGGAGTGGACAGTCATATTCGGAATGAGATTGTTAGACATGTGAGCCCCGAGCGAACAATTTTCATAATAAATATTATTGTAATCTTTTGATATATCAATAAAAGTTATTGATTCAATTCTCTCCTTATCTAAGATTAAATGAATAAATATACCTATAAGGTCCCTTAGTATAAATAGTATTATGTACCATGGTCATCTTGATAATCATACATATGTTGATTCAATGGTTGAATCATAAAGGCTAGTTCATTGATGATATATAACGAGTTAGATTGAGGACTCATCAAGCATTGTCAAATGATTACTGAGAAAGGATCTTTAGCATGAGAAGGTGATGGAAATCCTTCTCTAAAGACTGATATCTGACCAACTTTTTGATGCAGGTCCTCCACATAGGAATATAGATTCAGAGGTGTTAGATAAGTTAGGCCAAAGAGTTGACTTAACAAGATCGAGATAACCAAGACCTATGTCGTATACTCTCACGATATAGGCATGTATCCTCTGATCAGAGATAAACATACCATTAGGTTGATGACCTAATTAAGGTCTATACATCAGCCAACCGGTGTGCATACAATGGCATATGAGTAAATATGATCTCTCAAAGCTATCACATGAGTTCACTCATAAGGTAAGACCAACCAAATTCCATGCATGATCGTCATATCTGTGAAGTATGATAAGAATTTGTAGGTATGATATATGCTTTTGGAAAGCATATAATCGATACCAATTCCCAATGATTGAATGAGAAAATTAATGATAAAATCCTGAAGAAACAATTCAAGTATTATCTAAAATTTCAGGTTTAATTTATATCTTTCAGTATGTAGGATGTACGGATATTAGGAATACTCAGGGGTGGTGTGATCATACGATTGTATAACCATGATACTTTCATTTCAAGGGAGTGATGAACAAGTTTGGATTTAGTGACTCCTTTGAGAAGATTGGTTAGTCCAAATGTTGGACATTGATCTGAATGTGATTCGAATGAACTGAGAAGATTAGATTTGTCGTTTGATTTAATCTAACATCTTTGAGTGGTCACATAGATCTGGATATCAGATAATATTTCAATATCCAAGTCACTATACATGAAATGTAAAATCACTCTATCCTTATCTCCAATATATCTGGGCATTGGAAATTGATGATTAAACATGATTTAATTATCATAAATAACGTGAATAAGATTCATATTATTTGGACACTTGAGAAGAGTCTTTTAATATAATAAATGAGATTTAGCTATTAAAGATAAGATTAATGCAGATATCACTATCCACAATAATCATAAAAAAGTATAAATATGATTTATAATATCATGGAAAGATTTTATTGTAAGTATGATTTACAAACCCAATTTTAATGTGAATTATATTCACATTGTACAATTAATTATAAATATGATTTACATTTTATATTGGGTGGTTGAATATGATTCATAATTGTCTATGGCATGATTGAAATTGTCATAAAATAATTTGGAATTATTTTGGTGAAAATTTAAGCAATAAAAGTTGTTGCAAACATGTGGAAATTATGGTGAGATTTGAGAATCTCATCAATATGGAAAGAGTGAGGCTCCTCTCCTTATTAGGTGTGGATGACCACAAGGAGTAGGACTCCTTGGTGGCCGTCCACCCTAATGAGGAAGGAGGCTCTCCTCCTTTTCTTATTATATCACATTGAATTGATTAGTTGATTTTTATTTTATTAAATATTATTCAAATATTTAATTTTTAAAATTAATTATTTATTATTGTGAATTTTATGCAATAAAATCATGACCATTTATTTTCAATTAGGATGCCTCTCCACCATCTAATATGTTATAAAAGAAAGGCTAGACCTAGCACTTTCTCTTACATAAGTTGAAAGCAATAAATCTCTCTCTCCTTCTCATACACATCCAAGAGTCTCTCTCTCTCAACCCTTGTGGCCGTCCAATTTGTGGTTGTTGAGAGCACCGATGTCGTCACACTGCCAGAACGATTGCTTATGGATCTCCACCTTCTTTGGTGCTTTGTGCTCGTGATGAAGACTACAAATTTCATGAGACGAAATCAAAAGGTTTCATGCTTGGATCATCAACTCGGATAACGGGAAGCATACGTCACATCCATGTACCAGCAAGTGCATTCGGATAGGATTTAAGACAGGAGGTCTCTTCGTTTAGAGATACATGATCACAAACATGCTTCAACAGGTAATTCTATTACTCATTTGTGATGTTGATGAAATGACATGATAAATTTTCTCATATCGTGTGATTTTATCTTTGTTAAATTTTAATTTACGTTGCCCCTTAGAACTAGTATGATTAGTTGCTCTTGATCGCATGTGTTGCGATCTTCATGCTTCCATGATGCGATAAGGCATATATCCAATCCTTCAGAGACATCTTAGTGTATGTTATTCGCTAATGATATTGTGTTGATTGATGAGACTAGAGATATAGTAATGAGAAGCTTGAGATATGTAGAAATGCATTGGAGACTAAATGATTTCATATAACTAGGGCTAAGACTGAATATATGAAGTGTACTTTTAATGAAAGCAATGGTGAAGGAATTGAGGTGAAGATTGGTGACAATAACATTCAGAAGAGAGATTCTTTTAGATACTTGAGATCCATTTTGCAACATGATGTTGATATTACTAATTGAGTAAATACAGGTTGGATAAAGTGGAGAGGAGACTCTATTGTTCTTTGTTATAAGAACCTTTGAAAATCAAAAGAAATTTTTACAAAACAACCGTGAGACCTAGTATTTGGCTTGTGACCCATAGACATGTGCAAGAATGGCAGTAGCAGAATCAAAATGCTAAGATAGATGTATGGACACCCACATAAAGATCGGATTCGGAATGATGCGATCAGACAGAAAGTTGGTGTAGCTCCGATTGAGGATAAGATGCGAGAAAACCACTTAATGTGGTTTGACCATTGCAAAGGAGATGATGCACCGATTAGGAGATGCAAGTATTGGGATGTTAAGCAGGTTAAGAGAGGGCGAGGAAGGCCCAAGAAGTGTTGGAATGAGACTGTATGAAGCGATCTTAATTTTCTAGATCTAACTCCGAGATTGATTCAAGATAGATTTGAATGGAGGCAAAAAATCCTTGTATCTGTCCCTACTTAATTTGAGAAAATTTTTGTTATATTATTTAAAGTAACTGCAAAATTTTAAATTAGCATTTCTTGTTAGGATTTTCAGTCTTTTACTTGGAAAAGAAGAGCAAGCTTCAGTGGATCCTCTTTGAAGATCTCGTAAGATGCGAATTCTACGAGATTATTAAATTAACAACCGGTGCAACTGTTCAGTTTAATGCTAAAAATGTATTAGTGCGAAGTTCAGCATACCTTCGGGCGTTAAAGATCCTTCCCCGCCAAGCTGTCATCATGTACATTGAAAATAATAAAAGTAAAATATAAGTCGAGGTGCATACACATTGTAAATTTATTAATATAGCATAGGCTAAATATTCGTTGAAGAGGAAAATACTTACAGGTTCATATCCAGAAAAATCGGTGGCCTGCACAAAAAGTGGCTGATATATTAGAATGGGATATTTACACCCATAATCATATATACTTTTGTAATTACTTATATATTCCTGGGTGATTCATAATTATATCCAGAATTCTCAATAGTGCTTAACTCTTACATGGTATAACTCCGCATTAACTTCTAACTAATTTTCTCGTTAATTAGGATGAAATCCGTCAAATATTGGAGAATTTGTTTACTTTTACATATATCGGTTCATAAGAGAAACATATACGACAAAATATTTAAAATAAGACAAATTAGGCTTTCATATACGATGAGGAAATCTTGATTTGATCGATTTTATAAGAATTTGGAAGGGATTCAGATGACTCTCCATGAAGAGTTTGATTCGAAAAATATCTATCTTAAAAAGTCCTCCTATGTATCTAGTGGTGATGCCAAAGTAATTATTGCATTTGAGTGTAAAGACAGAGTCGGCGAAAAGTTCCTGTTATTTTTCTCTAGCTTCATATATTTATATGCGTCGTACCATTCTTTTCTACGATGATCCGTATTCTTTTCCTTCACTTTTAATGTAGAATATACTATCATTTATGATAATATATATGTGTCATTTCACTTCATAAAACCAGTTTTTGCCGCAAAAACAAGATGAGGATCTAATATTTCGATTCACAGTCTTGGTGCTTGTCTGGAATTTCACATGAGATGGAGGTTGCTTTGTTTCAACTTTCAATTAATATAATAAAGGATTTGTTTAGGAGAATCATTGCGTTGATAATGATAGGAAGAAATCGGAAGAGAATACATGGTAAACCGCCAACACAGGGAAGGCACGTGAAAAGAAGAAGAAGTGTAACATTAATATAAGATGCACGTAACATCTTCGCATACAGTAGACAATCTTTCCAAGATCTGAGTAGATCGCCTGCTGTATTACAAGAGGAGGTGTTGTAGTGCAGCGGGCCTTCCCCATCGGATAAGGGTAGGGGTCGTCCGATCTCCATCGAACGGCCCGCTGTATTACAACACCTGCTGTAATATTATAGACGATTTGGTCTTTTTAAATACAAGGAAAATGTGTCTCTGCTGTAATGGGTTTTACAACAGAGGTGATGTAATTCTCTTCTTTTTTGCGATTTTTATTTTGAAAATCCATCTTTATGGATTATATCGTCTACTAATGTTCCACATATCTTCCGAATTTCGCTCAAATCTAAGGTTATATGTTATTTTATCTTAATGGTCAATTGTCCGGTTGACATTAAAGCAACTTAAATCCCATTTATAAAGAACTGAACCTTTGACTGTTAAGATAAAATAGCAAATATCCTTGGATTTGAGCGAAATTTGAAGGACATATGAAACATTAGTAAACAAATATAATTCATAAGGGTGGATTTTAAAAAGTAAACAAATATAATTCATAAGGGTGGATTTTAAAAAGAAAGATCGCAAAAAAAAGAGAATTGCAAACCTCTGCTATAAAACGTATTACAGCATAGGATGCTTTTCCTTGAGATAATAACAGATACCAATAATATAGAGAAAATGGGGAGCAGATCCTATATGCCGTAGTTGTTTCTACAGCATAGTCTTATGTGATGTTATTTTTTTCGCAAAATTGATTTCAAAAAACCGATCGTAAGGAATGGATATATGATTAACGTTGTGCATACATATCAAATTTCTCCCAAATCCGATCCTTATTGCTATTGGATCTAAAAGAAAGAAAACAACATTTAAGGAATTTAAAATCAATTTGAAAAAAAAGACCTGACCTTTGAGAATGTCAGGATAAAATAGCGATATGAATCGGATTTGAACGAAATTTTATATGCGTGTATAACATTTATCATAGATCAACCCATGCGGTTGACATTTTCAAATCAATTTCCAAAAGAAAAAAAGAAGCACCACAACGGACTCTTGAGAGGATTTGCTCCGGAAAGAATGAAAGACCACAGCTTCTATCTGCATAGACAACTGTGAAGATCTCAATTTCGACACATGATTATAACCTGTCTTCAATCTCGCAAAGCAGCCATTTCCAACAATGGAGGAGGTGGAGGAAAGAGCTTGGACTTGCTTCTAGTAGCGAGGAGATAGGGAAAAAGGGATGGGACTATCTGCTGCTGTGTCCCTTCTTAACCTTAGATGCTAGTACATGACAAATGCATGGAACTTTTTTTTCTCGGGGAGACGTAAATAATTTGGATTATGGATTGGTGCACAAATGAATAGCAGTTAATATGAACTTGGGATCAGGGAATGGGGCACTGGTTTGTCAGAGCAATAGCCTCTAGTTTGCTTGACGTGTCCGTCCATATCTAATGATGATAGTGTGCAGGATTTTCTTTTGCGTTGAAATTTGCATATTACCCTTTCAAGTTTTTTCAATAACACATGCTTTTACTTTTTTTTTAGCAATCAGACTTGCAGCAATAAATCCTTGAAAACCCATAGGTCGTTCTTAATTTGGTATGATACAGGCATATAAGTGTAACCATGCAAGGACGGTATTATGAATATTGTTAAAAAATATATGGGTCCAAATATTCTTACGAAAAAAATAGAGGTAAAAATGTCATTGAAAATACTCGGAAGAGTAGACACGTAAAACCCCCCAAAAAATAATAAGGTGATAAGAAGATTACTGAAGCAATCAGCTGGATAAATCTCAATTTTCCTTCAAACATATTTAACTTAGAAACATGCCAGAGAAAACCCACTTCAAAAGATCAGGTTTCAATCTTCCTCTTCAAAGATCACGTTTCAATCTTCCCTGGAAGAGGGTTACGGTAGGTATCCAATAAACAATATAAAAAACTAAACAGAGAGATATTTTCCCTTTTCTTCACAAATCAAATAACTGCAGAGTTGATGCATACTCTACGACGATTATAATCTCTTTCTACGGAACCTTGCTTTTTTCAAAAAGAAAAGCATGCACGTAGATTAGATGAAAGAGGAAGATTGATGTACTCACATCTCCGCAAGAGAGATTCAGAATGGAGACGGCGAGAAGAAGGAGAAGGAAGGAGGACGGGAATCGACGAGCCATGTATGTAGTAGAACTATAATGTTTAATGAGTGAGATGTTGTGTGATCTGTAATGCCTGTATTTATATATGTTGGAGGTCATCAAGTTATGCATGTATTTAGTTTCTTGCCGATTGATCCTTTTCCACAATCCTCACTGAGATCTTGTAGTTGATAGGATGCCTTGTTTCCGGATTCCTTTCCTTCTCCAAAAAGGTAAAAGTTGTGATGTCAATCCCTCTTTATACAGAGTATTCATTTTATAAATCTCGTCCAATTTATTTTTAAACAGATATGGATCACAAACTTGTTACCTTGTGAGTATGGATTTGGGTTTGATATTTGATTGTGGCTATCCATATCTAAATTTATCCCAAAACCAGAATCTACACACATACATATTTAAAATAAGGTGGGATCTAAGATCAATGTGATACATATGATATAAAAATGATTGAGATGGATGCATGATTCATTGCCTTTATCCGTTCAATTTGGCTAAAATCTTTTGTAAAATAGATGTAAATAAAATTAATTCTCGTTAACTAACAAACTAACCTCAATTGTTACTATTGTATATTGGGATATTTACACCCATAACCCTGAGTAACTTCGTAATTACCTTGGATACCCTCTATAATCACGAATTACACTCAGAACCCCGAATAATGCTTAACCTTTACATGTCGTAACCTTGTATCAAGTTCTGTCATAATTATCCGTTAATTTTAACGGAAAAAATTATACGATGACAATTTTACCCTTCAAAATACATCATATTTATAAC
This sequence comes from Ottelia alismoides, assembly GCA_037367405.1. Classification (NCBI taxonomy): domain Eukaryota; kingdom Viridiplantae; phylum Streptophyta; class Magnoliopsida; order Alismatales; family Hydrocharitaceae; genus Ottelia; species Ottelia alismoides. Next base: position 353,536 of record JAZKJV010006372.1, read on the forward strand.
ATGATGCCATGCAGATGAAACAAAATGAAATCACGTCCCCGCGTCCGCACGACCTCCGATCGGAGCTTCCTCTGCTGCACCTCCACCCACAAGCTTCCCCCTCCAGCCGCTTGCTCCAGCCTCCTCCCCCGCCGCCCGGTGCACCTCCGCCCTGCAGACCCACCCCACGCTCCCGCGTACGGCTTCGCCCAGCAGCCCGACCCCCTGCCCCCTCCTCTGCCCTAGAGCCCGACCCCCTGCCCCGCGCGACTCTGTCCTGGTTGCAAGCGCCCACGCCTCCATCACCCCTCTCCCTGCCCCCTGCGCGCCTCCGCCAACCCCTGCCCCCGCATGCGCCTGCGCCGCCCTCCCCCCTGCAACCTCCAGCCACCGCTCGCCTGCCTCCCCACGTGCCTCCACTAATCCCCTGCCCCCGCGTGCCCCTGCGTCGCACCCCCCCCCCCCCCCCCCCCCGGGCACCCGCAAGCCCCATGCCTCCTTCCCATCGCCCCCTGCCCCTGCGTGCGCCTGCCCCCCCCCCCCCTCCCGCCCCCCGGCACCCGCAAGCCCCATGCCTCCCTCCCGCCGCCCCCTGCCCCCGCGTGTGCCTGCCTCCCTCCTGCCGCCCCCTGCCCCCGCGTGCCCCCCCCCCCCTCGCAAGCTACAGTCGTCGCTCGCCTTCCTCCCTCCTGCCCCCGCGTGCGCCTGCGCCCCCTCCCCCCCGGACCCCGCGTGCCCGCAACCTGCAGTCGCCGCTCACCTGCCGCCCCTTTCCCCCACGTGCGCCTGCCCCCCCCCCCCCCCCCTGCAACCTGCAGTCGCCGCTTGCCTGCCTCCCCCCCACTCCCCACGCGCCTCGACCAACCCCTGCCCTACGTGCGTTGCCTCCCGCCGCCCGCCCGCAAGCTCCAGCCCTTCCCTCCCGCCGCCCGCCCGCAAGCTCCAACCATTCCCTCCCGCCGCTCGCTCCCAAGCTCCAGCAGCTCCCTTGCCAGTTGCTCGAGGCTCCGCTATAGACCAAGTCCCAGGTCGTACCTCTATTGAATGCTCCAGCCCTCGAACCCACCTCCTTCTATCCTTCCTTTTTTTCAATTAATCTCAGTCGTTCATCATTGATTGGGTTAGATTAACTCAGCCATCTGGTTGAGTTACTGAACTAAAGTAACAGAAGGTTATCAATGTAAAAGGGAGTGGTTATTCAGGGTCCTGGGTATAATTCATGATTATAGAGGGTATCCGGGGTAATTACAAAGTTACTCAGGGTTATGGGTGTAAATATCCCTTGTATATATATATATATATTTAACATTTATTTAACCTAAAATAAAAGAATAAATGAGAAAAAGGAAATTAAAAGAAAGAAGGATGTATGTAAATATTTACAGACTGATCCTAAACAAAGAGATTAGGTTAATATTGACCTGGTCCACAAGAGAATAAAGTACGAAGAGATAGGGTCTTAACTTATAAAAATGTCAAAAATATAGATCACATGTTGTATATATACACATCATTCATCTTATACATATATTCACCTATTTTATTTATCATTCACATAAACACAAATCACAATATTGTCTTCTTCATAGTTTTTTATAATAGTGTATACTAATTTATAAAAATATCATAAATATTATTTAATGTATATATAACTTGGTACAAAGAACCAAAAAAATTGTAAAATTAGCATTCGAAGTTAAATATCTACTCCATATGAATTTAAAATTTGCAAATTTTTATTTTTATTTGGAATTAAATCATCTTTAAAATGAAAGTAATTTCGTTAAAATCGGAGTTAAGATATGAAAGTTGCATTTTTGGGTCCTTTGGTATCTACACAACTGTATATTCTCTGTTTATTATTTTATTTTTTTATTTTCTTCTTGTTCCTATTTTTGTTATTTTCTCATTATTTTATAATAATTATAATAATAAAAATTATAAAATTCAAAAAGGACACGGAAATGAATAAATATATGCATTATATAGGTAAAATGTAACTATGTTATAAACCATATTTATTTATCCTTGTAAATATTAATATAAAATTATAGCAGAAGTATATATTTAAGATCCTTAAATATTCTATGGAATTTATTAATTATAAAAGAGTAAATTATTTAACTAAAAAATAAAAATATCAAAATAGTGTATCTAGGCATATTAACCCTATAATTATTAGTGTCTTAATCATAACTTATACATATTTACTTCAAAGAAATCATGTAAATATAAATTATGTAGAATAAAATCTCCTGTAACTTTATTTTATAAGTTATTTAATTTAAAATATATTATCATTTATTATTTAATTATTCTTGTTTTTTTAATTATTCTGGTCAAACTGTCAATATTGACCAGCCAACACAGCACGGGCCGGCCCTTCATTAGCTGAGTCAGGAGGTCAACTTGACCTGTCGACCCGTTAAGGGTTTCTTCCATTTTCTTGAACCTTTGTTCTCCTCCTTTTTCCCGGTCCATCCCTCGACCTTCTCGATGTTTCCACGCCACCGGATGTTAGGTTATATTCGATCATCTTCGCCCTTAGCCGATTTTAGGTTCAGATTCAATGGATATCTTATTTTCCAGACATTCCCCACTTTTGTCCTGTGAGCTCCATCTCCCTTGATAGTCGTGACGGGGTTTTAAAGTGTTAGGCGTTTAAACTAGAGATTGATCCTGGATTTGCCCAAGATTCATAGCCTCCCATTGGTGCTCCGCCACTGTGACGAGCTTCCCCAGCCTCTGCTCCACTGTTCATCGAGACTACGGCCTCCTGGATCTCCCCAGGAACTACATGCGATGCCCTCCACATATTTCCAGGTTAGATCCTAATCCTAATCCTAATCCTAATCTCTTCTACTTCTCTTCTAATCTCCTTCCTATGTTCATCTCCGCAGTCTCCCCTTTTTACCTCGCGATTCATTCGCATTCTCCAAGTTTTCTGTCGCCGATCTTCATCTTCGCATCGCCTATTCCTTTGCTGCTTTATTTTCTACCGCGATCTCATCTATCATCTCCGGGCGTGAGCACTTTCTTCAGCGGCCGGAGCTAGGGCTATTCGTCCTCATCCATTGTAGAGCCCTTCCATCCACTGTTTCCTTATGATTTGCCATCAAGGAGTATCACCTCGAGTCTGTGAATGGCATGCTGACGATAGGTACTTGAAATGAGGACTAAATCGGAGATCCGATCAATCATGCTTCGTCTCCGGCAAAGCTCCACCGTCTCCGAAAGTCTTTTGATCCATTCAGCAGAGCACACATGGAGTGAATTCGAAGTTCGCTTCTGGCGAGCTTCATCGTTGTTCTTTCACGCCTATCCAAAGGCGTCGGATCATCAGGAAGATAAGATCCAACCCGTTCATTCACGTCCAATCTGTAGCCACTTGATCAGAGCGAGATCCTACAACACATATATGTTTCACGTGGCCCCCCTTGCCGCACGATCGAGTCCAACCGTTCATTCTCAGCCGAACGCCCTCTTCTTCAAACGAATGAGCCATTCACTTGAGTTGCAAATATTTGGATCCATTTACAGAAAGACCCGCAAACATTTCCATATTGACGAACATGTCTTGCCGCTCAATTTAAGCATGTGACGAGCACGTGCTTTGTAATTTAGCGAACTACAGGTCCGAGCAGGTTGATATCACATGTTTCCATACGTGCGTTCCTGGATGTTATACGTGCATGCCGTTCCGATTCTCTTCTATTACTTCACGCAAGATTAAATTCTGTTAATTACATCCATACTCCTATATTGTATATTAAATACTATACTTTATAAAATTCGTATAAATTCAAATATTCAATATAAAACAAAAATACTTAGATACACTTAATAATAATTATACACTGCATAAACTTTGTTCTGAAAAATAGATACAGTTTTCTATTTATAATAAATCAAAAAACATAATCCAAAATCGGACATAAATGTCTAAAATACAAAAAATATAAATACAACTCTTAAAAATCTAAAAAATCTTATTACTTATATTTTGCTATGTTATAAATACTAAACCAAAAAACAATTTAAAATTAAATATAAAAATCTTAGTAACCTAAATGTACACAAAATCTTATACCAATCATAACTAATTCATAACAAACCACAAAAACTACAAAATAGCAAATTTTAAAGGCAATTGAATATTAAATAAAGTTGAAATAAAACTTAAAAATTTCCTTCTATTTAGTGCTTTAAAATTCATAAAACTATTTTGTATAATTCATAAAGCATTCTTTTAACTTTGAAAATCAATTTAAAATCCATAAAAAAATTATAAAAATCTTCTAAAATTTATATAAATAGGAAATATAATCTAAAACACAAAAATATTTTCACTTTAATTTTCGAACATATTATATCATAATAAAAATAAAAAACATTTACTTCATCCTTATATTACATATACACTTTATAATTCACTTCTCATACTAAAAAGTCGAAAAAATAGAAAATAAAAATAAAATTTAAATCTAAAATCATAAGCCTAAAACATTAAAAGAATAAAATCAAATAAAAAATATAGAAATAATGTCTATAATTCTTTACATATAGGTATATCAAACAACATTTAAAAACAATACAAAACATAAATCAAACTAAAAATCTCGAAACAATTAAAATCATCGAAAAATCATAAAGGCATTACACCTCAGATCACTCTACTATTCTTCTTAGTTTCTACTATTTGCCTCCTTGAATTCGATACTCTCGTACTTACTATATATACATTAGTTTAGGAGTATAAATAACAAAAGCACTACAATTTTTTTAATAGCCTCCCTCGATCACCTCAACTACGATTGTTCTACTTCCATTAGATAAGGTGTGTTATTTTTAATTGGAAGTCCTTTCCTATTGTAGAGGACTGAATACCACTACTAAATAGAATTAACTTACTTGTTCAATTCTTTGTTTTGAGGAGAAAATAATTTTATTTTAGGAAATTAACAATATCATATAGTTTACAAATATTGACTAATTATGTTTCTGATTTTAGAGGCCTATACAATTTAGTACGAAATAGTTGAAAAAAATTAACGTTTATGTGGTGTAAAATAGATTGAATTCAACTTATTCCACAAAATGATATCATATTTTATATTATATCTTTATAAATTATAACTGAAATTTACATTAAAATCATACTTTTTGAGACTTCTTTCGTGTAAATAAATAGAGTTCTCTTATTCCACAAACGTTATCAGCTTTACATTATTTCTTTAAAAAATAAAAAATGAAGTTTACCTTAAAAACAATATTTTGATAATTATTTGAGATAAAATAATTTTCTTATGATAATTTCTTAAGATTTCTTCTTAAAATTTAATGAATAAAATTTAATGAATAAGACAATAAGATGATGCATAGATTTAAAACGTGTCTTTTAGTCATTTAAAATCGGGATCGAATTTGATGAATAATATTTATAAAGTATATCGTGTATATTAAAATTCATTGCTTTATTACACAAATATGTATTGTATTTTACATTTTTTTGTGATTATGTTCAAAGTGTATTTTACATTATTGTATCAAATTGAATGATTATTGATGCTAAACGTAATTATTTTGTCTCCTCTTTACATTTTGAAACAGATATTTTACCGGCCACAAAGAACATGCAAAAAAACCAAAAAGGTGAGTTTAAACACATGGATAGTACCATGATATTTCATGAGTAATTTATTATATATATTTCAAAAAATTTATTGATATTATGCAAAAGCATCAAGCATTTTACAATGGAGTCTTATTTTAAAGAGCTATTAGGAACCTAATTTGAGAAAGCGTGGTTAATGCATAATTAACAACCACTTTAATCTTTAATCAATCACTATCGCTTTCTTCTGTCAAGAAACATTAACCTCCACTTTTGTTAGTAACATCTTCGCTCTATCAACATTATCTCTTCGTCTATCTCCGACAAACCATATGTAAATTTGGAAAGGACATTGATATTAAAATATGACATTTATTATTCTTTCATATTATTATGTTACTTGTTTAGAATGTTAAAACTGAGGTTTTATGTATTTCAAAGTAAACAAATTTTAAACCCAAGTAGGCTATGAATATTATACCATATTATGGCATGCATGTAAAATAAGCTGCACCAATTTTATTATAAATATAAATTTTAAATTATTTATTGCATGTTTGTAATTAAAAATAAATATTTGTACATCACGTTGCAGTCTTCACTAAATATGATGTGTGATACTAACGAAATTTGTAAACTAAGTTGAGATTATGTAACTGAAAAATGAATTATTGTAATTCTATCCAAATGATTTCTTTTTGGAATAACAATAGTGCATATTGGTTGTTAAAATTATCACTGAATGCCTTCCCCAATGCTTGAAAAATCCAACTCTCACTATCATATTAACAAAACATCAATAAACATTAAAACTTCTAATCTACAATATTGATTTGTTGCATGATTTAAACATGGGGAAAATGGGGCAGCCCAATGGGGGAGCTAACTTGGCTCCCTCTACCCCCATGTTCTCATTTTTTTATTTTTTTAAAAAATAAATCCATGGATTTTCATCACTACATCCCTATATTATATCATTCAAGTTTCGTGCGAAGTGGAGACAACTACATCCTCCATCTAGACATTCATTTTTTATGGTTATAGAATTGTTGAAATCGACTTCATCTGGATGAGGCCGTAGGAGTCTTTATTTTGCATGAAACTTGAATGACATAATATAGTGATATAGTTATGAAAATCCATGGAAATATTTTTGAAAAAAAAACAAAAATAGCAAAAATGGAGCTTGAGAGTGAAGTTAGCTCCCCGCATAATATGAGTTCGTTATCAAATTTCCTTCTATTATGATAAAAAATCATCTTAATCAAATCATGTGAGAAGTTGAGAAGACTAAAATTACAACTAAAGAAATGAACAAAACATGTTTCGTTCGAGCCATTGCTTCGGGGAAGCAAGTTGGAATGAGAAGCTCACTACCATGCGTGCATAGAAGTAGGAAAAGCCACTTCCTAGACATGGCAATCTACATGCATTAACCGCATGCAGATCGAAGGAACATGAAGATGGCATGTGTGCATTCATCCGGTAGGAGGCTGATCTAAAACAAACCTTTTGTTTAGTCATCTATGATTTTATTAACCTTCCTCGTCATGCTCCTCTCAATGATGTCCATCTTCAGGGACAAATTGTGATATGTTCTTGCTGCATGACAACAAACCAGAACTATCATGTCTGGATTATACATTGAGGATAACATTATAAGAAAAAGCAATATTAGTCATGACATGATTGTAGGGACATTGCGATGTTGCATCCTTGCAACCATATCTGCGAGGATGTAGCGAGCACTTTACTCGCAACATCACCTCATATCATGAAGATGGGAAGGGTATGAAAAATGGCACCCCTTAAATTTTATGACGAAGACACTTGTGAGTACCTTGCGAGGATGTACTATCCTCACAGATTTTTTAGATAGAATTAGGAGTTGACACCTCATTTCACAAAGAACAAACCCTTCCCTCTCTTCCTCTCTTCTCGTTGACTGACTCTATCACCTTCATTGCTGCATTATTGAACTTCAATCAGTCCGTCTTCACACACTCATCGCTTCCTACAAGTACTCCACGACTCTATCTATCCTTTATTATATTAGGTTAGATGCAATATGGATTCATGTTGTTGACATGGATGGATTAGGTTATGTGCTTCATTTTATTACATGGGCAATATGTTCTTAGTTTATTGCACTAGATTCATCATTGCATGCCCTTTGGATAATCCCATCAATGCATACCATCAAAATTGTGTTGCACTTTAGGAATTCTTCCTTATTGATCATCCTCCCTCTGTTTTGACCACTCCTTGAAGTTGAGATGATTGTCCTCTATGTTCTCTATTATCAGAGAGTTCATCTTCTATGATTTCATTAATTCTTTATCTCTAGGTTTGCAGAACATGCACTTATTCTCTTTTATAATTTGGTTTTAATACTAACAAACACACCTATCACAAGTCACTCACATATTATTTTATCTCAAGCATATAGGATATTACAAGCGTTCAAGACAATATCAAAAGATCAAAGTCCTATTTCAAGAATTTTTATTAATGGTGTAACTTGATGTAATTTGATTATGAAGTTATTGTATCTCTTGTATAAAGTTGTATGATCTAATGTAACGGCTCAGAGAACTTGCCAAATCAGGAACTGATCATACCAACTTAGAGCTTGACTTGATTGATCATATTCAACACATGATTAGCCAACTTTGACATCTGATCGAACATTTACTAATTAATTTTATCACAAGATTTCTTGACCAACAATTTTACCTGATTGATCACCTCTTGATACACCATTTGTGAGCCCAATCCTCTTTTGTATTCAACTTAACGACTTTAAGATGACTATGTTTAATCGTTCAACTAAAGTTGACCCGATCAATCGATCTCTCCTGATCGATAACCTGATATGTACAAATCAATCAAACCAGTAGAATCTCCACGATTCTTTGCCATATTTAGATTCAATGGCTAGATTCTCAAAGGTCTGACCCTACCACTATATAAAGGACTCCTTCTCAATTGTTGGAAGACACCTCACAACTACAAAGCAATCTCCTTTAGAGCTATTTCTCTCTTTCTCCTTATTTTTTGAGCTATAAAGCATTTTAATCTATGAGAGATACTCTAATTATTTAGATTCACAAGACCTCTCCAAAACAAAATTTGGTTGCCTCCAGATTCTCAAGTTACTTTGCAACTAGTCAGAGATCTTCTTAAGGTATCAGTATTATCAATGATATTTTTCAAGTGAAGTTATATTATTCACTCGTGCTAGTTTTTATTAGAGTTATTGATATTGCTCGTGATTACATCTAAATTTACTACTTTAATATATCTCTACTACTGATATAAAATATTGTCATACTAATTTTTGAGATAACCCTTTCTATAGGAAATCTTAGTGTTAGATCCAAGTGTGCATGTGATGAATCTCCATTTCATCACCTTTATTCTATCATTTTGGCCTCAAAAACCCCAGCAAATGCATGTAAACAACATTAATTTGTACATGATAGCATTCATTATTCATTGTATTAATTGTACATTAAATAAAGTTTTTAATGCCAAAATTATAGAATAAAGAGAGAAAAGAAAAAGGAATAAAATATTGTAAATATTTTATGACCCTAACCCCGAGACCAAGGCCAGCATGGTATTGGTCGACAAGGAATAAAGTAGGGGGAGATAAGGGCTGATATACAATAAATATCTCAGTTATTCATTCATCCATTTATGCATTTTTGACACCTATTTTGTACATAATTATTAATTCATCAAATAAAGAAACTTTGTACATGAAAGTTGTAGATAATAATGTAAATAAAAATACAAAATTTAGTTTATATAAAAACAAGACTCAGTGTACATTTTATACACAAAATAAAAACCAAAAATCTCAACTCCACAGACCCACATCTTGCAAATAAAAACTCCAAATCACCCAAACTCACCTTTAATTGTATATAGCATTCCATAAACTATTTTATAAAATTGGTTTCATAATTTTTGGAGTCCATCTGTGGAAGTTAGGTTTTTGACCCTCATTGTATATAGTACCCGATTAAAATATTCATTTTATTCAACAATTATTATTTATACAAAATTATGTTTTTAGAATTTTATAAATAATATTTATAATACATGTACATATTGAAATTAAAAGAAAACCAAAAAGAAATTTCAAAAATAAAATAAGCCTAGATAATACCTAGGCAAAATACCTATGCTACCCATGTGTATATAAAGAAAGGGGAAAACATTCTTTAATTATTTTAGAAATATATATATCTTACACATAACTTATTAAAAATACAAATCCAAAATAAAAACAAATAAAATTCATTAAATTAATAAAATGTATATAATATATAGGTAAAATACCTATAAGTATACATACATACACATACATCTATTTATTTAAAAATATAAATAAACTCATAAAAATAAAATAAAAATACCTTTATACTCACAAAAATAAATTATAAATTTCTAAAATAATCCAATAAAATAATAAAAGAAAATAAATCAACTAAAAATAAAATATACAAAAATACATATAAAATACATACATATAAACATTATTTTAATAAAACCATAATAAAATACTTCAAAAAAAATAAATAAAAATCATAAATAAATACTACATTAATTTATAAACATTTTTTATTCTATAAGTAAAATCTAATAAAATCGTTTACTAGGTTAAATAATTTATTTTGTAATAAGGATCCCTATTTTGGCGTGTAGCGGCTGAGGTGGACCAATGGGCGCGTCGCGCCTGTTGACCGCAGGTCAACTCGCCCTCCAGCCATCTGACTTGACGGGCACTGTCTTTTCCCCGATTTCCGCCATTTTTCCCGCCTGGCTCAGTGAACCATCGCACTCGCTTCCTTCACAAGATTTGTCCTCTGATCATCCCTGATGCCCGCCAAAATCATTGATCAATCTGATACTCACTGGTTTAATCAATAATCGCCGGTCATTGGGGGTCCCTCGGAATGTCTATAAATAAAACCTCCGACTTCCCGGCCAAAGTTGGCCAATTTCACCCCCCTTTCTGTGCTTGATTCGATTCCTGGCGTTGCCCTCGTGACAGGAGGAGCTTTCCCAGCAGTTGACGCGGCCGGAGAAGGAGGAAATTTTGACGCGGTGGTGCTCCGGCGACCACCCTGCTCCCTGGCGGCCCCCAGGTATAAGAGCTGTTCTTTCTTGCTTAGTAGTTAGGTTTTAGTAGTAGCTTTTAATTCCAGCCCTTAGGATAGCATTTAGATGATTGGCTTAGGCCAAAATCAGAAATTCGAAGTTCGCCGGAGCTGAGCTCCGGCGATTTCCCCACTGTAATCCTATCTGTCTCCGACCGCCTAAATCGCCTCATCTCCATCCCCTTCGAGTTCTCCATCAAATGCACACACTTGTTCAACCCAGGACCCCAGGTCTTGGCGAATCGGAGCTCCTCCTCCGCCCTTCGTCGGAGCTCCTCCGTTCCACCTCATTTTGCTGCACAGCTTCAACCTCTTTGGTCGAGGAGCATCCCCTCGAGCCATGCTATCTTCCTGTGCAGGTCTGGTGCGCAAATAAGCACCCTGAGGCGAAATCACGTCACGCCGGAGGTACCTGGAGCCCCACTTCTTCTCCGACCTCGCGAGGGTGCTCCAGCGTACCTCTGGTCGATCCAACACCTCCGGACGACAGAGGAACCTTCCAGGAAGCTTTTGGGACACCGTGGAGCAGCGATGGACGGCGGAGGTGCGAGATCCAGCTGGGAGAAGCTCGCTCAGGCGAGCGTTCTTCCCTGTTCTTCCATGCGCCCCCTCCGCCGTTGGATGAAGATGAAGGTCCCAGATTAGAAGGGAGCCGTTGGATGGAGCCCCGCAGCAACCGTCAGATCACCTCAAGTGATCTAATCTCAGCCCTCCATCGGCGAAGCGGCATCGGCTCACGTGGAGGCGCCGCGTGGCAAGTGAGCGAAGATCAGCCGTCGGATGAAGCGCCTTTTTGGGGGTAAATTGCATATCCTGTCCCCCGCATTTTTGTATTTAATATTTAGTGTGGTAAATAAAATTTTCAGTTGTAAAATAAATGTGTAATTTGCTGAAGGACCCCTGAACTTTCATTTATTTACGTTTAGGTCCTTCCGCACCTCACGTGTAGTCCCACGTGAGGCGCGGATATTTTGCATACAACCCCTGCCGGGTTTTGATAATTGTAAAATGGCCTGTAAAATAAAAAGAAATGTTTATTTGTACTGTGATATTTGCATGGACCCCCCGAACAAATGTTATAATTGCAAAAATGCCCCTGCCAGGCCATATATTTTGGGATGCTTTGTCTATTTATTTTGTGCTCTATATTTCTTTGAAAAATTTTGAAAAAATAGGCATATGCTCCTGTTAGGGTACCCTTGCTTGCTATATTTTTAGATTTGAATTTTGTTGCATTTTGGTATTTATTAAAAATCAAAAACATGCATTTTCTTCACTGTCTAATTTATAAAATACAAAAAAATTATAAAATGTTTTTGAAAAAATTCCAAAAAAAATATATATGATATATTTGTATATATATTGAGTCCAGAAAATGAAAAACCCTAAAAATATGCAAAAGAAAATTAAAAAAAAATCATAAACCCCAAAAGCAACATAAAAATTAGAAAAACTCTTTAAAAACCCTAAAAATACATTTCTCTCTTTTATAATTATCTATATATTATTATTAATATGTGAAAATTAATTTGGGCAATTTTGGGTATTATTTGATATTTTTAAAACCCAAATTATATACGGCTATTTATTTAGTCCTATATTGCGGACATTTTTGAATTGAAAAATACATAAAAATTAGAAATATAAAAAAATATATATAAAAAAAAGGTAAAAATATAAGTCTATATATTAAGTTTTTATGTTTATAAATATATATATATATTCTATATTACTTCTCTCTCTCTTCTTATATATATATATCTCTATATATATATAGTATATATATTTATATAATCAATAATATAAAAAGAAAAAAAAGAAAATAAAAAAAAAGTATAAAATATAAAATCGAAATAAAAAATTATAAAAACAAAAAAATAAAATACAAAAATATAAAATGAGAAACCCACATAAAAATAAGCTTCACACATGGATGACTTGGTGATACATCGAGGCTACGCATTTTGTATTGCTCTCTGTGGTTCGACCTCTACATGCTTGTCACTATACATTTTGTTGTAGAGTAATAAAAATTAATTCACATTTATTTTTTTTGGGACTTAATTGATACATTCTCGCTTTGTGGGTTAATTGTTGATTGATTCGGGATTCTGTCTGAGGTCAACTCAGCGACTGTCTCTCCGCCTTGTGGAAAGATACGATCTTGGCAAAATCCCGGTCACCAAATGGCGCCGTTGCCGGGGAGCAATGAGCATAGCCAAATTGATTTTTGTCATCCTTGTATAAAAATGTAAATTCATGATTCATTCTTTGTGTGAGCAGCTAGTGTTTTAATGTCATTAATCACCATGCTTTATTTCTTTATTTATTGTGATTATTTTTCTCTGCTCTATTTAATTGACTAAGTATGCTAATGCAATCTTTTTGTGACTTTGATGCAAGGGACCCCCACGCAAGGATGGCTTCCTAGGAGGCCAAGGCAGCCGAGCTTGGAGGAGGATGGTCTTCTCTGCTCCTGACCATCTGGAGAGTGCACCAAGGAAGCAAAGAGAGGGGCATTAGATAGGCTAGATACTTAGGGAAATTATTTTTGTAATTCATGGTGAGAGAGAGACTACTTTGGCATGTAATAATTAACAGGACTCTACTCTTCACAATGAGGTCCAGTGCCTGGGTGTCTGTTCACCTGGGGGCCTCATCGCTGTTTTCCCGCGATTTCTACCGCCTTCTTTATTTTGTTTCCCGCTGTTTTGTGCTTTCCGCCTTTATTTTACTTTGTTTTGTGTGCTTGGAGCCCCTAGATATAGGTTGCTTGACTCGGTAGCTAGGTCCAAACATTAATAAGAATGCATGTTCCTATAGTCTACTTCGATTGGATCTAGTCAAACTCAAACAAGTTGTAAATTCGTCTCTTAGCCCGCCGCGCCGCGAGCTCATACCCGAACAAGCGCTTTCTCCTACTCCAAATGTGTTGGGCAGAGGAGGGGTGAGCCAAGACCGGACTCTCTTGGGATAGAGACGAATGAGCAACTTATGGTTCTTCACGTTAATAGCAGCTTATGTTTAGGACGATTTTGTGCCTTGCATACCGACATGTAGATAGGTTTAAAAATTCTGTTTTGCATACCACATGGAGAGAGCTGGGATGCACTGTAAGTCTTCTAACTCAGCATGCATCATTCGGTTCAATGGTGAGATTTCCATCATGGAACCACTTGCACGGCTTTTCCGCTATCTCCCTCTGATTTTGAGCACCTAGGACTTAAATGAAAATCTACAAAAACGTTAGGCGCTGGTATGAAAACAGATCCAAAAAAAGTGAAAACCAAAAAAATTAAAACAAGGGGACTGCTAAATCAACTTTGACCTTAATTAAAATCTGTAATGGACTATCCTTGTACCGGGTTCATAAAGCCCTCATTGTTTTCAGGTACTTTGGAGGGGGACCAAAACCCTACTCCCTTGAGCGAGTGCGACCCCTAAGGATTAGAGCCCAAAACCCAGTCTGCAACTGCCTTGTGTATCGCCTGGATTTCCGAAGTAATGGCGCTTCTATCGTACGTAGGCGAGTAGGACTTGGTCACCAATGGTGACTCTCTGTTGTGAGAGCATCGACCCTGTCCGAAGTATTGAGCATAGGCCACGCCTTCACGGGGGTGTCTGTCTCATCGTCCTGCGTCCGAGTAGGTTCTTGCACGCTCACGGGTGATTCCGTTGCGAGCGAGAACCGAAGTATTGGTTTCGCCTATCGGCTTCCTCTCTCTTTTCTTTGGCTGAGTAGGGATCCAGGAAGGGTTACAAGGACTCCAAAAAGTACAGACTACAGGTTACACAGGAGGAGGACAAGTACGGGATACTCTTCCGGCAGTACTCTCTCTCCTTTAGGGTAGCGTACTAAGGACTTGTTATAAGAAATGCCTGAAAAAAATCACAACTCTAAAAATGAAAAGATAATAAATAGCCGAGCTTTCACGGCTTCACATGGCGTGAGTTGGTGAACCCAATTTTGTCTTGTGTTTGTATGGATCTAGATTAAGGTTCAAAGATCAAAGTCCCGCGCCTTTGCGCCAATTCTGTTATGTCTTCCTTTGACCACCCCGCTCAACCGAGCCTTTCTACTGTTTTACACTCCTCTTTGTTCCTCGTTGACCATCGTATCATTCTTCCAAAATCCGATATTCTCTTGTGCTCCGCGAAGTTGATCCATGGATGGTTTCGTCGGGACCATGCCGACACCTACATCGATTCCATGGACTCACCTTCGCCAATAATTTCGAGGCGATTCCCGAGAACTGATCCGGACTTTGCGGATCGGACTCCAGACTCCTCGTTTTCTACCTTTCTCTTGGCCACCCAATAAACTGGGATCACTTTTGTCCCACTACCGCCGTTGTGAATGGGAGTCGATTACAGTCTACATCATTTTTCCATTCACGACACGCTGGGGTTGACTTTAACTCCAGCCTCATCACGACAGCTGGGTATTCATGACAAGTGATCTGATTCGGACCGTCTCATTATGCAGATAGAAGCCAGTGCGAGCCCTGGAGACTACTCCGGAGTTCATTTCGTCCGATTCAGACCCTGACATGGCGCCAGGAGGAAAGGGCAAGGGTCAGCAGCCACCCACACCAGAGGGACAGATGCCAGATCAGAACCAAGTCAATGCACAGCTGCTGGCATCCATCCAGGCAATACAGCAGCAGCTGACTGAGCAGGCCCTTACGCAGACCGCTTTCCAGGACATTTTGACTGATATGATGAACGAGGGAGGAGGAGGCCGAGGCAGAAGAGGCAGGGGAGGAGGAGGTGAAGGTGGAGGAGGTGGTGACGACCCCAATGATGATCCCGAATTCCAACCATAGCCGAAGCCAACACTCAAAGAAACATACAATCCAGGAGACAGCCAGATGACCGAGTGGATTCTCATCCCACCAGTACACGCTCACTTTGAGCTGAAACCACAATTCATAGCCCTTCTCCCTGCATTCCATGGCAACACCAATGAAGAGCCATACATTCACCTGCAGCAATTCTCCTGCATTTGCCGCACCACCCACTATCCGAATGTCCCCCTGGACATTGTAAAGATGACGGCTTTCCCCTTCAGCCTACAGGACAAGGCCCTTTATTGGGTCAATCATATGGGGAAGGTTGTGACGACCTGGGAGGAGCTAAAGTCCGCCTTCTTGCACAAGTATTACCCTCTGGGTCGACTCAATCAGATGCGGGCCCGTATCAGTAATTTCTCCCAAGGACCCCATGAGTCGATACATGAAGCATGGGAGAGATTCACTGATCTGCAGGAGAAGTGTCCCCATCATGATATTCCGAAGACCAGCTTGGTTCAGCATTTCTTTGGGGGACTGAACATTGAAAGTCAAAGGCTCGTAGACGCAGCATGTGGGGGCTCCCATTTCAACAAGGATGAAGATGTTGTCTGGCAAATTTTCGAAGAAATGGCCGAGGGAGAGGCCGCACTCTCTTCATCCAAGGCGTACCAAAAGCAGCCCCAGATCCTCCAGAAACAAGTTCACATGGCTGCATCAAAAGAAGCAGAGAGAGATGAGAGCTCCAACCTCAGTATCATTGGGGGCCATCTCTCTAAGGTTGATATTATTGAGAAGCGATCACAGGACCTTGAGAAACTCGCTGTGATCGAGAAGAGGACCCAGAACCTGGATAAGCTGGATCACATCACCAAACAGCTAGAACTGCTGGTAGGTACCATCAATTCTGTTCAGTCGGCAGCACCGCTCGAAGCTCCAGCTGAGAGAAAAGACGAGCAACCACCGCTACACCAGCCTCAGCCAAGCCAGCAACCACCGACAGTTCAGCACGTGTACTACGTGCAGGCACCTGATCAGAGCCAGCCGCAACAGCAGATGGTTGTGTACCAACCAGAGTTTATCTCAAACACCGACTCAGTGTTCCCGCCACCACCCCTGGTCCAGGAAGTTAATGGGGTTTGGACTAATGATGCACAGCCGACCCGTCCTCAGGGACAACTCCAGGGTCAGCCATTTGCCAACCGGCAGTACCACCAACCTCAGGGTGGTCGTTTTGGGCACCCCTCTCAGCCACACCAGCAGCCTCCTCAATTCGCACATCAATGGAGGCAGAATTTTCCGTATCAGCAGCAGCATCAGTATCGCCATCCGCAGCCGTATCACCAATACGCAGCTGCCCAGCCTCAATCATACCAGCAGTATCCCTCTCCGTCCTACCAACAACTTCAACTTCCTGCTCCACCACAGCAACACCATCAGCAGCCTCCCCATCCATCTAACCAACAGCAGCGTGGTATGCACGCTGCATCTTCTGAGGTGCCCCCAGCTAATCCCACCATGGAGTGTCTAGCCCAGCTTGTCCAAGGGCTAGCAGAGATGACCAAGCGGCTTGATGACCTGACCGCCACTCGCACTACCATTCCGGCGCAGGTCGAAGCCAACCCCAACAATTTCAAGAAAAAGGAGCAGGTAGAATGTGATGTCCAGTCCGCGTGTGATCATGATATTACTGTTTTTTCTAATGCTGTTACTCTCAGGAGCGGTAGGGCCTTGCCTCCGCCTGCTACCAGATATGGGGTGAATAAAGAAACAGGTGGATCGTCATCTTCCGCATCAGCCGTGCCAGCTCCAGGGGCGGGTGAGGAGGAAGAGGAAGGAGAAGCCAGTCCAGCCGTCGTGCATTGCCAGAAGCAATTCCAGCTGAAAACACAAAAAAATCAGCAAAAACAAAAACAACAAAAAGAAGCCTGTAGCAAAAGTGAAGCCGCGCCAGCCTTGGAGGAGCCGCCAGCAGCAGCCGATCCTGTGCCAGCCGATGGAGCCAATGCTACTCTTTTTGATCGCCCAGCAGCACCAGCAGAGTTAGATCCAGCTTGTACGCCTTTTTGTATTCCGGATGTACAACATTCTGTGGGCGATGATCTTGATGTAAATAAGAACTCTAATTTTCCTGCCAGTAATATGAATATTCCTTTTCCGCATGCAATACAAAAATCCAAAAAAATGACAAAAAGAAAAACTGCATTGTCTGATCCTGGTGTTGTAGATATTTTGGATAAATTGACTGTTGAGATTCCCTTGTTAAAGGCTGTGGAATACATGCCAGCTGTGAAGAAAGGATTGAAAGAGGCATGTACTAACAGGCGTCGCCCAGCGCAAGACAACAGACGCCGAGAGGTAGAAAAACACGTTCTGTCCATGGCCACAGTTGCAGCTATCACCAACCTCCCCCAGAAAAAGCAAGACTCAGGAGCACCTCTGATCAGTTGTGTGATCTTCGATCAGGTCTTCGAGCGTACTCTTCTTGACAGTGGTTCTTCCATCAACCTTCTGCCCTCGTCCATAATGCAAGAATTCGGGCTGGGACCGCTCAAGCAGACACGAATGATCCTTCAGTTCGCTGACCGATCCGTTAAGCGGCCCCGCGGTTTGTTGGAAGATGTGATAGTTACCGTGCAGGATATGAAATTCCCAGCTGACTTTGTAGTCCTTGATATGGACTCTCCTGCACCACTGCTCCAGACTCCTATCATCCTCGGCAGACCATTTCTCCGTACTTCAGGAGCCGTGGTTGACTACGGGTCTGGAAAGATCACCTTCAGCTCGAAGACCCAGCGAATTACCATCAACATGAACAAGGAACAGAACGCCACAACTGATGAGAGTCAAGCAGCATCAGAAGCAGACTGTGAGTTTATTGCAGAGATCAGAGATTCAGAGTTATCATTGGACGATCCATGGACCCGAGAAATCCTCACTCTTGAGGAGGACTTGGAAAGCACGGTCAGCAGATGCTCCGATGATTTGTGGGAGACAGATTCTCAGATGCAGGCGCATCTTCTTGAGCATTCACTCCAGACCGAACATAATCAGCTCACCACAGAACCGTTCGGTACATCACTAGGATCTCAACAGGATGTTGAGGATGGTAACAGTCTCAAAATACATTCCACCACCAGCATAGTATCAGAAGTGACCGGTAAAGGGGACAGACCGAAACCAGAACTCAAGCCACTTCCTGCAGGCCTGAAGTATGCTTTCCTTACGGGTGAAGAACACATGTATCCAGTCATCATCAGCAGCAGGCTGAATCCGGATCAAGAATCTCGACTTCTCGAGATTTTAGAAAAGAACCGCAAGGCACTTGGTTGGAGCGTATCAGACCTCCGAGGGATAAATCCAGCTCTGTGCTCACACCATATCTATCTAGAAGACGATGCCAAGCCGTCCCGCGAATTTCAGAGAAGGCTAAACCCTAACCTTCGGGACATGGTAATGAAAGAAATCACAAAGTGGTGTGATGCAGGCTTCATTTATCCCATCTCCGATTCAAAGTGGGTAAGCCCCCTGCATGTAGTCCCCAAGAAATCCGGGCTTACTGTGATCACAAATGAAAAAGGAGAGGAGATTTCAACTCGGGTACCGACATCCTGGCGGGTGTGTGTTGACTACCGCCGTCTTAATGCAGCAACCAAGAAGGACCACTTCCCCTTGCCATTTATTGATCAAGTCTTGGAGAGATTAGCAGGCAAGGAGTTCTTCTGCTTCCTGGACGGGTACTCCGGGTACAACCAAGTGGCGATCGCCCCTGAGGATCAAGAGAAGACTACCTTCACTTGCCCGTTCGGCACCTACGCCTTCAAGAGGATGCCCTTTGGATTATGCAATGCACCCGCAACCTTCCAAAGATGCATGCTAGCAGTCTTCGCCGAAATGGTAGGCAGTTTTCTCGAGGTGTTCATGGATGATTTCTCCGTCTATGGTGACAGTTTCGATTCTTGCCTCGAGCACCTAGACAGAGTGCTTCAGAAATGCCGGGAAGTCAATTTAGTGCTCTCATGGGAAAAGAGCCACTTTATGGTCACAGAGGGTATTGTGTTGGGCCATGTCGTTTCCAAACGTGGCATGGAAGTCGACCCAGCCAAGGTGGATGTCATTTCAAACCTTCAGCCACCTCAGTCAGTAAAGAATGTGAGGTCATTCTTGGGGCATGTGGGATTCTACAGACGATTTATCAAGGACTTCAGCCGCATTGCCCGACCTCTGACAGAACTTTTGTGCAAGGAGACAGAATTTATTGTTGATCAGCCAGTTCTCCTTGCCTTCAATCAGTTGAAGGAGCTTATCACTCAAGCTCCAATCTTGCAGCCTCCAGACTGGACTCTTCCCTTTGAAATAATGACCGATGCGTCAGATTTTGCCGTCGGAGCTGTTCTAGGGCAGAGGAAAGATAAGGCGCCCTATGCCATTCACTATGCCAGCAGAACATTAGATGAAGCTCAAAGAAATTATACAGTGACAGAGAAAGAACTGCTGGCTGTGGTTTTCGCCTTAGAGAAGTTCAGATCCTATTTGTTGGGGTCAAAGGTCACAATTTTCACAGACCACTCTGCTATTCGGTACCTACAGCAGAAGAAGGATGCCAAGCCCAGACTGATTCGTTGGATCCTTCTCCTCCAGGAATTCGATCTGGAAATTAAGGACAAACCTGGAGTTCAGAACGTGGTAGCAGATCACCTCTCCAGAATAGAACAGCATGACTCTCCTTTGAGCAACGTCCCTATCACAGAGACCTTCCCTGACGAAGCTATCTTAGCCGTGGATGCTCTCCCTTGGTATGCTGACATTGTAAATTACCTCGCCTCTGGGGTAATACCTTCGGATTGGACGAAGAATCAGAAGAACAAATTCATGTCGACCATCCGCTTTTACCAGTGGGCAGATCCCCTTCTATTCAGGGAAGGAGCAGATTGTATTTGGCGCAGGTGCATTCCTCAGACGGAGCAATCTAGTGTCCTCGAGCATTGTCATTCACTCGAATCTGGTGGGCACCATTCTGGAGATCGTACGGCAGCGAAAGTATTGCAGTGTGGCCTCTGGTGGCCCACTTTATTTAAGGATGCAGCAGAATTTGTTAAAAGATGTCTTGATTGTCAGCGACTGAAAGGAACACTCACTGCCAAGGACTCAATGCCTCTGAAAATCATTCAGATAGCAGATGTTTTCGACGCATGGGGCATTGACTTCATGGGACCTTTCCCTAACAGTCAAGGTTTTGAGCACATCCTTCTTGCCGTAGACTACGTGAGTCGTTGGGTTGAAGCTATCCCCGCTCGAGCCGCCGACAGCAAAACAGTTTGCCAGTTTCTGAAGAAGAACATCATTTCGCGGTTTGGGATACCGAAGATTCTTATATCCGACGGGGGTAGTCATTTCATCAACAAAGAGGTCAAGAAGTTAACGAAGGAGTACGGCATCGATCACCGCGTCGCATCTCCTTATCATCCGCAGACCAATGGCATGGCGGAGTTATCCAATAGAGAGATCAAGACCATATTGCAGAAACTTGTTAGGCCAAACAGAAAAGACTGGTCTCAACTCTTGGACTCAGCTCTTTGGGCTTACCGTACGGCCTACAAGTCTCCCTTGGGCATGTCGCCCTACCGTCTTGTATATGGAAAACCATGTCATCTGCCCGTGGAATTAATTCACAAATCCCTTTGGGCAATTAGTAATTGAAACTTGGACTCACGAAAAGGTGGTCAGAAGAGAAAGGACGATCTGAACAGGCTCTTGGAATTCCGAGACTGCGCATACGATAACACCTTGATGTACAAAGAGAAGGTGAAACGCTGGCATGACCGGCACATCAGACGAAAGACCTTCGATGTTGGGCAGAAAGTGTGGTTGTTTGATGCAAAGTTGCGGATATTCCCAGGTAAATTAAAAAGCAAGTGGACAGGGCCATTTCGAGTATGTGAAGTGCGTGACAACGGAAGCATTGTTATATCAGAATTGTCCCCTGACGCACAGCCCTTCGTCGTCAACGGCCAACTACTGAAGCCTTACTTGGAACCAGATTCGTTCTTGGCCGTTGTTGACTCTATTCAGTTAGTGCACCCCGAGGATGTCTCTACACCTCCTGCAGCACCAAAAGATTCAGACGATGTACTCCAACCATTATTGCTCTGATTTTCTCCTTTTCTTCTTTTCTTCTTTTCTTCTTTTCTTCTTTTCCTTATCTATTTTCTTTTTCTATCTAAAACGTGCCGCCTTTGTAGACAGTTTTCTATACTTAGGACGTACTTGGTCCTAAGTATAGGGGGGTGTGCACCTACGGTTTTTAATTTCGGTTCGATCCTCTCCATTGTCTCCTCTTCTTGTCTATACTTAGGAGTATCTTACCCTAAGTATAGGGGGAGACAATCTGAGTACGATCAGTGTATTCTCACCCTTGACCCTCCCCGCTTTTTGTACACCTGCTATACTTCGGATTATTTGACCCTTAGTATAGGGGGGACGGTCAACTTCTAATTCATTCATTTCATTCGTATTTATTCTTTAGGTCTGCCTATACGCAGTACGAGTTATGTCTTTGCTTTTCCTTCCGATCTATGAGGACATAGCTCAAGCTAAGTATAGGGGGGTCGTATATACTGTGTATATACTAAAAGCCATAACTCATACTGAAAAATAAAATATCACTACAACAACAAAATAAAATGTAAAAAGCAGCTTTATAATAATGAAAGATGATTGTGAGTTCCTCAGACTCATTGAAATTATACTGACTAGTAAGTCAGAAAAGTGTTCTACGAAACTTTCTCCTTTGAAAAATCGTGTGAAATTTGTTTGAAAATAGCGTGAACAAGTATTCAACGATTGAAAAATTAGTTTTGTGTGTAAAACTTATTTTCTTTGAGTAAAAGCAAAATGTGTGAAAATTAGTGTGCAAATGATTGTGAAAAGTTGATTGTCAAAGGTGTTTTGGAAAATCTATCTATGTTGGGTAAAACATTTGTAAAAGGATTTTCAAATGCGTGTACATATTGCAAAATTATTTTGGACTGGAGTTTTCAAAAACCCTTGTGAAAATGATTCTCGAAGTGAGTCTGAGGAATCCACACAAAAATCTTTCATTTGTAAATAAGGAATAAGCCAAATAAAGTTTATAAGAACAGAACCATACTATACAATTTTTCTTCTTTTGTACCTACTGGTTAATAAATCAGATACTTATACAGTATGATTTGAAAAATAGTGTGACCAGTTTTGGAAAATTTGATGTGAAATGATTTCAAATGCGTGAAACTGTGTTGATTGCAAAATTTTTCTTTGTGTGAAAGAAAGGATTTGAAAAACCTATGTGTAAATGTTTGAAAAATGCTTGTTAAAAGTATTGTGAAAATTGTATATATCTACATATAGTGTGAAAAATCTTTGCAAAAATAGTTTTCAAATGTGTGTAAAGGATTGCAAAAATTATCGTGTACTATAGTTTGCAAAATTATTTTCAAAAAGCTAATAAGAACACCATTGCAGATAATAGTAAATCAGAAACAAGATACATACAATTCTTTCTATACATAACCAAATAAACTATTTCTTGCATACCTGTAAAGTCGCTAAAAATTTTTTGTACATACTCTCTAAACATTATCAGTTCGTACTTCCTGTGCAGAGATTCTTTCTGTAAAAACATTCTTTGATCCTTCCAAATTTTTGTGAAAAATTGCATCATTCATTGCACATAGCATAAGCATACCATTCATATTCTTTTTGAGTGAAGCTTGATGATTGAATCAGTCTAAGAAAATCTCAAATTGGAGCTTGGTTGGACCTTACCGCACCTAACTACACTGGAACCTTATGGGAACTAGGTTTAAGGTACTTCAGGTCTATTCAGACTTAATTCTTTGAGAAATCAGGACTGGGTTCAAGTCACCTCAGTGGACTAACTAGAACTTTTCGAAACACACGCATGACTCTTGTCGGCCGTGACCTAACTTGGACACCTGCACCTTTCACATAGCTCTCCATGGATGAGGTGGTGAGGAGGCAGTTTCCTTTGGCTTGGGGTAGCATATGAGGGTAGTACTTCTAGGCGGAACCTCTCTTCTTCTTATAGTGAAGGAAGTGCACCTCAACTTGGTCTAGTGGTGATGAAGTCTAAGGACTGAAGCTGTGGGTTGCAATAAAGCTTCAAAAGAGGGATAGTCTACTGGCTCAAGAAGAAATTTCTTGTATATATGCTGCCCCATGTAGATATGTTGTACAGATGAAATTGAAAAAAAAAAAAAATTGCAAAAAGGAACTCCAAAAAAAAAAGGTGGTGGGTCGGATTGAAAATTTAATAACCCCACCGGAGTGTATATAGTTCAATAAAGCAAAAGCTTATGGTATCCATGTTACATCTCATGAAGCTTGCAGCGGGAGACTCAGCTACACTGGCTGAGCTTCCAAAAGTCTATACTTCTTCCCCCTCTTCTTGAGCCGGTTGCACTTGAACTTAGAAGGGAATACCCCGCTTCTCGAGGAAAGAGTTGCTAGACCGAGGTCTTAGAGTTACCAAGTTGGGGGAGGTTGTTTCTTTGTCACTTCTGAGGTGGGGAGCTACATATCACTTACACCGTACAAGTCAGCTTCATAGTTATAAGAGTTTGCGTATGATGTAGACTAGTTCTGACCCGGCTATTGAGGTGGGTTGAACCGAGTTCTGTGATTACCGAAGGCTGTTGTACTTTAGAACTGGTTCCCGACTAGGTTCCACACACCTTCACACCCAAGGTCTAACAGGAGCTCCAAATTCAGATTTTGTAAGGACATGCATTGCACTGAAAGCACCCCAATTCACTCTATCTTTCTTGCATTTTCCTTTTTCTTTTCTTTATGCATTTTGCGCTTATTGCATAAGTGTTTGCTAGGGACTAGCAAAGGCAAGTATAGGGGGGTGATGAATCTCCATTTCATCACCTTTATTCTATCATTTTGGCCTCAAAAACCCCAGCAAATGCATGTAAACAACATTAATTTGTACATGATAGCATTCATTATTCATTGTATTAATTGTACATTAAATAAAGTTTTTAATGCCAAAATTATAGAATAAAGAGAGAAAAGAAAAAGGAATAAAATATTGTAAATATTTTATGACCCTAACCCCGAGACCAAGGCCAGCATGGTATTGGTCGACAAGGAATAAAGTAGGGGGAGATAAGGGCTGATATACAATAAATATCTCAGTTATTCATTCATCCATTTATGCATTTTTGACACCTATTTTGTACATAATTATTAATTCATCAAATAAAGAAACTTTGTACATGAAAGTTGTAGATAATAATGTAAATAAAAATACAAAATTTAGTTTATATAAAAACAAGACTCAGTGTACATTTTATACACAAAATAAAAACCAAAAATCTCAACTCCACAGACCCACATCTTGCAAATAAAAACTCCAAATCACCCAAACTCACCTTTAATTGTATATAGCATTCCATAAACTATTTTATAAAATTGGTTTCATAATTTTTGGAGTCCATCTGTGGAAGTTAGGTTTTTGACCCTCATTGTATATAGTACCCGATTAAAATATTCATTTTATTCAACAATTATTATTTATACAAAATTATGTTTTTAGAATTTTATAAATAATATTTATAATACATGTACATATTGAAATTAAAAGAAAACCAAAAAGAAATTTCAAAAATAAAATAAGCCTAGATAATACCTAGGCAAAATACCTATGCTACCCATGTGTATATAAAGAAAGGGGAAAACATTCTTTAATTATTTTAGAAATATATATATCTTACACATAACTTATTAAAAATACAAATCCAAAATAAAAACAAATAAAATTCATTAAATCAATAAAATGTATATAATATATAGGTAAAATACCTATAAGTATACATACATACACATACATCTATTTATTTAAAAATATAAATAAACTCATAAAAATAAAATAAAAATACCTTTATACTCACAAAAATAAATTATAAATTTCTAAAATAATCCAATAAAATAATAAAAGAAAATAAATCAACTAAAAATAAAATATACAAAAATACATATAAAATACATACATATAAACATTATTTTAATAAAACCATAATAAAATACTTCAAAAAAAATAAATAAAAATCATAAATAAATACTACATTAATTTATAAACATTTTTTATTCTATAAGTAAAATCTAATAAAATCGTTTACTAGGTTAAATAATTTATTTTGTAATAAGGATCCCTATTTTGGCGTGTAGCGGCTGAGGTGGACCAATGGGCGCGTCGCGCCTGTTGACCGCAGGTCAACTCGCCCTCCAGCCATCTGACTTGACGGGCACTGTCTTTTCCCCGATTTCCGCCATTTTTCCCGCCTGGCTCAGTGAACCATCGCACTCGCTTCCTTCACAAGATTTGTCCTCTGATCATCCCTGATGCCCGCCAAAATCATTGATCAATCTGATACTCACTGGTTTAATCAATAATCGCCGGTCATTGGGGGTCCCTCGGAATGTCTATAAATAAAACCTCCGACTTCCCGGCCAAAGTTGGCCAATTTCACCCCCCTTTCTGTGCTTGATTCGATTCCTGGCGTTGCCCTCGTGACAGGAGGAGCTTTCCCAGCAGTTGACGCGGCCGGAGAAGGAGGAAATTTTGACGCGGTGGTGCTCCGGCGACCACCCTGCTCCCTGGCGGCCCCCAGGTATAAGAGCTGTTCTTTCTTGCTTAGTAGTTAGGTTTTAGTAGTAGCTTTTAATTCCAGCCCTTAGGATAGCATTTAGATGATTGGCTTAGGCCAAAATCAGAAATTCGAAGTTCGCCGGAGCTGAGCTCCGGCGACTTCCCCACTGTAATCCTATCTGTCTCCGACCGCCTAAATCGCCTCATCTCCATCCCCTTCGAGTTCTCCATCAAATGCACACACTTGTTCAACCCAGGACCCCAGGTCTTGGCGAATCGGAGCTCCTCCTCCGCCCTTCGTCGGAGCTCCTCCGTTCCACCTCATTTTGCTGCACAGCTTCAACCTCTTTGGTCGAGGAGCATCCCCTCGAGCCATGCTATCTTCCTGTGCAGGTCTGGTGCGCAAATAAGCACCCTGAGGCGAAATCACGTCACGCCGGAGGTACCTGGAGCCCCACTTCTTCTCCGACCTCGCGAGGGTGCTCCAGCGTACCTCTGGTCGATCCAACACCTCCGGACGACAGAGGAACCTTCCAGGAAGCTTTTGGGACACCGTGGAGCAGCGATGGACGGCGGAGGTGCGAGATCCAGCTGGGAGAAGCTCGCTCAGGCGAGCGTTCTTCCCTGTTCTTCCATGCGCCCCCTCCGCCGTTGGATGAAGATGAAGGTCCCAGATTAGAAGGGAGCCGTTGGATGGAGCCCCGCAGCAACCGTCAGATCACCTCAAGTGATCTAATCTCAGCCCTCCATCGGCGAAGCGGCATCGGCTCACGTGGAGGCGCCGCGTGGCAAGTGAGCGAAGATCAGCCGTCGGATGAAGCGCCTTTTTGGGGGTAAATTGCATATCCTGTCCCCCGCATTTTTGTATTTAATATTTAGTGTGGTAAATAAAATTTTCAGTTGTAAAATAAATGTGTAATTTGCTGAAGGACCCCTGAACTTTCATTTATTTACGTTTAGGTCCTTCCGCACCTCACGTGTAGTCCCACGTGAGGCGCGGATATTTTGCATACAACCCCTGCCGGGTTTTGATAATTGTAAAATGGCCTGTAAAATAAAAAGAAATGTTTATTTGTACTGTGATATTTGCATGGACCCCCCGAACAAATGTTATAATTGCAAAAATGCCCCTGCCAGGCCATATATTTTGGGATGCTTTGTCTATTTATTTTGTGCTCTATATTTCTTTGAAAAATTTTGAAAAAATAGGCATATGCTCCTGTTAGGGTACCCTTGCTTGCTATATTTTTAGATTTGAATTTTGTTGCATTTTGGTATTTATTAAAAATCAAAAACATGCATTTTCTTCACTGTCTAATTTATAAAATACAAAAAAATTATAAAATGTTTTTGAAAAAATTCCAAAAAAATATATATGATATATTTGTATATATATTGAGTCCAGAAAATGAAAAACCCTAAAAATATGCAAAAGAAAATTAAAAAATCATAAACCCCAAAAGCAACATAAAAATTAGAAAAACTCTTTAAAAACCCTAAAAATACATTTCTCTCTTTTATAATTATCTATATATTATTATTAATATGTGAAAATTAATTTGGGCAATTTTGGGTATTATTTGATATTTTTAAAACCCAAATTATATACGGCTATTTATTTAGTCCTATATTGCGGACATTTTTGAATTGAAAAATACATAAAAATTAGAAATATAAAAAAATATATAAAAAAAAAAGGTAAAAATATAAGTCTATATATTAAGTTTTTATGTTTATAAATATATATATATATTCTATATTACTTCTCTCTCTCTTCTTATATATATATATCTCTATATATATATAGTATATATATTTATATAATCAATAATATAAAAAGAAAAAAAAGAAAATAAAAAAAAAGTATAAAATATAAAATCGAAATAAAAAATTATAAAAACAAAAAAATAAAATACAAAAATATAAAATGAGAAACCCACATAAAAATAAGCTTCACACATGGATGACTTGGTGATACATCGAGGCTACGCATTTTGTATTGCTCTCTGTGGTTCGACCTCTACATGCTTGTCACTATACATTTTGTTGTAGAGTAATAAAAATTAATTCACATTTATTTTTTTTGGGACTTAATTGATACATTCTCGCTTTGTGGGTTAATTGTTGATTGATTCGGGATTCTGTCTGAGGTCAACTCAGCGACTGTCTCTCCGCCTTGTGGAAAGATACGATCTTGGCAAAATCCCGGTCACCAGCATGTTTATTGGATAGTCAAAGTTCTCCAATCCAATAAGGTCAATGATACTTAAAGTCTTCCCAATCCTTGATGATCTCAAATTATGTTTGTTCTTTTGGTATTTAATTTGGTGTTTGATCCAAGATTGTGAAGTGTTTTGGTGTAGGACCTAGATCCATGTAAATAGTCGAGTTACTCGTTTAAGTAACTCAGTAAAGTAGTCTAAGTCAGGAAGACCAACCTCATGATTTTTACCTAGTTGTTTTCTATGATATGAGTACTGTTATTATTTATTTGGTTTGCTTGCTTCATTCTCTTGAATTTTATGATCGTTTAAAATTTCGTAACTATGAGATACTACTATTAAACCCTCCTTCAAGTAGTATTATGATTCACATGCATTCTCATTTGGTATTAAAGCATGTAATAAAGTGCATTAGAATAAATACTCTTAAGCTCACAAAGCAACAATAGTTGGAAGCATTAGGATAGCAACAATAGTATTATAATTCTCTTTCAATATTCTCATCTTTTTCATTATATCTTTTAATATTCTCATCTTGCTATTAGGACTAGAGATTTGAAGTTGAATTTAGTGAGAAATGAGAGAGGCCCAACCTCTTATTTATAGGCCATAAGGAAGACTAATCAAGAGGAGTAGAGAGTTGGAACTTTCAAATTTCTCTCCTCTTTTTAATTCAAATTAAAATTTGACATCGATTTTAATTCAATTCAAAGCAAATTTAATTTAAATAAAATTCAATTCAAATTCAAATTGGACTTGGTATTTGATAATTGTGTAAATATCTCTCTCGATAATTCACAACTATTATCTTGGGATAATTATAAAGTCATACTACTAATGAATGAATCCAATTCATTAGTCCAAAATATAATGTTAATCCAATTTATATTTTTCTAATAGAGAGTGTAGTTCTAATTACATCAACATTAATTAGTAATGTGAATCATATCCACATAAGTCCTAATCATAAATATTAATCATATAAATCCATATTAATTAAATTCCAATCATGTGAATCATATTCACACAATTAAGTCTCAATATACAATGCTTAATCCAATTAGGACCAATGTGAGCATTCACAAATAATTGGAGATCATATATAAACCACATATAATGAATTTTGATATTTAGATTTACATTTTATATCATGATTCAAACCACTTTGAGTTATCTGATTACATTAGATATTGAGCCAATTTCTCTAAATGATTTCGATTTTTTTCAACTCAATTTCCAACTCTTTTGATCTAGCTAAATTGAAATTTAATCCAATTAGTTCTCAATCATTTAATTTTAAGTAGAATCATTAAAATACATCTAGTTTCATCATTCTCTCGGAATGAAAGTGCCATGGTACACGATCTGTTACTATCGCACCGACTTCAAATACTCATGTATCTACATACTAGAAGACTTTGATTAACCCGAAGTTCTATGCCATATTTTATTGTCTCCTTCAATGGTTTTTAGAAGATTTCTCAATTGATCAATAGGCAATAATACCAATCACTTACTTGTTAAAATAATATATCAATATTTGTAATTTATTGGCAGTATGTACGGATTGAATACACTCCAGAGGGAGGG
Source organism: Ottelia alismoides (assembly GCA_037367405.1). Lineage (NCBI taxonomy): Eukaryota > Viridiplantae > Streptophyta > Magnoliopsida > Alismatales > Hydrocharitaceae > Ottelia > Ottelia alismoides. The sequence goes on from JAZKJV010006372.1 coordinate 383,559, forward strand.
GGAGAATGGAGTATAGAAATGAAGTAATAACTCCAATTGAGAGGAAGTTCATTCACAAAGGTGTAGATGAGAGTTTAGACATCATTGGATACATACCCAAAGTTGGTTTTTCTATGCTTGAAGGACTAAGAAAAGATGATGTTTAGAAAGCGAGGAAGAGGCCAAAAAAGGTCCAGATAAAGAACAGTCCTTTTCGAAGACTTTCCTAATGAGGAGACACTCTCAGATTGTGTGGAGAGGTATCATGTCCCCCACTAGGTCATCATTCACTATAGGTCCCTCACATGAATAATTTAAGATAGTAGCCATTACATGTTCATCTGTGCAAAAAGATCTATTATGAATGCGAGAGTGAAGGTTGTAGCTCCTTGAATCATCGGTCACCTTCAGGTTCGCATTCACGATATAATTTTTTTGCATAGATGAACATTATATTAAACTATTCATGTGAGGAGCCTATAGTGAATAATCATCTAGTAGGGGGCATGCGGATACCTTGCGGCACAATACAATAGTGTCTCATCATTACAAAGGACTTCGAAGAGGACCATTGTATCTCTTAACCTTTCCTTCGCCATCTTCTTTGCTTTCTAAACTGCATCTTTTCTCGGACCATCAAGCATAGATGAACCAACTTTGAGTATGTGTCCAATGATATCCAAACTCTCATTTACATCTTTATGATTGAACTTCATCTCAATTGGAGTCACTACTTCTTTTACGTGCTCCATTCACCCCCCTCAGTGTGTATTCGATCCGCAAGTACTGTCAAGTGGTATTAGAGCGATCAATGGATGATAGATCAACAAAAGTTGCAATAAGAGATCAATTGAAGGTCTAACTTTGACTATGCTGCGAGAACTTTGACTTGATAAGTAGCAATACTAACTCTTTTTTGTACATCATTAGAGATACACGAAATAATATAAATTACGATCGATGATTACATAATAAGTATAATAAAAAAACTTTAACAAAATATAATATGAATAGAAAAACTTCTGAAAAGGTTCTATTGAAGTCTTGAACTTTGTTTAAAGATCCAGTAACAACAATACACTTATGCAAGCAGAGAAAATGTTTTTTGGGAGCTTTAAAACAAGAATAAACACGATTTTAACAATTACTATCATGTTCCATAAACAAGATGACCATCGATGGAATTTGTTATGACATTAATATCTTATGAGTAAGCTCCCATCTTCCAGTTCACAAAGTATGAATTTGTATGATTCCTTTGAGAGAACATACATCTAATATTTCATTGATTCCACACGAGCTCAATAGTATATAGGTGATGAATTTACATTTCATCATCTTTATTAATTTATTTTAGCTTAAAATTTCTTCTTCAATAGATGTAAATACTAATAAAATACTCTTTTTATTATTCTTTATTCTTTTTTAAATATTGTATAAAAAGCATTTTTTAACTTGAAATCAATAAATAAATAAATAAAGGAAAAACAAAGAAAAAAAGACTGTACATATGAAATAAACACAGGTTGGCTCTAACCCCAAGAGAAGGTTAAGACTTGACCTGATCAATAAGGAATAAATTAGAGGGACATAAGTCTTTTAGTAGAAAAATAAAAAGAAAAAATTTCCACTTGTATAAACATCACTATTCATCGTTGCACCTACACCATTATATGTATATAATTCTTTATCTATTTTATTTATACAATAAGTTGTAAGTATTAAAAATAACTGCAAGAAGATTCATTGTATACTGTAAAAATAATGATACTTTGAAAATGATGCAAAGCTAAACTTGTCAGACGCATATCTCCTTCATTAAAACTTAAAATAAAGCAAACTTACTTTTATCATAATCTAAATAAAATAAGCTTCAAAATGAAAGTGGTTTTTCTAAAATCGGAGTTAAGATGCAAAATGTGGCTTTTGAAGTGTATTATATATTATGTGAATACATCTTTTAATCTATTTTACGTACATATTAGTTCACATTGTATTTTTAAATTTTTGTAACAATTATATTTTATCCAAATAAAATGCAAATAAAAATTACAAAACTCAAATTCGCAAAAACAAATTAATATATTATTGTACATGTATCACTATGTATATATTGTAAATATACCTATTTATTTAACTTAATTATTTACTGCATAAAAACAAAATAAAAATAAATTTAAAATCCTTCAAAAATTTTGTAAATAAATAAAATATTAAATTATATTTTTATTGGTAAAAATAATTTATTAAAAATACAAATGTTGTACATATAGGTAAAAATACCTATGAATAAAGGTTATTATTTGTTTTAACTTGTTTATTTAATATATTTAATTATTATAACAAAACTAAGATTATTTATTTATTAACATTTTATATTTATATTTATATTATTTATTTATTTAAAATCATCTCGATTTTATTTAATATTTTCGTGTTTTTTTGTTCTTTAGCGGACTTTATCCTTTTCTAGGCATGCTTTGATTGGGCGGACCCAGGGTTTGTTGACCTGGGTCAACCGTCCCTTCAACCTGCCTTGCCCGAATAAACCTTTCACTGGACCTATTTCTTCTCTTTTTCCCTTCCGATTCGATCACCGACTGCACTTGATTCCTTCACGGAATTTGCATTCCAAATAACCAACAACCTCACCCGATCATTATTCCCAAATAACTGGCCTTGGTACACACACGATTCATTTTTCAAATTTCACCTGAGCTTCCGTCTATATATACACCTCCACCTCTGCCTTTCATATCTGATCCATTTTTTTGTGCATTTTCTCTTCCGAGGATGTTTCTAGAGAGAGGGGTGACATGTCCTTGTCTCTTAATCAGGGAGTGCAATTAAGCATCAGAAATCACCACCCATACGATCACTAGACTTCCCCGACGTCGTCCAGTTTCTCGGTTAGCCACAGCGAATCGAGGCTGCAATCCATTTCCGACCACCGTCAGTAGCAATAGGTAACATTCCTTTCAATTTTATCCTTAATTTCATGTTTTAAATTTCTATTTTAGCGTTAATCCGATCATCCTTCACTAGCCTCGATCTTCATGATCGGTGGAGCTCCAATCACCGATTGTCCAATTTGATCATTCAATCACATTTGCACGACCTTTCTTCATCTTCTTCCCATAATCTAACCCCCAGATCCAGTCAGATATGAGATTTCGACTTAGCTTCGATCACCTGCATTGGAGTCGAACCATCTACCTCCATTTCTTCACTTTTTCTACTAATAATGATGGTCGAAGATGCAGTTTCGAGCAAATAAATTTATCTGCAGATCTAAGATTTATCTGGAGCAGGGAATAGCTACTTGGAGCTTCATGTTCACCTTCAGAACACCTGAGTGCCTAGGAAGAGGATTGAACATTTTCAAACATCATTGATTCATCTAGACCTTGGAGAAGAGCTATAGGAGTGAGCAGGAGCCTTCAGGAGACGATTCGAGTGGAGATTGGCCAAGGTCCGACCAATCAAAACTTGTCTCGCCAGACCTTCATACGAGTTCTTCCAAACATCTTCACAGTCGTTGCATCAAGAATGAAGCTTCCCAGATTGAATCGTGCCCATTGACAAGCCCCAATCCCGAGCCATTGATCAAGAGTTGCCAGATCCAGATCCAGTCGTCTAGAGCGTAAATGAGTTGCATGAGTCTCGATGATTTTTTCTCTCTCGGCCCTTTCATTTTCGTTATTTGTAAATAAGTCATTTGAAGGACACGTGTCAGTGAACTGTGTGTGGTTTATTTGCAACGATTACCCTGTCATTTTTCATATTTGCATATGAGTCCTTTTTGAATTGTATAAATGTGAGTTTGTGGTTAAATTTTAGAATACATTAGATCAAACCACTTTGAGTTATCTCATTACATTAGATATTGAGCCAATTTCTCTAATTTATTTCTATTTTTTTCAACTCAATTTCCAACTCTTTTGATCTAGCTAAATTGAAATTTAATCCAATTAGTTCTCAATCATTTTATTTTAGAGTAGAATCATTAAAATCCATATAGTTTCATCATTCTCTCGGAATGAAAGTGCCATGGTACACGATCTATTACTATCACACCGACTTTAAATACTCATGCATCTACATACTAGAAGACTTTGATTAACCTGAAGTTCTATGCAATATTTTATTGTCTCCTTCAATGGTTTTTTAGAAGATTTCTCAATTGATCAATAGGCAATAATACCAATCACTTACTTTTTAAAAGCATATATCAATATTTGCAATTTATTGGCAGTATGTATGGATTTAATGCACCCTAGAGGGAGGGGGAGAATGGAGTATAGAAATGAAATAATAACTCCAATTGAGAGGAAGTTCATTCACAAAGGTGTAAATGAGAGTTTAGACATCATTGGATACATACGCAAAGTTGGTTTTTCTATGCTTGAAGGACTAAGAAAAGATGATGTTTAGAAAGCGAGGAAGAGGCCAAAAAAGGTCCAGATAAAGAACAGTCCTTTTCGAAGACTTTCCTAATGAGGAGACACTCTCAGATTGTGTGGAGAGGTATCATGTCCCCCACTAGGTAATCATTCACTATAAGTCCCTCACATGAATAATTTAAGATAGTAGCCATTACATGTTCATCTGTGCAAAAAGATCTAGTATGAATGCGAGAGTGAAGGCCGTAGCTTCTTGAATTATCGGTCACCTTCAGGTTCGCATTCACGATATAATTTTTTTGCATAGATGAACATTATATTAAACTATTCATGTGAGGAGCCTATAGTGAATAATCACCTAGTAGGGGGGCATGCGGATATCTTGCGGCACAATACAAGAGTGTCTCATCATTACAAAGGCCTTCGAAGAGGACCATTGTATCTCTTAACCTTTTCTTCGCCATCTTCTTTGCTTTCTAAACTGCATATTTTCTCGAACCATCAAGCATAGACGAACCAACTTTGAGTACGTCTCCTATGATATCTAAACTCTCATTTACATCTTTATGATTGAACTTCATCTCAATTGGAGTCGCTACTTCTTTTGCGTGCTCCATTCACACCCCCCTCAGAGTGTATTCGATCCGCAAGTACTGTCAAGTGGTATTAAAGCGATCAATGGATGATAGATCAGCAAAAGTTGCAATAAGAGATCAATTGAAGGTCTAACTTTGACTATGCTGCGTGAACTTTAACTTGATAAGTAGCAATACTAACTCTTTTTGTACATCATCAGAGATACAAGAAATGATATAGAGTACGGTCGATGATTACACAATAAGTATAATAAAAAATCTTAACAAAATATAATATGAATAGAAAAACTTCTGAAAAGGTTCTATTGAAGTCTTGAACTTTGTTTAAAGATCCGGTAACAACTATACACTTATGCAAGTAGAGAAAATGTGTTTTGGGAGCTTTAAAACAAGAATAAACACGATTGTAACAATTACTATCATTTTCCATAAACAAGACGACCATCGATGGAATTTGTTATGACATTAATATCATATGAGTAAGCTCCCATCTTCCAGTTTTCAAAGTATGAATTTGTATGATTCTTTTGAGAGAACATACATCTAATATTTCATTGATTCCACACCATCTCGATAGTATATAGGTGATGAATTTACATTTCATCATCTTTATTCATTTATTTTAGCTTAAAATTTATTCTTCAATAGATGTAAATACTAATAAAACACTCTTTTTATTATTCTTTATTCTTTTGTAAATATTGTATAAAAAGCGTTTTTTAACTTGAAATCAATAAATAAATAAATAAAGGAAAAAAAAGACTGTACATATGAAATAAACATAGGCTAGCTCTGAACCCAAGAGAAGGCCAAGACTTGACCTGATCAATAAGGAATAAAGTTGGGGGAGATAAGCCTTTTAGTAGAAAAATAAAAAGAAAAACTGTCCACTTGTATAAACATCACTATTCATCGTTGCAACTACACCATTATATGTAAATAATTCTTTATCTATTTTATTTATAAAAATAAGTTGTAAATATTTAGAATAACTGCAAGAAGATTCATTGTATACTGTAAAAATAATGATACTTTGAAAAGGATGCAAAGCTAAACTTGTCAGACTCTTATATCCTCCATAAAAACTTAAAATAAAGCAAACTTACTTTTATCGTAATCTAAATAAAATAAGCTTCAAATTGAAAGTGATTTTTCTAAAATCGGAGTTAAGATGCAAAATGTGGCTTTTTGAAGTGTATTATATATTTTGTGAATACATCTTTTAATCTATTTTACGTACATCTTAGTTCACATTGTATTTTTAAATTTTTGTAAATATTATATTTTATCCAAATAAAATGCAAATAAAAATTACAAAACTTAAATTCGCAAAAATAAATTAATATATTTATTGTACATGTATCACTATGTATATATTATAAATTTACCTATTTATTTAACTTAATTATTTACTGCATAAAAACAAAATAAAAATAATTTAAATTCCATCAAAAAATTTGTAAATAAAAAAAATATTAAATTATATATTTATTTGTAAAAATAATTTACTAAAAATACAAATGTTGTACATATAGGTAAAAATAACTATGAATAAAGCTTAATATTTATTATAACTTGTTTATTTAATGTATTTAATTATTAAAAAATAACATAACTAAGATTATTTATTTATTAACATTTTATATTTATATTATTTATTTATTTAAAATCATCTCGATTTTATTTTATATTTTCGTGCTTTTTTTGTTCTTTAGCGGACTTTATCCTATTCTAGGCATGCTTTGATTGGGCGGACCCTGGTTAGTTGACCTGGGTCAACCATCCCTTCAACCTGCCTTGCCCGAATAAACCTTTCACTGGACCTATTTCCTCTCTTTTTCTCTTCCGATTCGATCACCGACTGCACTTGATTCCTTCACAGAATTTGCATTCCAAATAACCAACAACCTCACCCGATCATTATTCCCAAATAATTGGCCTTGGTACACACACGATTCATTTTTCAAATTTAACCTGAGCTTCCGTCTATATATACACCTCCACCTCTGCCTTTCAGATCTGATCCATTTTTTTGTGCATTTTCTCTTCCGAGGATGTTTCTAGAGAGAGGGGTGACATGTCCTTGTCTCTTAATCAGGGAGTGCAATTAAGCATCAGAAATCACCACCCATACGATCACTAGACTTCCCCGACATCGTCTAGTTTCTCCGACAGCCACAACGAATCGAGGCCGCAATCCATTTCCGACCACCGTCGGTAGCAATAGGTAACACTCCTTTCAATTTTATCCTTAATTTCATGTTTTAAATTTCTATTTTAGCATTAATCCGATCATCCTTCACTAGCCTCGATCTTCATGATCGGTGGTGCTCCAATCACCGATTGTCCAATTTGATCACTCAATCACATTTGCACGACCTTTCTTCATCTTATTCCCATAATCTAACCCCCAGATCCAGTCAGATTTGAGATTTCGACTTAGCTCTGATCACCTCCTTTGGAGTCGAACCATCTACCTCCATTTCTTCACTTTTTCTACTAATAATGATGGTCGAAGACACAGTTTTGAGCAAATAAATTTATCTGCAGATCTAAGATCCATCTGGAGCAGGGAATAGCTACTTGGAGCTTCATGTTCACCTTTAGAACACCTGAGCGCCTAGGAAGAGGATCGAACATTGTCAAACATCATCGACTCATCTAGACCTTGGAGAAGAGCCATAGGAGTGAGCAGGATCCTTTAGGAGACGATTCGAGTGGAGATTGGACAAGGTCCGACCAATCAAAACTTGTCTCGCCAGACCTTCATACGAGTTCTTCCAAACATCTTCACGGTCGTTGGATCAAGAATGAAGCTTCCCAGATTGAATCGCACCCGTTGACAAGCCCCAATCCCGAGCCATTGATCAAGAGTTGCCAGATCCTGATCCAGTCGTTTAGAGCGTAAATGAGCTGCATAAGCCTCGATGATTTTTTTCTCTAGGCCCTTTCATTTTCGTTATTTGTAAATAAGTCATTTGAAGACACGTGTCAGTGAACTGTGTGTGGTTTATTTGCAACGATTACCCTATCGTTTTTCATATTTGCATATGAGTCCTTTTTGAATTGTATAAATGTGAGCAACACTTCATTTGTGGTTAAATTTTAGAATACATTCTGAGTTTTTCTATTATTGATTGCCCCTTAGAAATAAATTAATCCTACAGGGTCCATGCTAGCGTGACTCATGTGCACCGACAAAGCCCCCTATTTTTCATTATTTGTTATTAATTCAGTCCGTCGAATAAAACTAATTACGTTTAGGTCCCTATTCTACAGTTTTTAATTTTGATTGTTAATTGAGTTTAATAAATTACTAATGGTTGGACATGCGAGCCCCACATCGAGCCATTATGAATAAATGTTATTGTAAATATCATTCCCTGATCTGAAATGAAGAATAACTAATTTGCATAATAGGTCTCTTAGTACAATTAGGTTATGTAATATGACCATCTTAATGATCATAAAACTGTAGATTCAATTGTTGAATCATAGAGGTTGGTGCTTGGATGAATATCTAAAGAGTTAGATTAAGGACTCATCAAGCACCATCAAATGATTATTAAGAGAGGATCTCTATCCTGAGAAGGAGATGGTAATCCTTTCTCTAAAAGTTGATAGCTCACCGACCTCTTGATGCAGGTCCTATGCATAGGAATAGAGATTCTGAGGTGTTAGATAAGTTAGGTCAAAGAGTTTACTGAACAAGATCAAGATAACCAAAGACCTATATGTTGTCGTGATATAGGCACACATCCTCTGACCAGAGACCGATGAATATGTGATTCGTCATCTTTATTCATTTATTTTAGCTTAAAATCCTTTATAAAATACATGTATATATTACTAACTCCATATTCTTACTATCTTGCATCTATGTGTAAATATTGTACACTTCTTACCATTTTAACCTAAAATAAATAAAGAAAGAAATAAAGGAAAAATAAAGAAAAGAAAATAAAAAAGGAAGATTGTATATATGTAATAGATAAAGGCTGACTCGAACCCCAAGAGAAGGTCAAGACTTGACCTGATCGACCAGGAATAAAGTAGGGGAGATAGGGTCTTTATTCAGAAAATCCAAAAAAAATTGTGTGATGTGTATATTTTTATACCACACTATTTTATTTGTACAAAAATTGACCTCAAACAAAATAATTTTCAAAGAAAAAGTTGTAAATAAAAATGTTTTTTAATTAATAAAAATAATTACACAATCAAATCCTGTACAGAATAAAAGCAACCACACTTGGAAAAAGCCACTAAGCGATAATTAAAAGATCAATTCCAACTCCATATGAACTCAAATTGAACCAAACTAACTTACATAGTATTCTAAATTAAATTATCTTTAAAATGATTGTGATTTCATATTTTTTGGAGTTACGGGTGAAAAGTTGGTTTTCTAGGGTGGTTTGTGCAATTTTCTCATGTATTTTGTACATATTGAATTTGTAGATATTTGTAAATATTTTGACTATTATTTGAAACAAAAAGAAAAAAATAAAAATTTTAAAAGAAAAAAATTAATTTCCTTATTTAACTATGTATATAATGTCATATATGTATATAGTATATGTATATATTTAATTTTCTTAAATAACTACCACAAAAAGATAAAAAAATTAACATTTATTTTTTAAATAAATAACGCGATGAAAATATCAAAAAAATTAGTTAATTTTTGTAAATATTTATCGTGCTAATTTATCTCATTTCAATTTTCCTTTTCTCTTATCTCTTATCTTCATCCAAAAATTCAAAATTTCAAACTCCATTATCTTTTCTAGTTATATGGCTCCTTCTTCCTCATTCCAACTGGATCAATCTTTAGTGAGAGGAGCCCGATCTCTGAGAGTCTTCTTGTCGCAGAAGGATGCCTAGCCTCTGAGTCGTTCGGTGACATCGAGTCGGCCTTCGTCGAGGTGATCAAGGTCTTTTCCGCTCCTAAGGAGAGATCCATTTTTGTTCTTAATTTTTATCCTAGATTAATCGTAGTTTTATTTTCTCGAATTTGTTTTTCGTTGTCATTTTGTTTTTCTAGATCTTAAAAATCCATCATGATTTGATCCACCACCATCCCGATTTTTCATCCCATTTTCGTGATCCAATCGCCTTCTTTTCTACCTCGCTCGATCTCTCAACTCTAGCCACGCACGGTGGCTAGAGACTCGGATCCATCTTCCACATCGCAAGGATCCACATCCACTCACGCAGTCCGACTTGATTTTGAAAATGAGTCATCGTGCTCGCATCCTCATTTATTTATAAATAAAAAAATAAAAAAAAACAAAAATACCTTTGTTTTCTTTCTCTCTAACATTTGTTTTGTAGGATCATCTAAAAAATTAAAAAATAAAATAAAAAAAGGCATTTATATTTTTTGTTCTCTATTTTAGATTTACAAAAAAATAAAAAAAGTTTTGTATTGCTGTTTACAATTGAAAATTAAAAGAAATAAAAACATAAAAAAATAGCGCGTGCGTGAACGCTAGTGCCGACGCTCATCCCTGTTGCTCCTCCGCACTCGGCGTACAGATAGCGCTCCACCGCGACGGCTGAGTCCACCCGCATGCGTTGCCTCCACCGTCGTGCGCGAGACTGTCATCCTCCAGACTGACTGTCCACCGTCAAACTCGACGGCACACATCACTCCAGGAGTTCAACCTTCCTCCGCCTGCACCTAAGTTGAACCGCCGTTTCCTCCGTGCCGCGTAGAGCACTCCACCAATAAACGTCGTACCGCAGCAAAGCACAACTCCTCCGCCATCCTCCCACTGGCGTGATCGCTCCCTCCTCTACGTGAAGCCCGGTAGCGGCTTCCTTTCCTCCCATCTGTGAAGGCAGCACCCTCTGCATGACACCCCCTTTTGCTTCCCTTAGCGTGGACATTAAAGATTGAGAACGAAGAAACCATAAGGTATTAAAAAATTATATTTTGGAAAAATATCAAAAAATCTCCCAAAGATTTACATATCTACAAAGAAGCCCCTGCTCATACAGATCGCACACCATCATTGTAAAAACATCAGAAAGGACCCTAGAGATTCCAATAATTACAAAGAAGAGCCCTAGAGCCTCAAGCACGTGCTTGGCACGCATTCACCAGGTATTTGGCGAAAACATTCCACTGTTTATTCTCTTATTATGTTCTTATGCAAAAACTTTGAATATTTTCACTTTAGTCCTTGCTTTCCTAACATTATCTTTGCATGTGTTTTTCAGTGAAATAAATGTTTACTTTGGTTAATAAATCTCTCAAAAATATGCTATGTCTCTAATGTGCTTACCTTTTTAGCATAAATTTTTCATTGAATTTTGGCATTATTTGATATTATTTAAAAATAAAAAACATGTCATTTTTCTCTTTCTGAAATTCAAAAATTCTTAAATTTTGAATATAGCTCCAAAAATTCTAAAAAAATAGAGTAATTATACTTCATTACCTTTTAATATATTTCCAATTTTCCTTCATTAACAATTTATAAAACCCAAAAAATTGAAAAACGTCAAAAAACTTTTAAAAATCATAGAAAATTCTACAAAAATACAAAAATCACAAATTCAGTTCCTGTTTGTAGATATTTGCATATGTTTCATCATAAAAATAATTGCCAGGAGTTGTGGGCACGTAAAATATTTTTAAGTTGCAAATTACTCCAACCTATGCACTATTTCTCATTTTGCCACGGTTTGATTTTTTAAAAATACAAAAACATCTGAAAATTCTACAAAAATTACCAAAAAAATTTCAAAATCTTTAAAACGCAAAAATTTTTTCTCTGGATTTTTCTGAGCATTTTTGATATAATTGAAAAATATAAAAAGAGTTTGGTACACGTCTTTCTTATCTTGTGCTTATTATTCTTTATTTGAAAATAAAAAAAATACAAAATTGAAATCACTAAAAATTTGAAAATCAGAAATAAAAAAATAGGAAAAATTAAAAAAAATTAAAAAGAGAAAAATTCTACAAAAACCAAGGATAGTTTTCCTTTGAGATTCCTGCTTTTTCTTTTAATTGATTTTTTGATTAATTGAATAACCCTCAGGAATTGTAGCCTCCCTGAGTTCGATCATGTTTGCTATACAGGTAAATAAGTAGTAAAAATTTCTCTTTTCTCCATGTTATTTTCTGTAATTATTTTGCAGCGAGAAAAGAAAAAATTGTTTATTTGTCGCGGGATTTTTTGGGGATAACAACGACCCTCTATATCAATAATTATCAATCCTCGAAGATCCTGCCTCAATAAAATGACGCTGTTGCCGAGGAGGCACGACGAGGGTAGTTAGATTTTTCTTTGACCTATTATTCTTGGTTGTATATATTTGTGTATTTTTTCTTCCACATTCACTCCATTGCTCATATTCACTGTTTCATTTCATTCTTTTCTGCTTATATTTGATAATTGTGTTTCTTACACATTCTCTTTTCTTTTTCTTGCGAGGGCCCGTGGAGCGAAGGAGGCGATCCTACGAGAGCCGAAGCACCCAAACGAAGCGGAGGCGGCTTGATTCTTCACCGAGCCGCATGGTAGCGTGAGAGGAGGAGAAGAAGAATTGAAGGAGACCAAAAAAGGTTTTTTTTTCACTTATTTATTCTAGCATTTGAACTCTTGTACCAGACATTTATTTGTTGCGGGGTCTGTTTCTCCAAGTGCCGGTGCACTTGGGAGATCTCACCAGATTTGTTTTCATCGCCTTTATTTTTCTTTATTTCACGTGGATTTCGTGAGATACCTCTTGATTGCTTTAATTAATTTGCTTGAGCCAGGTAATTAATTAGGTCCAAACACCCTAAACAACAATTTCTGTACCTATAGAGTAGAACATAATTTGGACTTAGTCAAATTAACTTGTTCTGCCCTTTAATAGAAGCTATCATCTAGGACGATTCACTTGCATCATATAGGATAGGTATTTTTCTATATATCATTCTGCGTGGATCACTTGCTTGTAGAGTGCTGGCGACAAGGTACACATCTCTAACCCCTGTATGCATCATTGTGTTTAATCGCACATTGGAATTTCTGATCCCCTTCCTTGTTTTCACTCAGATAAGTTAAAAAGGAAATTGGATACTAGGTACGTGATTATTTGAAAATATTTTAACCAAGTGAAAACTGCCTAAAATACAGGACTGCTAAAGAAAACTCGGCCCAAAAATAAACACAAGGAAAAGTCATTGTTTTGGGGAGAGTAACCCCCTCATTGTTTGGTTTGTATGTAGCAAGAGAGCGACCCACATACTAGGATAGAACCACGTCCGAACTCTTTCCAGACTACTATCTTGGGTTAGTCGTTCTCTAGTAAGGATCTCTCCGGTATCTGGTAAAGCGGCCCGCGACGTCCTTAACAGATTGAATTGATCAGGTAGCCAGTAAATATTCTGCAATTCATACTGCCTGAGAAAGATATAACTTTGGGATTGGGCCATTCTCCTGAGAGCATTGGGTTCCTAACAGCTCGCTTTAATCGCTCTGATAGATTGTATTCACACCAAACTCTAAAATTGACAAGATAATTGACCGAACCTTCACGGTCTTCACAATGAGTTGAGTTGGTGAACTGGGGGTTTGTATTGTGTTTGCATGCTAGTGATAAAGATCCTTCTATTCAATTTGTGCCTTCATTCACTTTCACACTTGCATTGACCTTCGTATTCTCGCATCTTGCCTATTGATTTCGAAGATGTCGGACCGAATTATTTCTCGTTTGGACTCTACAAACTCATTCTATACTCTGAGCCGTTCACCTTCTATTCAGGGAGACTCACTTCCTGAATATTCCTCTTTCTCCACTCCACCCTTCACAACATCCATCAATCCACTATTTGAGATTGGATTTAATCTTGAATTAATATCTGAGACTCCATCAATTCTGAGCATTAATCGAGTATAATGCACATTTTCAGAGTCAGACATCGAACACTTGATGCCACCAAAGGGAAAGGGACCCATGTCGGAGTAGAGCAAGATCAACAGCAACCTGTTAGCCTCCATTTCAAGCTCAGAACAGAGCAGGCTAATTTTCAGACCACGTTGAGAGAAATGATTCTCGAGCTGAGATAGGAAAGAGAAGATAGGAGAGAGGGGGATAACAGAAACCCTGGAGGTGGGAATGGGGGAGAAGAACCTCACATAGAACCTGGGGCTAAGCCTACATTAAAGGATGCTTATAATCCAGGGACAGGACATACAAATTCTTGCATATAAATCCCTGCAGTCCATGGGCATTTTGAGCTTAAGCCTACTATTTTACCTCTTCTCCCAATATTCCATGGAAATATTAATGAAGAACCTTATATACACTCCAGAAGTTTGATTGCATTGGTGGAACAATACACTACCCAAATGTCCCATTAGAGGTAGTGCAAATGACCGCCTTTCAATTCAGTCTGATGGGAAAAGCTTTGTATTGGTTAGATCACTTGGGAAAGGTTGTCACTACTTGGGAAGAGTTGAGGTCCGTAATTCTGAACAAGTATTATCCACTTGGACGACTCAATCAAATGCGATCCTTGATTGCTAATTTCTCCTAGATGCCCCAAGAGCCTATTAATGAGGCATGGGAAAGATTTAAAGATCTGACAGAGAAATGCCCCCATCATGATATTTCGAAGGCCAACCTTGTACAAAATTTCTTTGGAGGTTTAAACATTGAGAATCAGAAGATGGTAGACGCCGCTTGTGGGGGGTGCCACTTCAACAAGGACGAGGATGTCCTTTATCAAATTTTTGAGGAGATGATGGAAAGTTCAGCATCTCTTTCTTCTTCACGTGCTTTTCAGGAGCACCCCGTCATCGCCCCTGCAATACCCCACAAGGATATCAATATGACAGCAACACAAGAAGTGGGTAAGGTGGATAACACTGACCTAGACATCATTGGAAACCACCTATCCAAAGCGGACAATATTGAAAAGAGATCCAAGGAGATTGATAAGCTTCATGTGATCGAGCAGAGGACAAAGAACCTGGATAAGCTGGATGAGATAACAAAGCACCTGGAGCTTCTTGTGAGTACGATCAGTGCACTCCACAGTACGAGTGCAACAACCAATACCTCTACTAGGGAGAAGACTTTATCCACCCAGTAGAGTAGCGGAGGACCATCCACAGTTCAGCATGTCTACTACGTGCAGACACCTGATCAGATTCAACAGAGTTCACATCAGATAGTTTCGTACCAATAGGAAGTAGCCTACATTCCTGAGTAGCAGTCTCCACCTCCACATGGTATTCAGGAGGTGAACGTTATCTGGTTCGACCGTGAGAGAAACCAACCCCATCCGTCAGGGCAAGACCAGTTGGGCTCACAATAGGGTCAGAGACCCACCCACCAGTTTCAGGGAGGCAGACAACAACAGTACCAGCAGTTCCAGCCTCACTTTCAGTTTCCACCACAGTTCCAAAATTGGAGACAAGACCAGCCACAACAACAGTCCATGTATTTTCCTCATCCTAACCGACAACAGACTGCATATTATGGATAGTATTCTCCCCCTCCTCCTCCTCATAATCAGAATCCGTATGGGTACCAACAACCTTACTATCATCCTCAGCGACAACCAGTCAATGAGCAGGCCCCTTAAGTCAATCTTGCACTGGACCAACTTGCATTGCTCATGAAGAACATGAATGAACTGACTCAACGGATCGACGACCTAACCACCACCAAGACACTGATTCCAGCACAGGTCGAAGCCAACCCCAACAACTTCATATGCAAGGAGCAGGTAGCCAATAGCCCACCCACCCCTGAGACAGGTATGTCCCTTGATTTTACATGTTTATATGACAACATTCATCTCAGGATTGGTAGGAGATTGCAGTCTCCTACACAGCAGTTGGGGTTGGGAGATCGATACACTGAGAGAGCATCATCTTCTACATCATCTCCTTCACCAGCAGTCGAGAGGCCCAGTGTAGCAGCACCCACATCTGGAGTTTCATCGCCTTCACCACCACCTTCACCAGGCAGATGTAGATCACCATCAACAAGGGAGAATATACTAGTCACAGATTCTTCCTCTTTGCCACCAGCTGCATCCCATTCTGTTTTAGATTTTGTTTTTCCTTCACCTAGTTTAGACAACACTGTACGGACTGATTTTGGTAGTCCTTTTGTACATGAGGATTCTACTTTGAATAATGGAAATGAATGTTTGCATGTTTATTCTGATTCTGTGCCATTTCCTTCTGCTCTCAAAGTTAAAAAAATTCAAAAATTACAAACAACACTATCTGATCCTGGACTCATTGAGATCTTACAGAACATCTATTTAAAGATGCCACTCTTTAAGACCATGGAATACATGCCTACAGTAAAAAAGGGAATGAAAGAGGCATGTACTCAGAAGCGTCAACCAAGGAAGAACAAACGAAAGTAAATAGAGAAACACATCTTGACCATGGCCACAGTTCATGCCATCAGTAACCTCCCTCCTAAAAAGATAGACACGAGAGCACCTCACATCCGTTGCCATATCTTTGATCAAGAATTTGATCGTACTCTTCTCGATAGCCGTTCCTCCATTAATCTCATGCCTTCCACATTACTAACATATTTTTTGTTAGGAACTCTTAAAACAACAAGGATGATCATTCAGTTTATTGATAGATCGATTAAGAGGCAAGAGGCAATTTAGAAGACGTTATTGTAACGGTGCAGGGAATGAAATTCCTTGTTGATTTTGTTATCATGGATATGGACACACCTGCACCATTACTCCATACCCCTATCATACTAGGTTGACCATTCCTCCGAACGACCGAAGCAGTAGTTGATTATGGTACTGGAGAGATCATCTTTCACTCTCGCAGTGACAAGGAGAAAATTGAGATGATCTGTGATCCTAGACCATCACCACCACCTGCAATAGATGAGACAGAGAAAGCTATATTAGAGCCAGATGACTGTGATTCTCTTGCTGAATTCAAAGAGAAAGATCTTTTCACTGATTTTATAGATACCCAGGAGTTCCTTTCTCAAAAGGACTCTATGGAAAGCATAGTCGAGATGAGTTTCCTTGGTGGCCCAATTGAGCCAGTTGCTGATGAGCACTTTGAGCTGCTTTTTTAGGATCAATCTGAGTTTCTAGAGGCACCTTTTGATATTCCGTAGACAAACTTTTCTGAGATTACTGATGATATGCCTCCTTTTGAGAGTTCTGAGGTCCAGATATTTGAGTCATTCGTTGAAATTCCTGATTATACACAGATGAGAGATCTTTCTGAGATTATCGATGATATCTAAGCCGTTAATTGATAAGAATATTGAACACCCTGATGAGCCCCTCCTTTCTAAACAAAGATCATTCATTGCAGACCTATCAGATATTCTATTTGCTAAGCTGTTAGTAGCCAAGGTGGACAGTCCACAGAGTACATATCACATACCATCTACCGATATAGTAGCAGATGTTATTGTAGAACCGATTCAGACCCCACCTGAGCTCAAGGTTTTACCAGCAACTTTGAAATATGCCTTCCTTGCGGGCCCCCCCAAATGTTTCCGGTCATCCTCAGCTCGTAGTTGACCGGTGAACAAGAATCTTGCGTGCTAGATGTTCTTGAGAAAAACCGCAAGGCCATAGGATGGAATATCTCGGTTCTCCGTGGGATTAATCCAGCATTGTGCTCGCATCATATCTACCTAGAGGATGACTGTAAACCCTATCGTGAATGTCAGCACCATCTAAATCCAAACCTAAGGGAGGTTGTCATGAAGGAGATCAGAAAATGGTGTGATGCTGGCTTTATATATCCCATTTCGGATTCCAAGTAGGTCAGCCCTTTACATGTGGTCCCAAAGAAATCCGGGATTACTATCGTAAAGAATGACCGTGGTGAGAAGATTCCAATCCGGGTACCTACTTCATGGCATGTCTATATAAATTACTGATGTCTGAACTCAGCTTCCAAGAAGGATCACTTCTACTGCCCTTTATTGATCAGATTATTGAGAGGTTGGCAAAGAAAGAGTTCTTTTGCATCTTGGATGGGCACTCGGGATACAACCAAGTTGTTATTGCTCCTAAGGATCATGAGAAAACTACTTTCACTTGTCTGTTTGGCACCAACGCCTTTAGACGGATGCCCTTTGGATTGTGTAACCCCTACGCTGCATTTCAAAGGTGTATATTGGCCATTTTTGCCGACATAGTGGATAATTCTTGAAGTCTTCATGGACGATTTCTCGATCTACGAGGATAGTTTTGACACGTCTTGCTTATTTAGATCGAGTTCTTCAATGTTGCTGTGAGGTAAACCTAGTGCTCTCGTGGGAGAAGAGTCACTTTATGGTGACTAAGGGAATTGTATTGAGCCATGTCATCTGCAAACATAGTATGGAGGTTGACCCGACTAAGATTGATGTGATTTCCAAGTTAGCGCTACCGCAGAATTTGAAGCAGTTGAGTTTATTTTTGGGACACGTAGGATTCTATAGGCCATTCATAAAGGACTTCAACAAAATCACAAGACCTTTGACTGAGCTTTTGTGTAAGGAGACTGAGTTTTTTGTCGATGAGAAAGTCCTCCTTGCATTCAATCAGATGAAAGAGATGGTTACTAGTGCTCCTATCTTACAACCACCTGATTGGTCTCTTCCTTTCGAAATCATGATGGATGCCTCAGATTTCGCAGTTGGAGTTGTTTTAGGACAGAGAAGGCATGGGATACCATTTACTATACATTCTGGATGAAGCACAACGAAATTATATAGTTACAGAGAAAGAGATGTTAGCAGTTGTGTATGGGCTAGAGAAGTACAGATCTTATCTCATTGGTTCCCATGTTATTGTATACACGGATCATACTACCATACGATACTTGCAGGCAAAGATGGATGCCAAACCACACCTTATCAGATGGATGCTTCTTCTCCAAGAATTTTATTTAGAGATTCGAGATAAACCTAGAGTGAAAAATATTGTGACAGATCACTCTTCCCGTATCACAGATGCAGAGATCTCTGAGCAGAACATGATCCCTATTTCTGAAACCTTTACAGATGAGGCCATTTTATCTGTGGACTCACTCCCATGGTATGTTGATATTGTGAAATATCTTGTCTCCAAGAAAGTTCCACAAGATTGGCCGAAGTACAAGGTAGACAGATTTCTGTCAGAGATTCATTATTACCAGTGGGTGGATTCGTATCTATTTCACGAGGGTGCAGATTGTATCTGGAGAAGGTGCATTCCTCAGGAGGAACACACCAGTGTACTTGAGCACTGTCACAAACTAGAATATGGTGGGCACCATTCAGGGAAACGCACAGCAGCAAAGGTTTTACAGAGTGGTCTATGGTGGCCCACATTGTTTATGGATGCTACAGAGTATGTTCGAGGTTGTACTGATTGTAAGAAAATAGAAGGAACTGTTGGTTCCAAAGATACCATGCCCCTAAGATATATACAGACTTCTGATGTTTTTGATGCTTGGGGCATAGACTTCATGGGCCCATTTCCTATCTATCGAGGGTTTCAGTATATCCTGCTCGCTGTGGATTATGTTAGTCAATGGGTGCAGGCTATCCCCACCCGAGCTGCAGATAGTCGTACAGTGTGCTCCTTTCTCAAGGACCATATTATTGCGCGGTTTGGTATTCCCAAAATACTGATTTTAGATGGGGGAAGCCATTTCATTAATAGAGAAGTAAAGAAGCTTGTGAAGAAGTACGCCATTTGGCACTGAGTTGCGTCTCCTTACTACCCTCAGACTAATGGCTTGGTAGAAATTTCAAATAGGGAGATCAAGATGATATTGCAAAAACTTGTACGTCCAGATAGGAAGAACTATTCTCAGATGCTTGATTTGGTTCTATGGGCTTATCAGACAACGTACAAGTCTCCTCTGGGCATGTCTCCCTACAGATTGGTGTATGGAAAGCCTTGCCACCTACCAGTGGAATTAATTCACAAATCTTTATGGGCACTCTGTGTATGCAATCTAGATTATGAGAAGGCATGAAAGAACAAGAAGTTGGAATTGAATAAATTATTAGAATTCTGAGACTTTGCATATGATAACTCACTCATGTATAAGGAGAAAGTCAAGTGCTGGCATGATAAACACATTCGAAGAAAACTTTCTCCCCTGATAAGAAATTTTGGTTATTTGATGCTAAGTTGAAGCTATTTCCAGGAAAATTGAAAAGCAAGTGGTTAGGACCGTTCATCGCGAGAGCTGTGCATGACAATGTGAGTATTGTCATATTTGGGTTGTCATCTGACGCACATCCAGTTGTTGTGAGCGTACAGTTGCTGAAGCCATATCTAGATCATCATACATTCCTGTCTGTCGTTGATTCTGTTTTCGTGGTATCAGACGATGATCTTTTGATTCCATCTTCTGTGTCCTATACATGAGCATCCATTCCTCTTGTATATCCTTTCATTTCACTCTTTCTTCTTCTGTTTTATCATTCACCCCATTTCCGTGTGTGTATATATGCTATACTTAGGATGTGCTTTATCCTAAGTATAGGGGGGATGAATGATTTGTGTTGTTCATATTCAACCTGTTCATCACTCCCATTGTTGCCTATACTTAGGATACTCTACCCTAAGTATAGGGGGTGATGTTGTTCATATCGTTTTTTGAGTCTGTACATTCTCTTCATTGGTTTTCCTTTTTGTACACTTTACTATACTTAGGATTACTTAATCCAAAGTATAGGGGGGATCACCAACTTCTCTTCTTTTTATCTTTTATTTGACTCATTGTAGCATAAGAGTCTTTTCACTTGTCTATACTTAGCACGAGTTATGTCTTCCTTTTCCGCTCTCTGATTACTATGAGGACATAGTTCGAGCTAAGTATAGGGGGTTGTCATATATATTGTATATATACTTTATACATAACTCGTACTTTTAAATATGTTTATTTGGGGGATATGTATATAATTTTGTAAAATCCACATGTGTAAAAAAACAACAACAAAAAAAACAACAAAACAAAAAAAAACAAATAAAAAAACAAAAAAAACACAAAAACATAATTTGTATATACTTCTACTAACCTTTTTTTTCTACTAACCTTTTTTTTCTTTTTGAAAAAAATAAAAACTACAAAAAAACAAAAAAATCTATAAAAAGTTGCATAAAAAACTCTTTTCCATGTGCCTCATTTATTTCCCTTTCTTTCACATCTGCATTTTTCTCCAAAAATTCCTAAAAAGTTCAAAATTAGAAAATTGTTTAAAAAAATTATTCTTTTCACATGTGCATCATCGTTTTTCAAAAGAAATTGCTTTCTTTGCATTTTACATAGTTTATTACATTTGCATGTGCATTTTTCAGGATAGTATTGACATTTAAACTATGTCTGGAATAAAATTGAAGAATGGAGTTTAGTTGGACCTTAATCCCCTTAATTTCAGAGGAACCTTATAAGAAATGGACTTAAGACTTTTCAGGTCCTAGTGACTTAATTCTTTGAGTCTATAAGACTATGTTCACATGTCATCTTGATTAGTCTAAGTAGAATATTTAACAACACACGCATAATTCTTTCATACCATGGCTTATCTTGGACAAGCACTCTACACGTAGCTCTTCATGGATGAGGTAGTGAGGATGCAGAATCTTTTGGCTTAGGGTAGCATACGAGGGTAGTACATTGATGAATCCACGTTTCATCATCTTTATTCTATCATTTTAGCCTTAAAAACCATAGTAAATGCGTGTAAATAGCATTAATTCATGCATTTTAGCATTCATGTATATGTATGTAAATATTGTATAAAATGAGGTTTTTAAAGCCAAAATTATAGAATAAAGAAAAGAAAAGAAAAAGAATAAAATATTGTAAATATTTTATGACCCGAAACCCCGAGACCTAGGCATCTTGATGAATAGGTCGACAAGGAATAAAGTAGGGGGAGATAAGGGCCAAAATACAGATAAAATACCTATAGTTTCTATTCATTCTTTATTCATTTTGGGACCTATTTTTGGTTCCACTTTTTATACATCAAATAAAGAAACTTTGTACATGAAAGTTGTAGATAATTTTATAAAGAAAAATACAAAATTGATTTCACAGAAAAATAATACACAGATAAAAAGTTATGGTCTGAATAAAAATCCAGAAGCCCAACTTCCCAGACTCGTATCTCACAAATAAAAACTCCAAATGCAGCGTACTCACCTTTAATTGTATATAGAAGAAAATAAGCTATTTAATGGCGGTGGTTTCGCATTTGGCGGAGCTACGGTTTGAAAGTTGAGTTTTGGACCCACATTGTACATTAGACCGGATAAAATATTCAATTTATTATTTATTTATTATTTGTATAATTTTATATTTTATAATGTTGTAAATATTACTTATAATAATTATGTACATTAAAATAAGAATAAAAACTTAAATAAATACATAAAATAAAATACATGTATACACAATACATAGATACATTACCTATATATATACCTATACAAAACATACTTGTATTTTATTAAATATAAAAAACATATCAGAAAAATAAAATAAAAATATATTTATGTATATACAAGTATTTTATAATTTTATAAAATAAGAAATAAAAATAATAAAATTAAAAATACCTAAATAAAAATAGAATACTTAAATATGTAGATAATATACCTATATAGGGGTATAATAGCAACTTGTAAAAATATACTTCATAAAAATAAATAAAAATCATAATAAAATAATTTATAAAAAAATAAACATTTTTTATTTTATAATTAAAAATCAATAAAATCGTTTGCTATTTAATTTGATTTTAGAAATCTTTTTCTCCAGGTTTTTCCTGGTTGGTCCACGTGGACCAACCAGGGGGCTAGGAGAGTTGACCTCGGTCAACTCTCTGCCCAACACCTGGGCTGTTGTCAGACTGTATTTTTCTTGGACTTCGCGGATTTTTGGAGGCCGATTCTTTCATCGTTTGAGGTCGGTCTCTTCACGAGATATGTAGCCCTATGAATGATCATCCACGCCCACCTATTGGCTTGGCGATTCGATCAAAGATTCGCCCGTGACACGCCCTTGAACATCGCGCCAGAGCCATGTTTCAAAATAACCCCTCCACCTCCATTTTCGACTTGAACCCTATTTTGACCCTTGTCTGGCTCAACCATGCGACGCTCAGGACTGGAGGCGTGACAGGCCTCCTCCAGCGAGCAGGAGGAGCCCAGGCGAGGAACGAGGAGCGGCTCCACACCCATCGCCGGAGCTCAGCTCCCGGCGGTTCCATCTCATGGTCCTACGCCACTCGAGGTCGTTTCTTTTCTGTTTAGTTTTCATTTTTCTGCTTAGTTTTAGTCCTTACGACAATCTTCCATCTTTTCTTGCAAAGTTTGGTTTGAAATCAAATCTCGTTGTCAAGTCCACCTTCGAAGTTCGCCGGACCACGCTCCGGCGAACCGTCCACCCACACCATGACGTGTCCACACCATCTGCGTGCCCCCCAAGAACCTATATACTGTTAAGTTTGGGCGTTGTTACAGGTTCTCGGAGGTGAAGGACCTCTTCTGAGAGGTCGATTTTGAAGAAACAGTGGTACCTGGGCCCTTCTCGCCTCCAGCCTCGCGGTGGCACTCCGGTGCGTACCGTGCCTTTTTGGTGTCGCCTCCGGGTCGGAGGACCTTCCAGGAACGTCGGGGACATTTTTGGTGCAGCAAGAAGCTTCAGGCGGGGAGACGCGTGCTTGGAGAAGACACCCTCATCGCTGTTCATCAGTGTTCCTCCAGCAGGGCTTCCAGCCGTTGCTCGCCTCGTGTTCTTCCAGCTGCTGCTGTTGCCGTTGGATTCTGATCACCCCAGCCGTTCGATCACGCGAGAAGCTTCTAATCTGGGCCGTCGGTCTCGAATCGACATCTGCACCTGTGGCGTTGACGCGTGGCATAAGTGGGAGGCCCGCCTCCGTTCGATCTCGCCAAGGCAAGGGGATTTTGTGCTTTATACCCCGCCGAGTTTCGTTTTTGTTGTTTACTGTTAAATCTTTCATTTGCTGTGTTTTATTTTTGGTAAAATTTGCGAACTTGCCCCCGAAAGTTTTGTATATTGCGGATTCGTCCCCGCCAGTCACGTACTTCACGCATGTGACTTGGCCTTTTTGCTGGAGAAGCCCCTCGAGTATTTTGTTTTCGTATTCAGTCCGTGAACATTTTTTAATTAGTTTAAAACTTCGGGAAATTTTGTAATCAAGCCCTCGTGATTGTTGATAATTGCGTTATCCTCCTCGCCAGGCACGTTTTAGCCACGTGCAAGCTTGGTCATTTTGCGGTGATAACCTTGCGGGTTTTATGATTGATTTTTGGTCCATAAACGTGTTTATTGCATTGTATATTTTGTGCGCAAATTGCAAAGATGCCCTCAGATTTTCTGAATATTTCAAAAATGCCCCTGCGAACATGATTTTTCCTTATGCTTCTAGTATTTATTGCATGTGCCTATAAAATCCAAAAAAATCTCCAAAAATCATAGTAGATTCCTGTTACGAAGTAGGTTAACGGTCCATTTTTATTTATCTTAATTATTACATTTTTATATTTATTAAAAATAAAAATAGTCATTTTCAGCATTGTTTGCATTATAAAATCCCTAAAAAATATAAAAACACTCCAGAAAAATCCCAAAAAAATATATTTTGCTTCTCTTGGTGTATTTTGACTTCAGACCCAAAATCATTAAAAAATACAAAACCAAACTCCTAAAAATTGCAAAACTCTAAAAACCTTTATAAAAATTCTAAAAATCCTTTAAAAATCCTAAAAATACAAACTTTATCTCTGAATTTTCTTTGTTTCATTATCTTTCACTGAAAATTGAGTTGGAGAATTTTTGCCACTGATTTACATTTTATTTCTCCATTTTAGTTTCAACCTTGCATTTTTTCCACTGTTTTCTTTATTTTGCTAATTAAAAATACCAAAAACATTCTAAAAATTACCCAAAAATCACAAAAACAGTAAAAAAGTATAAAACGACCAAAAAGACTTTATTTTCTTATTTTTGAATATTTTGTCTATTTTTATAAATACCTCTTTTTCCCTTTTATTACATTGTCCTTATTTTCCAACATTGAAAAAGAAAATAAAAAAAATATAAAACATAAAAAGAAAATATAAAATCAGTAAATTAAAAATCAAAATACAAAAATATAAAATTAAAAATTAAATAAAAAAATTAAAAAAATTAAAACCCACAAAAAAATAGATTAGTAGACATTTGATCACATACACACACATTTTGAGCACTTTGCCCCGATCTAGCCTTTCTGCTCCCTGTGTTTGACCTCTACAATACTTGCACCTATACACATCTTGTTGTAGAGTTATAATAAATTTTAACTCTGCACATTTACTTTCATCGCTTGATTTATTTGTCGTGGGTTAATTGTTGATTAATTCGGGTTTCGTGAGCGGTCGCTCAGCGACACTGTAGTCCCGCCTTGTGTGGACTATTTTGACCCTCGCAAAATCCGAGTTATCAAATGGCGCCGTTGCCGGGGAGCAACAACGCGTAGTTCGGGTCTTGTTTGTGATTGTGAATTGATTGTCTATTTCGCGGTTTTTATTTTTGCTTATTTTTGCTTATTTTTGCTCTTTTATTTTGATATATCAGTTGAATTGTCTAACCACCCTCTTGTTTGGCTTTGTGCGAGGTACGCGGATCGAGGGAGGCACTCCTTTCTAGGAGCGCTCGTGCAACCACGTGAGGCGGCTTCGGCTTCGCACCAAGGCGGACTTGGAGGGAATTTTGAAGACAACTTCTGAGCTTTGATTTTATTGCATTTATATTTTTGTAATTTTAAGTGAGAGAGGGACCACTATTATTGTAATAATACAGGTACCCCCGAACTTGGACATTCGAGCCTAATTTCCAAGTGATTGTTCACTTGGGGGCTCACCGCGGTTTTGTCGGTTTTTCTTCGCCTTTTTTATTTTGTTTTCCGGTTTTATTTTTCATTTATTTTGTGTGATTGAGCCCCTAGCTTTAGGAGTTGCTTGCGATAGATTAGGTCCAAACACATTAATCACCTTTGCATGCACCTATAGTCTCGTTTGGATTTAGTTAAATTTTAAATAGTTGATCATCACCTTCAATCCGTCGCGCCACGAGCTCTCCCCACAAAGCACTTTCTCCTAACTCAAGTGTGTTGAGCAGAGGAGGGGTGAGCCTAGACCGGACTCTAGGGTTGAAGATTGGCGGTCAGCTTGTGGTTCTTCACGATAATAGCAATTTCTGAAACTTAGGGCGATTTCATCGGTTTTGCATTTGCATATAGATAGGTTTCAATTCTGCTGAGCATCCTTGCATGTAGAGTGCTGGAGGCAAGGTGAGCATTTACGCTTTAGCATTCATCATCGTTTTTGCCGCTTGCATTGCTTTTCTGACTCTCCCTCTGATTTTGACCAACCTAGGTGCTCAAAGGAATTGACTCCCTGATAGGATCGTGCATTTTTATTAAAAATCCAAAAAAAAGTGATAATCAATAAAATTGGGACTGCTAATATTACTTGACCCTAAAACCAATCAAAAAGAAAATCTTGTATTGGGGCGAGTAATCCCCTCATTGTCTTCGTTTTACATTGCTCGCGCACACGCTAAGGATTAGTGCCCAAATCCCACTCAGCCCCCTAAGTTTGTGTGCAAATTTTTGACTTCTCACCTAACTCTAAAATAGACAAGATAAAAAGACCGCATTTGTGGTTTTCACCAAGTTGAGTAGGTGAATTGAGGGGTTTGTATTATTTGCATTTTTGTTTGTGATTGTTTTGTGTGTCCTAGATCGCTTCTGCGCACTTGCACCTTTCTTCTCACTTCTCTTGACTTGACCATCGTGCTCTCCCGATCATTTTCTTTTGTTTCGAGATGGCCGACTGGAGCGTATTTTATCCGGAATTTGTGGATCATCCGTTCACTCCAGCTGGTCCACCTCCTTTTTTCCAGGAGGACTTTGCTCCTGATTTTTGTACATATCCGACCAACCCACTATTTCAGGATCCGGACTTTGACCTTCACCAGTCATTTCCACCACCATCGCCTACACATTTCGACAACCCGCTCTTCCTTGAGTATCCTGATCCAGAATGTGATTTTTGTCCACACCCACCGCCCACATTCGACTCACCCGATCCTGAGATTTTGGAGTCACCTTTCATGATATCCACACTTGAGACCTTGAACCAGATGATGGAGCATATGAATTCGAGGATCACTGATCTTACTAGTTTAAATAAGAACCAGAATGCCGCTCCAGTCTTCGAGGATATGGAATCATTTGAGGATTATCATGAGAGCTTGCAATCGCCCAAAATACAAAAAAAATGAGAAAAATTTAAAAACACAAAAAGATTTCGGGAGACACACGATCAAGTCAGACTTTGAGGAGAGAGACCACTTGCCAGATCCTTGGTCCACAAATACATTCACACCCGGTCCCACCTTTGACCCCGAGGATGCCGCTGTACAGACTGCTCTTGGCAAGCCTCGTGTATATGCTGATTCCGACCTTCTCCCTTGTATGGAGGAGGTCCAAAAATTCAAAAAAATGCTGACTGAACCCGAAGTGGTGGCCACCATACATGAGATTATCCGTGCCCCACTTCAGCAGGCCATGACCGATTTATCTGCTCCTCTTCCCAAGAAGAGAAAGCGGAGGAGCAGATCTGAGCGTCATATCTTGACCATGGCCACTGCCCACGCCATCGCACACCGTCCCATTCCTCGGAAGAGGAACACTGCCACACATCTCATTAGCTGCACCATCTCTAACCACACATGTGATCACACTCTCCTAGACGGCGGTGCATCGATCAGTATCATACCCTTCTAGCTGGTACAGTCTCTTCACTTAGGGCCTCTCAAGAAGACCAGGATGATCGTACAGTTTGCTGATGGATCAATAAAGAGGCCGAAGGGTATCCTTGAAAATGCCGTCATTTCGATTCAGGGCACGAGCTATCCTGTTGATTTTGTCGTATTGCCCATGGAGACCTCCACTGGGGAGCACTCTCCAATCATCCTGGGACGACCATTCCTCGCCTCTGCGAGGGTCGTTATTGATTACGGATCAGGAGAGATTCGCTTTCACCCTGCTGACGAGAGCGAAGCATTGATCACCACACTCACTGCTGACCAGAGACCTGCACCTGATGTGACCACACCTATCTTGGCTGACTTCGAGGACCATGACCTTGACGATACTATCAGAGAATTTTGTTGTCTATTGAATTCCACTGAGACCCGAGAATTCCTCCCAGTTGAGGAAACCTCGGAAAGCATGGACCTCGATGTTCCTTCTTCTGGGACTTGGCGATGTGTTGATAACATCCGCGGGATTTACACGATTGATACCGTTGAGCGGAGGGCAGATGTAGAGACCATACAGGACGGACATGTTTGACTACTTTCACCGATGGGTCCGCCCCTGTCCACATAGATACTGATGAGCGAAAGGCCGAATTTGATTTGATTGCTTTTATTCAGAAATTCGGTCCTTTTGATGAGAAAGATGATCCGGTTGAGATTATAGAGGACGAACAGAGTTCGACTACTTCCACCGATGAGTTCGTGCCTTTTGATTTTGACCTGGATGAGACCTCGCAGGATGACACTGAGTACACTACTTCCGATGATGATGAGTTCGTCCCATTTCACTTTGATATCAGCGAGACTCACAAGGCCAGACCTGACCACACATCTTCCACTCACCAGTCCGTGCCTTCACACCCTAGGGCCCCTGAGGACCTTCACTCTGTCGACCCTGATCAGCTTCCGTCCACTGTGGACCCCGATGTCGACCTGCATCACACCAGATCCATTCCTCAGCGGTCCCGCAAGAAGGTTCGCTTTCAACCTTCTTGATCATGTGTACATCCATCTCTGTTGTATATTCACTTTTGTGTGTCTCTGTTCTCTCTACCGTTTTTCTCGTCCACCCATTCTCGTGTTTGCCTAGCTTAGGATGTACTTTGTCCTAAGTATAGGGGGGTGGACGAGCCGAGTGTTCTTTCATCGTTCCGTGTCATCACTCCTGTCGTTGCCTATACTTAGGGCTTCTTTCACCCTAAGTATAGGGGGAGCGATGCGTACATCCTCACAATCTCTTCTTCTATCTTCATCTCTTTTTCTTCTTTTCTTCTTTTCTTCTTTTCCTCTTCTATCTTCTTCATCTACCGAAAAGGTGCCGCCCCTTTTTGTCAGTCTTCTATACTTAGGACGTACTTTGTCCTAAGTATAGGGGGGTGTGCACCCCGAGTTTCTCTATTCTTTGATCCTCTCCATTGTCTCCTCTTCTTGTCTATACTTAGGGATATTTTACCCTAAGTATAGGGGGAGACAATCTGAGTACGATCTGTTCATTCCCACCCTCAACCCTCCCTGCTTTGTGCACAGTCTGCTGTACTTAGGATTATTTGATCCTAAGTATAGGGGGGATGGTCAACTTCTCTTTCGTTCATTCATCTCTGCATTCATTTATTCTTTAGATTTTCCTATACTCAGTACGAGTTATGTCTTCTCTTTCCTCTCTGATCTATGAGGACATAGCTCAAGCTAAGTATAGGGGGGTCGTATATACTGTGTATATACTTTAGCCATAACTCGTACTTTCATATTTTCTTAATAATATAGCTAGAAACATTCTTTAAAATCCATTAAAAATCTTTAATAAAAAGGTGTTTTATTCCTCAAATTCTTTTTTGTATTTACTGATTAATAAATCAGGTAAAAATGTTTTTTGCAAAATGTTTG
This sequence comes from Ottelia alismoides, assembly GCA_037367405.1. Lineage (NCBI taxonomy): Eukaryota > Viridiplantae > Streptophyta > Magnoliopsida > Alismatales > Hydrocharitaceae > Ottelia > Ottelia alismoides. The sequence continues at coordinate 413,274 of JAZKJV010006372.1, forward strand.
AAAAATAGTTTGAAAATCTTTGTGAACATCTATTGAAAACTATTTTGAAAATATTTTGTTACATGTTTTCAACCTGTGTAAAAATGTGTGGTTTGTAAAACTTATTTTCTTTGTGTGAAATAAAATTTTTGAAAAATGATTTGCAAATGGTTTGAAAAATGGTTGCAAAAATGATTTGAAAAACTTATATATACTGTTTTGAAAGCCTTTGCAAAAATGTTTTCAAATGTGTGTAAAATGTCTGTAAAAACTATTTTGAACTATAGTTTTCAAAAATTGTGTGTAAATTGTTTTCAAATAAGTTTGAGGAATATTTACATCACACCAAAATCCACTATATATATATGTATAAAATCGATCACTTACCCTTGTAAATTCTTAAAACCCACCCCTTATATATATGAAGGAGCACTCCCGTGAAGATATTTTAACCTAGTTTTCAGCCGAAATCTTTTTGTTTTCAAAAATTCCCAAAAACATTTGCAAAATTAAAATCCAAAAACATTTGAATAATCTTTTTGAAAAATACAAAAAAATGCATATGCATCATCATCATCTTTTCAAAAATCCATAAAAAGTTCAAAATCCTGAAAATTGCATCACAAAAATATTTCCTGCATTCTACATACCATTTGCATAGCATGAGCATTTTTCGGATTGAGTTTGATAGTTGAACAAGTCTAAGTAAAATCCGGATATTGGAGCTTGATTGGACCTTAAAATCTACCTAATAACAGGAACCTTATAAGAACTGGGTTTGAGGTACTTCAGGTTTAGTTGACTTAATTCTTTGAGGATCACGAGACTTGGTTCAATGGATTCTTGACTGCCTAAGTAGAGTATTTCGGAGCACACGCACGATTCTTGTTGATAATGACCTAACTTGGACACCTGCACATTTCACATGGCTCAACTCAGTTGGAGTGGTGAGGGGATTGGATTTGCCGGTATGAGACGCACACAAGTGGAAACACTTGTCCTCCTGTAGGGAGGGAAGTGCACCCCAACCCATCCAGTGATTAGGAAGTCTAAGGACATGAGGCTGTGGGTTGCGATAAAGCTTCAAAAGAGGGATAGTCTACTGGCTCAAGAGGAAAAACTCCTTATGTAAATGCTGTTGTGAATAGTATTTCAAAAAAAAAAGAGAAAAAAAAATGTTCCGGCATGTACAAAAATAAAAGCCTGCCGTACAAAGTCAATAAGCAAGCTTGAAATTCCAAAGTCAAATATGTGAGCCTGCAGCAGGATGACTTGACTACACTGGTCTTGCATCCCGAGATAGGTAGCTACACTGGCTACCGTCCATTCTTCTCTTCCCCCCTCCTCTTGAGCTGGTTGCCACTTGAACTTAGAAGGGAATACCCCGCTCCTCGAGGATGGAGTTATTGGATTGGGGAATCATTGGGTTGTCGTATTGGAGAAGTCAGTTTCTGTGTCATTCTAGCGAGGAGAACCACCATCACTTACACTGTACAAGTCAGATTCATAGTCGTAAGGGTTTGCGTATGAGTTGAAATATTTCTGACCTGGCTATTGAGGAGACTTGGGCAGAGTTTTGGGATCCTCGAGGGCTGTTGGATTTCAGACACGGTTCTCACTAAGGTTCCGCCCGCACTAAGTTCCAAAGGTCCGACTTAAGCTCCAAACTTTGATTTTGTGAAGACAAGTTCGACAATTAAATTTAGTCCATCTTTCTTCCTTTTCTTTTCTTTATTTTTCTTTTTCTGCACTTATTGCATAAGTGTTTGCTAGGGACTAGCAAAGGCAAGTATAGGGGGATGATGAATCCACGTTTCATCATCTTTATTCTATCATTTTGGCCTTAAAAACCATAGTAAATGCGTGTAAGTAGCATTAATTCATGCATTTTAGCATTCATGTATATGTATGTAAATATTGTATAAAATGAGGTTTTTAAAGCCAAAATTATAAAATAAAGAAAAGAAAAGAAAAAAGAATAAAATATTGTAAATATTTTATGACCCAAAACCCCGAGACCTAGGCATCTTGATGAATAGGTCGACAAGGAATAAAGTAGGGGGAGATAAGGGCCAAAATACAGATAAAATACCTATAGTTTCTATTCATTCTTTATTCATTTTGGGACCTATTTTTGGTTCCACTTTTTATACATCAAATAAAGAAACTTTGTACATGAAAGTTGTAGATAATTTTATAAAGAAAAATACAAAATTGATTTCACAGAAAAATAATACACAGATAAAAAGTTATGGTCTGAATAAAAATCCAGAAGCCCAACTTCCCAGACTCGTATCTCACAAATAAAAACTCCAAATGCAGCGTACTCACCTTTGATTGTATATAGAAGAAAATAAGCTATTTAATGGCGGTGGTTTCGCATTTGGCGGAGCTACGGTTTGAAAGTTGAGTTTTGGACCCACATTGTACATTAGACCGGATAAAATATTCAATTTATTATTTATTTATTATTTGTATAATTTTATATTTTTATAATGTTGTAAATATTACTTATAATAATTATGTACATTAAAATAAGAATAAAAACTTAAATAAATACATAAAATAAAATACATGTATACACAATACATAGATACATTACCTATATATATACCTATACAAAGCATACTTGTATTTTATTAAATATACAAAACATATCAGAAAAATAAAATAAAAATATATTTATGTATATAAAACTATTTTATAATTTTATAAAATAAGAAATAAAAATAATAAAATTTAAAATACCTAAATAAAAATAGAATACTTAAATATGTAGATAATATACCTATATAGGGGTATAATAGCAACTTGTAAAAATATACTTCATAAAAATAAATAAAAATCATAATAAAATAATTTATAAAAAAATAAACATTTTTTATTTTATAATTAAAAATCAATAAAATCGTTTGCTATTTTAATTTGATTTTAGAAATCTTTTTCTCCAGGTTTTTCCTGGTTGGTCCACGTGGACCAACCAGGGGGCTAGGAGAGTTGACCTCGGTCAACTCTTTGCCCAACACCTGGGCTGTTGTCAGACTGTATTTTTCTTGGACTTTGCGGATTTTTGGAGGCCGATTCTTTCATCGTTTGATGTCGGTCTCTTCACGAGATATGTAGCCCTATGAATGATCATCCACGCCCACCTATTGGCTTGGCGATTCGATCAAAGATTCGCCCGTGACACGCCCTTGAACATCGCGCCAGAGCCATGTTTCAAAATAACCCCTCCACCTCCATTTTCGACTTGAACCCTCTTTTGACCCTTGTCTGGCTCAACCTTGCGACGCTCAGGACTGGAGGCGTGACAGGCCTCCTCCAATGAGCAGGAGGAGCCCAGGTGAGGAACGAGGAGTGGCTCCACACCCATCGCCGGAGCTCAGCTCCCGGCGGTTCCATCTCGTGGTCCTACGCCACTCGAGGTCGTTTCTTTTCTATTTAGTTTTCATTTTTCTGCTTAGTTTTAGTCCTTACGACAATCTTCCATCTTTTCTTGCAAAGTTTGGTTTGAAATCTCGCTGTCAAGTCCACCTTCGAAGTTCGCCGGACCACGCTCCGGCGAACCGTCCACCCACACCATGACGTGTCCACACCATCTGCGTGCCCCCCAAGAACCTATATACTGTTAAGTTTGGGCGTTCTTACAGGTTCTCGGAGGTGAAGGACCTCTTCTGAGAGGTCGATTTTGAAGAAACACTGGTACCTGGGCCCTTCTCGCCTCCGACCTCGCGGTGGCACTCCGGTGCGTACCGTGCCTTTTTGGTGTCGCCTCCGGGTCGGAGGACCTTCCAGGAACGTCGGGGACATTTTTGGTGCAGCAAGAAGCTTCAGGCGGGGAGACGCGTGCTTGGAGAAGACACCCTCATCGCTGTTCATCAGTGTTCCTCCAGCAGGGCTTCCAGCCGTTGCTCGCCTCGTGTTCTTCCAGCTGCTGCTGTCGCCGTTGGATTCTGATCACCCCAGCTATTCGATCACGCGAGAAGCTTCTAATCTGGGCCGTCGGTCTCGAATCGACATCTGCACCTGTGGCGTTGACGCGTGGCATAAGTGGGAGGCCCGCCTCCGTTCGATCTCGCCAAGGCAAGGGGATTTTGTGCTTTATACCCCGCCGAGTTTTGTTTTTGTTGTTTACTGTTAAATCTTTCATTTGCTGTGTTTTATTTTTGGTAAAATTTGCGAACTTGCCCCAGAAAGTTTTGTATATTGCGGATTCGTCCCCGCCAGTCACGTATTTCACGCATGTGACTTGGCCTTTTTGCTGGAGAAGCCCCTCGAGTATTTTGTTTTCGTATTCAGTCCATGAACATTTTTTAATTAGTTTAAAACTTCGGGAAATTTTGCAATCAAGCCCTCGTGATTGTTGATAATTGCGTTATCCTCCTCGCCAGGCACGTGTTTGCCACGTGCAAGCTTGGTCATTTTGCGGTGATAACCTTGCGGGTTTTATGATTGATTTTTGGTCCATAAACGTGTTTATTGCATTGTATATTTTGTGCGCAAATTGCAAAGAGGCCCTCAGATTTTCTGAATATTTCAAAAATGCCCCTACGAACATGATTTTTCCTTATGCTTCTAGTATTTATTGCATGTGCCTATAAAATCCAAAAGAATCTCCAAAAATCATAGTAGAGTCCTGTTACGAAGTAGGTTAACGGTCCATTTTTATTTATCTTAATTATTGCATTTTTATATTTATTAAAAATAAAAATAGTCATTTTCAGCATTGTTTGCATTATAAAATCCCTAAAAAATATAAAAACACTCCAGAAAAATCCCAAAAAATATATTTTGCTTCTCTTGGTGTATTTTGACTTCAGACCCAAAATCATTAAAAAATACAAAACCAAACTCCTAAAAATTGCAAAACTCTAAAAACCTTTATAAAAATCCTAAAAATCCCTCAAAAATCCTAAAAATACAAACTGTCTCTGAATTTTCTTTGTTTCATTATCTTTCACTGAAAATTGAGTTGGAGAATTTTTGCCACTGATTTACATTTTATTTCTCCATTTTAGTTTCAACCTTGCATTTTATCCACTGTTTTCTTTATTTTGCTGATTAAAAATACCAAAAACATTCTAAAAATTACCCAAAAATCACAAAAACAGTAAAAAAGTATAAAACGACCAAAAAGACTTTATTTTCTTATTTTTGAATATTTTGTCTATTTTTATAAATACCTCTTTTTCCCTTTTATTACATTGTCCTTATTTTCCAACATTGAAAAAGAAAATAAAAAAATATAAAACATAAAAAGAAAATATAAAATCAGTAAATTAAAAATCAAAATACAAAAATATAAAATTAAAAATTAAATAAAAAAATTAAAAAAATTAAAACCCACAAAAAATAGATTAGTAGACATTTGATCACATACACACACATTTTGAGCACTTTGCCCCGATCTAGCCTTTCTGCTCCCTGTGTTCGACCTCTACAATACTTGCACCTATACACATCTTGTTGTAGAGTTATAATAAATTTTAACTCCGCACATTTACTTTCATCGCTTGATTTATTTGTCGTGGGTTAATTGTTGATTAATTCGGGTTTCGTGAGCGGTCGCTCAGCGACACTGTAGTCCCGCCTTGTGTGGACTATTTTGACCCTCTCAAAATCCGAGTTATCATACATCTAGGCGGAACCTCTCGTCTTCCTCTAGGGAAGGAAGTGTGTCTCAACCTGGTCTGGCGATGTTGAGGTCTAAAGACATGATGCTGTGGGGTTGCAATAATTCTTCAAAAGAGGGATAGTCTACTGACTCAAGAGGAAAAACTCCTACATGCTGCACCTTGTATATGCTTTCAAAAAAAAGTAAGGAAAAAATGCAGAATCTCCAAAAGTGGACATGCCTGATTGAAATGTAAAATGCCTATCGGAGTGTATATACAAGGATAAAAAAATTATTACAATAAGAGATTCAAAGCCAAATTTTTCTAAGCTTGTAGCGGATGACTTGGCTACACTGGTCATGCATTCAAGGATAGGTAGCTACACTGGTTCCATTCTTTTCTCCATCCCCTCTTCATGAGCTAGTTGTACTTGAACTTAGAAGGGAATATCTCCGCTCCTCGAGGAAAGAGTTGCAAGACCGGGGAACTAGAGTTACCTTGTTGAGGGAGGCTATTTCTTTGCTACTTTTAGGATGGGGAGCTATATCTCACTTACACTATACAAGTAAAGATTAATAGTCATAAGAATTTGTGGATGTAGACTTGTTTTGACCTGACTGTTGAGGTTACCTGAATAGGAGTCATGTGGAACTTAGAGGCTATTAGGTTTTGAATCCATTTCCCATTAAGGTTCTGACACACTAATAACCCAAAGGTCTGATAATGCTCCAAACTACAATTTTTTGAAGAAAAGTTTAATATTCAACATTGTCCTATCTTCTTTATTTTTCCTTCCTTTTTTCTTCTCTTCACTTATTCTTTCAAATAAGTGTTTGCTAAGGGACTAGCAAGGGTAAAGCATAGGGGGATGATGAATCTGCGATTCGTCATCTTTATTCATTTATTTTAGCTTAAAATCCCTTATAAAACACATGTATATATTACTAACTCCATATTATTCCTAACTTGCATCTGTGTGTAAATATTGTACACTTCTTACCATTTTAATCTAGAATAAAAAAATAAAGAAAGAAAGGAAAAATAAAGAAAATAAAATAAAAAAAGAAGACTGTATATATATGTAATAGATACAGGCTGACCCGAACCCTGAGAGAAGGTCAAGACTTGACCTGATCAACCAGGAATAAAGTACGTGGAGATAGGGTCTTTATTCAGAAAATACAAAAAAATTGTGTGCAGTGTATATTTGTATACTACACTATTTTATTTGTAAAAAAATGACTCAAACAAAATAAATTTTCAAATAAAAGTTGTAAATAAAAATATTTCCTAATTAATAAAAATAATTGCAGAATCAAATCATGTACAAAATAAAAGCAACCACACTTGGAAAAAGCCACTAAGCGATAATTGAAAGACCAATTCCAGCTCCATATGAATCAAATTGAACCAAACTCACTTCCATTGTATTCTAAATTTAATTATCTTTAAAATGTGATTTCATAATTTTTGGAGTTACGGATGAAAAGTTAATTTTCTGAGGTGGTTTGTGCAATTTTCCCATGTACTTTTTACATTTTGTATTTGTAGACATTTGTAAATGCTTTTTCAAATTATATAAAACAAAAATAAAAAACAAAAATTTTAAAACAAAAAAATTTATTTTTCCTTACTTAACTATGTATATAATGTCATATATGTATATAGTATATGTATATATTTAATTTTCTTAACTAACTACCACAAAAAGATAAATTATTAACATTTATTTTTTAAATAAATAAAATGATGAAAATACAAAAAAAATAGTTGATTTTTGTAAATATGTATCTTGCTAATTTATCTCATTTCAATTTTCCTTCTTTCTTATCTCTTATCTTCATCCAAAAATTCAGAAAATTCAAACTCCATTATCTTTTCTATTTATATGGCTCCTTTACCTCATTCCAACTGGATCAATCTTTGGTTAGAGGAGCCCGATCTCCAAGAGTCTTCTTATCGCAGAAGAGTGCCTAGCCTCTGTGCTATCCGGTGACAGCGAATCAGCCTTCGTCGAGGTGATCAAGGTCTTTTCCGCTCCTAAGGTGAGATCCATTTTTCTTCTTAGTTTTTATCCTAGATTAATCGTAGTTTTATTTGATTTGTTTTTTGTTGTCATTTTGTTTTTCTAGATCTTAAAAATCCATCACAATTTGATCCACCACCATCCCAATTTTTCATCCCATTTTCTTGATCCTATCGCATTCTTTTCTACCTCGCACGATCTCTCAACTCTTGCACGCATGGTGGCCAGAGACTCGGATCCATCTTCCACATCGCAAGGATCCACATCCACTCACGCAGTCCGACTTGATTTTGGAAACGAGTCTTCGTGCTCGCATCCTCATTTCTTTATAAATAAAATAATAATAAAAAAAATTTATTTATTTTCTTTCTTTCTAGCATTTGTTTTGTAGGAACATTTAAAAAAATAAAAAAATAAAATAAAAACATTTTTATTTTATGTTCTCTATTTCAGATATACAAAAAAAGTAAAAAAAAAGTTTTTTTATGACTGTTTACAATTGAACATTTAAAAAAGTTTTAAAAAATAAAAAAATAGCGCAAGCCTGAACGCCAGCGCTGCCTCTCATCCCTGTTGCTCCTCCGCGCTCGGCGTACAGATAGCTCTCCACCGCGACGGTTGAGTCTCTACCTGCGCGCGCTGCCTTTGCCGTCGTGCGCGGTACTGTCGTCCTCCAGACCGGCTGTCCACCATCGAACCCAACGAGGCACATCACTTTAGAAGTTCGTCCTTCCTCCGCCCGCGCCTACGTTGAACCATGGTTTCCTCCGTACCGCTCAGAGCACTCCATCGACAACCACCGTACCACGGTAAAGCATGACTCCTCCGCCATCCTCTCGCTAGCGTGACCACTCCCTCCTCTGCGTGAAGCCCGACGGAGGCCTCCTTTCCTCCCATCTGTGAAGGCGGCTCCCTCTGCACAACACCCCTTTTTGCTTCCCTTCGCATGAACAATAAAGATTGAGAACGAAGAAACCATAAGGGATTAAAAAATTATATTTTGGAAAAAAATCAAAAAATCTCCCAAAGGTTTACATATCTACAAAGAAGCCCCTACTCGTTCAGTTCGCACACCATCATTGGAAAGACATCAGAAATCCCCCTGGAGATTCCAATAATTACAAAGAAGACCCCCAGAGCCTCAAGCACGTGCTTGGCACACATTCACCGGGTATTGGCGAAAACTTTCAAATGTTTATTCTCTTATTATGTTCTGATGCAAAAACTTTGAATATTTTCACTTTAGTCCTTGCTTTCCAGACATTATCTTTGCCTGTGTTTTTCAGTGAAATAAATGTTTTCTTTGGTCAATAAATATCTCAAAAATTAAGTTATGCCTCTGATGTGCTTATCTTTTTAGCATAAATTTTTCATTGAATTTTGTCATTATTTGATATTATTAAAAATAAAAAACATGTCATTTTTCTCTTTCTGAAATTCAAAAATTCATAAAAAGATGAATATTACTCCAAAAATTCTAAAAAAATAGAGTAATTGTATTTCATTATCTTTTAATTCCTTTCCAAATTTTGTGCATTAACTATTTATTAAATCCAAAAAATTGAAAAACATAAAAAAACTTATAAAAATCACAAAAAACTTTTACAATAATCCAAAAATTGTGATTTCAGTTCCTGTTTGTAGATATTTATATATATTTCATCGTAAAAATATATGCCAGGAGTTTTGGGCATTAAAATATTTTTAAGTTGCAAATTACTCCAGGTTGTGCACTGTTTCTCATTTTTGCCACTGTTTGATTTTTAGAAAAATACAAAAACATCTGAAAATTCTACAAAAATTACCAAAAACATTTCAAAATCTTTAAAACACAAAAAAAATTTTCTCTGGATTTTTCTGAGCGTTTTTGATATAATTGAAAAATACAAAAAGAGTTTGGTGCGCGTCTTTCTTATCTTGTGCTTATTGTTCTTTATTTGAAAATAAAAAAATGTAAAATTTAAATCATTAAAAATTTAAAAATCAGAAAATAAAAAAATAGGAAAAAATTAAAAAAAATTAAAAAGAGAAAAACTTCACAAAACCAAGGATAGTTTGCCTTTGAGATTCCTGCATTTTCTTTTAATTAATTTTTTGATTAATTGAATAACCCTCGGGAATTTTACCCTCCCTGAGTTCGACCCTGTTCGCTATACAGGTAAATAAGTAGTAAAAATTTCTCTTGCTCCACATTATTGTCTGTAATTATTTTGCAGCAAGAGAAGAAAAAAATTATTTGTTTGTCACGAGATTTTTGGGGATAACAACGACCCTCTATATCACTAATTATAAATCCTCAAAGATCCCACCTCAACAGAGATAGATGTGTTAATATATGTCTGAGTATGTACATTTGGAAGACCAATAGGTTGATGATCTAATTAAGGTATATACACCATCGTGCTGGTGTGCATACAAGGGCATGTGAGTAATACGATATCTAAAAGGGATCATACATGTTCATTTACTAAGCAGAAGACATGAGCTCACTCATAAGATATTGGGAAGAATCGAATTCCATGCACGGTCGTCTCGCTTTGGAAGCTTGTCTGAATTTGTAGGTTTGATATATACTTTTGGAAAGTATATGATCAACACCTATGTATGATATGTACTTTTGGAAAGTATATGATCCATACCAACTCCCAATAGTCAAATAAGAAACATAATAAAACCCTGAAGGATACAATCTAAATAGATCTAAAACTTCAGATTTGTTCTTTATCTTCTAGTATGCAGGATGTACGTATATTTGGAATACTTGAGGGTGACGTGATCATAAATGATTATATAACCATGACGCTTCCATTCCTAGGGAGTGATGAAACAGGTCTGGATTTTAGTGACCCCTCTCAGTAGAGAAGTGATCTGATCTTGATACAAATGTTGGACATTGATCTGAATGTGATTCAGATGCAATGAGAAGATCAGATTTGTGGTCTTGATTTGATAAAGCATCTATGAGAGGTCCGCAAGATCTGGATTTGAGATGTGATCTCAATATCCAAGTCACTATATGTGAAACAATACAATCTCCCTGTCCTTATATCCAAGTATTCATGTAGAAAACGCATTATCCTTGAAAGAGTTCAAAAATAATTTCACTGTTGATATATGTATCCGAGCATTGAGAGAATTGATACTTAAATGCGATTTAATTGTCATGAATAATATGAATTTGATTCATATTATAAGGAGAGTTATCTGAGTTAATTAAATGTGATTTAATTATCAAAGATGTGAATGATATGAATGTGATTCATATTATTTGGGCACATGAGAATAGAGATCTAAGATGATTAAATGTGACTTTATAATGTATTAGAGAGAGTGAGAGCCTATTGTGATTTATATTTGTTGATTAATTATTAATGTGAATTGGATTCACATTGGATAATTAATTGAAAATATAATTTACATTTTATTTTGGGTAGTGAATGTGATTCACATATTTCCAATGCCATGACTGCAATATTCACAAGAAAATAATGAATTATTTTTGTGAGATAATTTACAACAAGTGTTGTTGTAAGTATTGGAGATTTCATGAGATAATGTAATCTCATGAATTGTAAGAAGATTGCCTCCTTTCAATTCAAGAGGTGGACGACCACCAAGTCCTAAAGGGATTGGTTGGCCGTTCCCACTTTTTAGGGATGAGGGCTTTCTCCTTCCACATTATCTCCAAGATTAGTTGATTTAATTTGGAATTAATTTATATTGATTTATTAATATATATTTAATTTAAATTAAATTAATTGTTTTGTATTTTGCAACAAAATCATGGCCATTGAAAGAAACACAAATTAATCTCATCCATTGATTTTGAGTTGTCCATGGATTGAGATCCATGGACTCCTAAAACCCTATATAAGAAGAGAAACCCCTTTCTCTTAAATCTACAAGAACAACTAAGGCTCTCTCCCTCTCTCTCTACACACCAAGTCTCTCTTTCACTCTCTCATTGTGGCCACCCACCATGGAGCCCTAGAGAGAGTCACCATCGCCGCGACATCGTCGTTATGCTATCAGATTGTTTGCTCGTGGATCTCTGTCTCCTTTGGTGTGTCTCGCTCGTGAAGAATACGTTGGATCTTGTGTGACGAGATCAGGAGATTCTACACTTGGATTATCAACATGGATTGCGAGGAGCACACCTTTCATCAACGTGCTCGCAGGCGTCTCCTCCGTCGGATCAGACTTAAGAAAGGAGATGTCTTCTTTTATAGACAATCGCAACCATGCTTCAAGAGGTAAATCTAATAATTGTTTAATGGATCATGTGGTTTCATCGTTTAAGTTTTTTAAATTCCGCTACCCCGAGCAACTAGTATGACTACTCACTCTCAATCGCTTATGATGCGATTCTCACGCTTCCGTGGTGCTCTTAAGGATTTTACATATCCTTCAAGTGGCTTCAGAGCCACATGTCAGAGGTTTCGGATATGATCCACAACCCTAGGACGACAAAGGTGCTTAGGGTTTGTGAATTGTTATCGCATTTTGTTCATACATACCTATTTTTTGTTATTTTCTGCTCTGTTTAAAAGTGCTTAAAAACAAAATTATCACGATTATGTTCCCCATTAAATAAGGAAACCGTGGGACTTGAGTTTACATGATTTGGAATCCGATTGCTCAAGTTATGATCATTTTAATGAGCATGTATCCACTTTTTCGAGCATGACGAATATTGATATAATTAAAGAGCTAATTACGATTTTAAAATGTCTAGAATTGCATGAACTTAGGTTCTGTTATAAATCAAATTAGCAAATTTTGGAAACTTATTTTGCTTGATTTGGATTCAAGTTGATTGAGATATGCTAATTTTAGTAAGTGACTGTCACTGCTGAAAATTACTTTCCTAATCAAGTACCTTGTGATTTTCATTTAATCAATTAGTGAAATTAATTGTTAACTTTCTGAAATAATTATTGATAAATATTTGTAAAATATTTGATGATGATTATTTCCTTAAATGACATCATAACCAAATAAGATAAGATAACTGATCTTGATCGCAATTATAGTTACAACAATTCCAATAAACAAAGTTGCTTGAATAGGATCAGGAATTTGTTTAGAAAATCTCCTTACAATAGTATCAAAATGGTTTTGATGAAATTATTGAATGATACTACTTCGGTTGAAAGATCGATTATCATCTCAAATACAAAATGATCAAAGTCGCATCATCCTGACCTGAGGTGGATATGGTGTCTAGTGGGGGAGCGTTGGGATAGCAGGTTGCTCCATGAGCGGTCTGTCCCACTCCTGTTGGTACTAGCCATGACAATGGGTAAGGAAATGATAATGCTTGAAGCGATCATGGTGTATTTTTCTAATTATTAAAATTCGAATAATACATATTTGAGATAATACAATATTTCAAGTATCAATAAAGAATGTTTGTTGAATATTAATTAGATCATTGATGTAATGTGATTAGATTAATTAGAATCAAATTAAAATTAAAACACTCTATTATGAATATAGTTGTAATTCCATTGGAAGAAATAATCGTAATGAATATTATTCATAATGATTAATTAGAATTTGAACATGATACAGAGGATCACAGGTGACATCCATGGTCTCCCGTCAAGGCGAAGGGTTCCATCGTCAAGGATTGTATGTAGGAGACACATGTCTAAAGTGACAACTCCTTTATACAAGTGCATCTGGATCGAGCCCTTTGCTTCTCGAAAGAGTAACATCGCATGCATAGTGACCCCAATACCTGGTCCTCATATTATTGGGGCGATATTATATTGCGCATAACAAGTTATAATCCTGTTGAAGGTTGGTTCAATTAGTGACGGGTCAACATCACCATAGGGGTGGTAGTCCCTGATGTTAAAGACCGAATTGAGAATGCAAGTTGGATTTGCAAGGTGGAATGTATTCTCGCTTCATTTTATCCGAGTTATAGGTTCTCATATTATTGGTATGTAACAAAGATAAGAAAGGAGATCCTAGATCTTGCTTGAGATATAATGGTAAGTATATCTCTTACATTGAAAGTGATTAAGAAAATGAACTTTCAGTGTTGACAAGGCAAGACAACTTTGGTATATAAATTCCTAAATCAAAGTTTCATATATATATATATGAAAATTTCTTATTTCAGATAATCCTCATTAAACCCACTTAATACAATACTCAATAATAATCAGTAAATATTCCATGATCAAGATATTGTACTTACAGTTGGACATATAATGTGTGTGGTTGTATTGTGCAAGTTTCCTCATAATAATGAGGAATGACAATTAAATAGACAATAGGACTACAACCCAAGGGTTTGTATGTCTCTTTAGTCTTGATCGCTCATCGAGTGTGCTTTGGAAGTATCATGTCGATGATGGTCGTAATTATCGAAAATCCTTATAAAATATAATAAGATGTTTTGGCATACATATGTGATCTCGACATTTAATCATGAATGACATGGTTCACTGCAACATGCAGAATGGTGGCTCTATACGAGATGATGTACTCAAAATGTTTGAGTACCTGCCTGAACCAAAAGTCTTTGAGAGTTAAGATGGATGTGGATATGACAAATGTCATCATTCTACTACGTATACTCTAGTCACTCATGAAGCTTCATAATATTCATATTGTATGAGTTGAATGAAGCATGTATAAATATTGAAATACTCTTATATTGAAATCTTTTGAGTTCAACATAAGAGATACTTTGTCTTAAGCAATGGCTGTTTAAAGATGAAGAGAGCGTAATGGAAGAATGAGTCTGACCTAAGCAACAAGGAAAGTCAACGAGTTGACTATACTTCTGTAATTTCCATATGACATCCAAAGAGTTGGATAAATGCCAATACTGTAATAAGCTGATGTGTTGATAGTATGACTATCAAGTCTATCTAGGATCCTTAGAGAAGGATCTAGATAGTGCATCAGAATATTAAACATCTACATATAATCAGAATTAACTTTCTTATTTGATAAGAACAAAGTCTGATAATTATATCTCATTCTTCTAGTAACACTTGCAATAGGTTGCATAGTTTTAGAAGACTATAAATTATTGATCTTGAGGTTTAATAGTTATCCACATTGATGTTGATGCAATTGTTGTAATAACCTCTATTGGATAAATAAACTTCATATTTTCAGTGGAAGAGCCCTTAGTCTTAGAGAATGTGTTTATGACCTAGATATTAGAATACACTCATTATTTATTTCTAAATGTTGGAAATAAACATGAATTCTGGAATAGACCTATCATAAAGAGTTATGATTGATATATTTCAGATAGTAATATAATATCAAAAGGACTCTACTAATTTAGAAAATTTATGAATGGTTCATTAACATTTCTAAATACTGAAAATTAAACCTTAAAAATATTAGTAGGAGGATGAAGATCATTTGACAATGATCTGGCATCAAGCATTGGACATATGTCTGTTGATAAGATAAATAGACAAGTAAGAGATGAAAATTTAGAGTGTCTGAAATTTAAATTCGTACGTACTTGTGAATATTTAATTCAAAGTAGAAAATGTCCAATGCACCCTTCTATTGGAATGGTGTTAGATACCAATGTATTCAAGATCTCATACATATTGATGTATGTGGATGATCTGTATCATAATAAACATTGATGATATGTGAAATCATTCGATGATTATTTGTGATATTAGATTCTTCCCTTTACCCTAAACTTTGAAATGTTCAAAGATTTCACAATTTTCATTTATAACCAAAGTTTGAAGGAAGATGAAATGAATTCGATCTAATCAAGGTAGCTTGTACCTATTAGATGAATTCAAGGAATACCTTATGGAGATAGGAATATCATTCCTATGTCACTCTCCGGATACACCTAAACTCAATACAGTTGTAGGGAGATATAATTAGATCATGTATGACCTGATTTGATGAATCTTAGCATAACTACCTCTTTGTTTCCAGGTATATATGTAATAGAGACTATAATATATATCCTTAAAATGATTCCATGTAAATATGAACTCAAAAATCCTCATAAGCTATGGTTTGGAACCTAGCCTCGAGTTGGAAACTTAAAGATCTCAAGTTGCTTGGTCCATAACTTTATCGTGGATGCAAGTAAGATGGAATCTAGCACTTAAGAGTACTACTTCATTAGGAAAATAAATGATGGTATCAGATACCTACTTTATGACCTTGAGATTCTTAAAAGATCTCATATCTAAGGATATGATCTTAGAGGATGACTCTCTTGAGAATCAAGATGAAAATGAAGTGAAGGTACTCATTTAATCTTGAAAAGATATGAGGCTCCTGAAATCGAAAATTAAAAGGACAATTAAAGATGAAACACTCATACCTCTTTAAATGAGTTTGAGGATGGATTCTATGTGTCAGTTAAGTCTGACAATGATCTTAATTCATGTGATGAAGCTTCTGAAGATCATGACATGGAAAGATGGATGTTAGCAGTAAAGTCTAAAGTATACTTCATATACAAGTATTGTATATGGACCCTTGAGGATCCACCTACAATGGTAAAACTTATTACGGTGTAAATGGATCTTCAAGAGAAAAAGGGAACATGATAAGAAGGTACACACCTTCAAAGCACGGCTCGTATCCACAAGATACACACTGAAGAGAAGACATCACTTGCGATGAGACTTGGTCTTCAGTGACCATGCTTAAACCCATCATAATATTGCTAACTATAGCTACACAACTTGACTTTGACATCTACAAGATGGAAGTCAATATGGCATTCCTATATGAATACCTATCTGAGGACATTCATATGAAGTATCTCCAAGGCTTCATGTTTGAGGAAAGCAAGGTGTGCAAGCTAAAGGAATTCCATCTATGGACTTAAATAAGCTTCTTGTAGTTGGAACATTAGATTTGATGAAATTACAAATGTTATGATTTTCGATAGAATCTTGATGAACCATGTGAAGCTTATTGGGAGTGTCATTGTGTTCATCGTGCTAAATGTAGATGATATCCTAATTATTTGGATTGATATGAGGATAATAATAAGTGTTTTATAGTCAAGACATTTCATACCTTGAGATATAATCTCAAGGATACCTCTTAGATCTTAATTCTGAAGTTGTTCATAAGCAAAGAGAAGAGGGTATTGGGACCATCACATTAGTGGTACACGTTGGACATGTTCCATTTTCTAGAAAATTCCAAGAAAGGCTTCTTTCTCTTAAGATATTGTACTGACCTATCTAAAAAGGGATAACACCTCAAAGAGTTTAGGATGTGAATACTAAAGCTATATGCCCTAGTGCATCAGCTTTGGGAAGCTCAGTATATGCTTGATATGTAGAAGTGCTAGATGTCTACCATGTAGTGGGAGTAGTAAACTGCTACTAATCCTACTATGGAGATAGACACTTAATTGCAGTAATAACAATATCTTCAAAGATGACAAGATTTTTTGAGATAGTGATCTCAAAGTCTTATCTTCAAGAACTTAAGACTTTATAGATAGTGATCTAAAATGTCTTAATTGCAGATGCCTTATAGGACATAAGATTGGGTCTTAGTCTTAAGAGATAGAGATCTCTGGAAATAAAGGCAGTCTGATAAGGATAATAAAAATTACATACTGGTTATAATGATTATTGAGTTGTAGTGTCAAAGATACTGTAACTGCTTTAACAAGGTTGAGTATTTATTGCATAAGATGCAACATTCGCATTGGATGCGAGCACTGTTACTAGGAGATATGCAAGTGCCGTAAAAGGACATGGCATAGTCTCTTGGGAACAGAGTGACTGATCAGCTTACCTAGCTATTTTTCTAAATAGCCTATGATTGTCACATGAGTGTGGGTTTAAAGATTAGCCCATGTTGGACATGCGAGCCCATAGCGAGCCATTATGCAATAAATGTTATTGCAAATTTCATTCCCTAATCTGAAATGAAGAAAAACTGTCCCTTAGTACAATTAAGGTTATGTACCATGGCCATCTTAATGATCATACAACTATTGATTCAAATGTTGAATCACAGAGGTTGGTGCTTAGATGAATATCTTAAGTGTTAGATTGATGACTCATCAAGCATCGTCAAATGATTATTAAGAGAGGATCTCCAATCTGAGAAGGAGATGGCAATCCTTCCTCTAAAAACTGATATCTAACCGACCTCTTGATGCAGGTCCTCTGCATAGGAATAGAGATTCGGAGGTGTTAGATAAATTAGGTCAAAGAGTTGACTTAACAAGATTGAGATAACCAAAGACCTATGTCGTATGCTATCGCGATATAGGCACACATCCTCTAACCGGAGCCATATGTGTTACTATATGTTTTAGTATGTACCTTTGGAATACCAATAGGTTGTTGACCTAATCAAGGTCTATACACCGACGTGCTGGTGTGCATACAAGGGTATATGAATCTCTCAGAGGGAACATACATGTTCATTTACTAAACAGGAAGATATGAGTTCACTCATGAGATATTGGGAATAATCGAATTCCGTGCACGATCATCTCACTTTGGAAGCTTGACTGAATTTGTATGTTTGATATATGCTTTCTGGAAAGTATATGATCTACACCTAGGTATGATATATGCTTTTGAAAAGTATATGATCCATACCAACTCCCAATGGTTAAATGAGAAACATAATGATAAACACCTGAAGAAGACAGTCTAGATAGATCTAAAACTTCAGGTTTGTTCTTGGTCTTCCAGTATGCAAGATGTACGCGTATTAGGAATACTTGAGGGTGATGTGATCATAACCAATTGTATAACCATGATGCTTCCATTCTTAGGGAGTGATGAAACATGTCTAGATTTTAGTGACTCCTCTTAGCAGAGAGGTGATATGATCTTGGTCCAAATATTGGACATTGATCTGAATGTGATTGAGATGCAATGAGAAGATTAGATTTGTAGTCTTGATTTAATTAAGCATCTAGAAGAGGTTCTCAAGATCTGGATTTCAGATGTGATCTCAATATCCAAGTCACTATACACGTAACGATACAATCGCCCTATCCTTATATCCAAGTATCAACAGAGAAAGCACATTATCATTGAAAGAGTTCAAGGACAATTTCACCGTTGATATATGTATCCACCATTGAGAAAATTGATAATTAAATGTGATTTAATTATCATGAATAATATGAATTTGATTCATATTATAAGGAGAGTTATCTGGGATAATTGAATGTGATTTAATTATCAAACATGTGAATGATATGAATGTGATTCATATTATTTGGGCACATGAGTATAGAGATCCAAGATGATTAAATGTGATTTATTTATCATGGATATGAATAATGTGGATAGCATTATCCATATTAATCTTATATATAATAAATGTGATTTATAATGTATTAGAGAGAGCCTATTGTGATTTATATTTATTGATTCATTATTGATGTGAATTGGATTCACATTGGATAATTAATTGAAAATATAATGTACATTTTATTTTGGGTTGTGAATGTGATTCACATATTTCCAAAGGCATGATTGCAATATTCACAAGATGTATGAATTATTTGTGAGATAATTTACAACAAGTGTTGTTGTAAATCTTGGAGATTTCATGAGATAATGTAATCTCATGAATTGGAAGAAGATTGACTCATTCCAATTCAAGGAGGTGGACGACCACCAATTCCTAAAGGGATTGTGTGGACGTCCCCCTCCTAAAACCCAAGATTAGTTAATTTAATTTGGAATTAATTTATATTGATTTATCAATATATATTTAAATTAAATTAAATGTTGTTGTATTTTTACAAAAAAATCATGGCCAATGAAAGAAATACAGATCAATTTCATCCATTGATTCCGTGTTGTCCATGGATTGAGATCCAAGGACTCGAAAACCCTATATAAGGAGAGGCACCCCTTGCTCTTTAAGTTACAAGAACAACTAAGGCTCTCTCCCTCTCTCTACATGTCAAGTCTCTCTTTCTTTCTCTCTCTCTCTCTCATTGTGGCCGTCCACCATGGAGCCCTAGAGAGAGTCGCCATCGTTAGAACATCGTCATTATGCTTCCAAATTGTTTGCTCGTGGATCTCCATCCCCTTCAGTGTGCCTCGCTCATGAAGAAAATGTTGGATATCGTGTGATGATATCAGGAGATTCTCCGCTTAGATCATTAACATGGATTGTGAGGAGCACGTGTTTAATCAATGTGCTTGCAAGCATCTCCTCTGTCGGATCGGACTTGAGACATGAGGTCTCTTGATTTAGAGACTCGGTCGCAACCATGCTTCAAGAGGTAAACCTAATACTTGTCTATGGTTTAGATGAAATGATTCGAGAAGTGTTCTTGGATCATGTGGTTTCATCATTTAAAATTTTTCAAATTCTGCAGCCCCTAGCGACTAGTACGACTAGTCTCTCTACGATTCTCATGCTTCCATGATGCGCTTAAGGATCTTCCCATATCCTTCACTAATCTCCCTTAATAACTCCCCAAAAATCATCTTAGACTCCTACTAATTCTTTTATCACCAATAATTTTGTTTTTAATTTTTAGTTAGTTTTATTATTTTTAGTAAATAAAAAGCACCTCTATCTTCTCTTATTTACAATAACAGATAAATAAATAATACAAAATTTGTTTGAAAAATTCTAAAAAAATTGTGGTTGTTTATTTTGATTGTTTTATATATGTATAAA
Organism: Ottelia alismoides; assembly: GCA_037367405.1. Classification (NCBI taxonomy): domain Eukaryota; kingdom Viridiplantae; phylum Streptophyta; class Magnoliopsida; order Alismatales; family Hydrocharitaceae; genus Ottelia; species Ottelia alismoides. Next base: position 433,551 of record JAZKJV010006372.1, read on the forward strand.
TATTATCATTATATTCCTTTTAAAATTTGAAAAAAATAGATAAACACTAAAAAACCTAAAAATTCATATAAAATCACATAAATTTCTGTTATATTTTTTATTTTAAGATTTCCTTGTTTTTAATTATTTAAAAAAATTGTAAAAAATTCACAAAAATATTAAAAAAATTCTATAAACCTAAAAATATTTTTTGTTGATTTTTCTATACATTTTAACTGAAATTACAAAAACATTTGAAAAAAATTAAAATTCATTAAAAAATTATAAAATATGAAAAACATACAAAATATAAAAAAAAAATCCATAAAAACTAAACAGATAAAAAACCACTAAAACTAAGAATTTGCATAAAAGGAACTCCTCTTTTATTTCATTGTTTTATCTTTGATTTAAATAACCCTTGGGATTATTGTACCCTCCATGAGTTTGATCCTGTACGCTATACAAGTAAATAGATAGCAATCACACCTCTCTGCTTACATTCCTTTCTTTGTTTGTTGGATTGAGTTGTGAATAAAAAATAAAAATATTTTTTGATGAGACTTTCTTTGGGTTGCAATGACACTTGTAAATATTTCCATGTTTTTCTTTTAATATTTAAAACCCATAAAAATTTGATAAAAATAAAAAGGCGCTATTATCGGGGAGGCATGGCGAGGGTAGCTACGTTTTTCTCTTAGCATGCTATTCTTGGTTTGTGTATATATTTTCTCTTTCTTTTCTTTTGTCTTCTTTTTCTGTCATTTATTTCTTTTCTATAATTTTGTATATGTATATCATTGTGGATCTACTTAGTGTTGAGGAGTGAGCACTCGGATTGAGTACCACATGCCGTGAGGGGGCTTACACAATGCTTGTAGGATCTGATTTGTCGGACACCGAAAGCTCCCCAAGATCGAACTTCATGTATTCAACTGAGATTATTTACTCTTGCTCTTCTCATTTTGCTACTTTTTCACATTTTTATTTCTGTGGTTGTTTGTTTTATTTTCTGTTTTTATTTTCTTCTTTTTTGCTCATATTTTTCATAATTATGATCTGACATATTTTTGTTTATTTATTTCTTGCGAGGGACTGATAAGCGAGGGCAGCATTCCTAGGAGACGTGGAGGTGGCTCATTTCTTCACCGAGCAGTATGAGAGCATAGGAGAGGAGAAGCAAAAAAATTGGAGGATAATTTGAGAACTTTATTTTTGCACATATTTTTTTTTATTTTAGTTTTTTTATTCCATTTTTGTAAAGATTTGTAATTTTTTTTCAATCACTTGCCCTTTTTCTATTTTTATTTGGACATTAGACTCTTGTGATTATGGGGTCTGTTTCACCAAGTGTTGGTACACTAGCGGTGCCTCACTGATTTTTATTTTCTTCGTCTTTTGTTCATTTGTTTTCTTGCGATTTTCTTGTGCTTGAGCCCTTAGTATTAGGTTCTATTATTTTGGTTGGCCCCGGTAATCGATTAGGTCCACATCCCCTAAATAAGAATACATGTTCCTATAGAGTAGATCGTAGGATTAGATTTAGTCAAATTGGAAGTTTCTCTTGCATCATTTAGATTAGTTTATTTTCTGTATTTATTTTTATGTGAGGATCATTTTGCATGTAGCTATTATATTAAGATACACATCTCTTATCTCTTGCATGCATCATTGATTTTTGTCGCATCAACTTTTTTGATCTCCTACCTTGATTTTCCCACTTAGGAAATAAAGGAGTTGGAAAAATTGTTAGATTGTTTCTTTGAAAAAATCCAAAAAAAGTGATAACCAAATAAAAATGGGACTCCTAATTCTACATGACCTAAAAGTAAATGTAATGATCAAATTCATTGTTTTTGGGTGAGTAGCCCCCTCATTCTTTGCAGGTACTTACCTCCTGATAGAGTGGGTGAGGACGTTCCCATAAGGTTAGAGCCCAAATCCCTAGACTTGTGCCCTATCCTCCTGTGCATTACTCTTTGATGTACGGTTGAGATGCAAGCACTTGTCTAAGACCTTAGAAAATCATTTTGGTGTGCTTTGCCTCTTATCTCCCTTGGGGCCTGATATTGAATATAACATCCTAGGATGATGTTCCACTGTTAGGAAGGTTTGAGGATGTACGTTGTGAGATTGGGAGACATCACCCTATGTGCTTGGTAGTAAGTAAATTTGTATATATTCACTAAACTTAAAATTGAAAAGATAATTGACCGAACTTTTTTGGTCTTCACTTGTGTTCAGTTGGTGAATCTGGGGTTTTTATTGTGTTTAGTTTCTAGTGTTAGAGATCCCTTCGCGCGCTTTGCGCCTTCTTTTCATTTTCTTCTTCTGTTTTGACTTCTTATTCTCGCATCTTGCCTCTTTCCATCGAAGATGTCGGATTGGAGTATTTTGTGATCGGACTTTGCGAGATTATCTTTATATAGTCCAGTTCATTCATTTTTACATAATCGGGATGACTCTCTTCCCGAATTCACTTCTTTTTCTACATCTCCATTTCTGTTGCCAATAAATCCCTTGTTTGAGAGTGACCCTAATATCAAACTATCATTTGAGACTCCAGATTTTTTGTGGACTGATCGAGTGCCTTGCATTTTTACAAAGACTGATTCTAAGGACTTGATGGCACCGCCCAAGGGAAAGGGCCTAGTTACTGAGTAGCATGAGATCAACTCTACGATGTTGGAATCCATTCAGGCTATCTAAGCCCAGTTTGCTGAGCACATCAACACCCAGGTTGAACTATGTGATGTGATCTTAGAGCCGAGCCAAGAAAGAGGAGATAGAGGAGGATGCACCGATTATAGGAGGTGGAAATGGGAGCCGATCCAGAGCAACATAGAGTGGAACCGAAGTCTACACTTAGAGAGGCCTATAACGTAGGCGCATGACACGCTATGACATGGACACAAATAGATACATACAGTTCATTGGCATTTTGAGCTAAAGAACATCGTACTTTGCTCCCGATATTCCATGGACACATTCACGAGGAGCCTTATATTCACCTCCAATAGTTTGATCGCATATGTAGTACCATCTACTACCCTAACATCCCGTTAGAGGTAGTAAAGATGCCAACCTTCCCGTTCAGTCTGATGGACAAGGCACTTTATTGGATTAACCATTTGGGAAAGGTTGTCATGTCATGGGATGAGTTGAGATCTGCATTTCTGAGCAAGTAATATCCCCTTGGACGTTTGAACCGGATGCGATCATTGATAGCCAACTTCTTCTAGTTGTCCCTTGATCCTATTTACGAGGAGTGGGAAAGGATCAAAAATTTAACGGAGAAGTGCCCCCATCATGATATTCCAAAGACGATCTTAGTGCAGAATGTTTTTGGGGGGTTGAGCTTAGAGAACAAGAGATTGGTAGATGCTGCTTGTGGGGGATCACATTTTAATGAGGATGAGGATGTTTTATATCAGATATTTGAGGAGATGGCACATAGCTCTATAGCTCTTTATTCTTTACATGCTTTCCAGAAGCATTCTACACCTTCTTCTTCTTCTTCAGTAGCCCACAAGGTCGACATCATGACTGCATCTCATGATGTGGATTGGGTGGACAACGCTGATAATGACCATTATTGGAAACCACCTATCCAAAGTAGATATAATTGAGAAGCGATCCCAAGAGCTCGATAAATTACAAGAGATCGAACAAAGGACGAAGCAGCTGAAAAAGCTGGATGAGATTACCCATCACATGGAGCTTCTAGTTAGTACCATCAGTTCATGATAGAGTCAGAGTGTCGCGTCCAATACTCTTGCAGTGGAGAAGCTCAATTCTTCCACTACTTCAACACCGCAGAGTACTAGAGTTCATTCTTCTACAGTCCAGGACATTTATTACACGCCGGATCAGGTTCAACAACAGTCTCCTCCATCATGTGTTGTGCCATACTACCCAGAGTATCATTACATTTCTGAGCAATATTCTCCACCTCCACCTCATATCCAAGAGGTGAACATCATTTGGTTTGATCGAGAGTACAGTCAACCCTGTCCACCAAAGCAGGGTCAGTTGGGTGCATAGCTGAGTCAGCGGTCCGCTCACCACTTTCAAGGAGGGAGACCACAACTCCATCACCAACAAACTTCACAGCCCCACCAGTTTTCATCTCCACCTCAGTTCCATACCTGGAGACATGGATATCAACAACCAATGCGTCCTACACTCTCCTACTATCCATATCATCAGTAGCCTGCATATTTTTGGTAGTTTTACTTGCATACTTCTCCTTCTTATTATCAACAGCAATATTCTAGGTACCAGCCTCTGCACTATCAGAATCGACAACCCATTATTGAGCATCCTGAGGCACCTTTGGTGAACCCAACCCTTGATCACTAGCCCTGTTGATGATGAATATGATAGATTTGACTCAGAGGCTTGACAGCCTGACCATGATGAAGACACTTATTCTAGCGCAGGTCAAAGCCAATCCCAACAACTTTAGATGCAAGAAGCATGCAACCCATGATCCACCCACCCCCGAGACACATATATCCTTAGATTTTACATGTTTATCTGACATCATTTCTCTCAGGAATGGTAGGTGATTCCAACCGCCTTTACATCCATTGGGATTGGGGGATCAAGCAGCTGAGAGAGCTACACCAACTGCATCATCTTCTTCACTACCTAAGCAACGTTCCAGTATTGTAGTTTTAGATTAGGGAGGATCATCTTCATCACCTTGTTCTTCTTCACCACCACCGCCACCACTACCACCACCTTCATTATCCTGAAAATCACAAAAAGAGAATAAAGTAAGATGCACTACCGAGTCAACTTCAAGGAATAACATACCCGTCGCGGAGTCTTCTTCAGCACCAGCATACCGAACTTCCCATTTTGTTTTTCCATTCGATATTCTACACCTCTATTGGATGATATTGTAGAGCATGTTTCTGATAATAATTTTGTACATGCTAATTCTGATATTAATAATAGAAATTAGCAGTTCGATGTTTTTCCCGATTTTGTTCCATTTCCATCTGCATTGAATAAAAGAAAAATCCAAAAAATCAAAACATCCCTATCTAATCCTGGGGTGGTAGAGATCCTTCAGAGCATCTTTTTAGAGATGCCACTCCTTAAGGCCATGGAGTGCATGCCCACAATTAAAAAGGAATGAAAGAAGCATGTACTAGGAGGCGTCAACCAAAGCAAAAAAATATGCCAGAGAACAGAGAGGCACATATTGACCATGGCCACAGTTCATGCCATTAGTAACCTTCCACCAAAAAAGAAAGATAAGGGAACACCTATGACTTTTGATTAGGAGTTCGATTGTACTCTTCTCGATAGCAGATCCACAATCAATCTATGCCATCCTTGCTACTCACTGAGTTTGGGTTGGGGCCTGTTAGATTGACCAAGATGATACTTCAGTTTGCCGGTAGATCGATCAAGAGGTCGAGAGGCATTCTTGAGGACATTATTGTAATGGTGCAAGGAATGAGCTTCGTAGTTGATTTCATCGTCATGGATATGGAGACGCCTACACCGTTACTCTGTACCCCAATCATACTTGGTCGGTCATTCCTTCGAACGATAGAAGTAGTAGTTGATTATGGTACGGGAGAGATCACCTTTCACTCTCACAATAATAAGGTGAAGATTGAGACAATCCCAGATCTAAGGTCATCACCACCACTACTAGCAGATGAGAGAGAGAGAGAGCAACATAATTTAAGGATTGTGATTTTCTAGCTGAGATTCGAGATATTGATTTGTTTACTGATTTTATGGATACCGAGGAGTTCCTTTCCCAGAAGGAACCCCTGTAAAGCACGACCGATTTTTGCTCCATTGTTGACCATTCTGAGTTGTCTGTTAATGTATTGTTTGAGCTGTATTCCGAGGGTCAGTCTGAGTTACTTTACGAGTCACATTTTGATATTCCTGAGACATATTCTTCCGAGATTACTGTTGAGATACCTCCTTCTGAGATATCTGAGCGACATGCATATTTTCTGAGATATTTGCTGATGAGATACACTCTTCTGAGATTAGTGTTGACATATCTGAGTCATTTATTGATGATTTTTCTGAGATCTTTGAGCAACCAGATGCGCCATTACTGTTTGAGCAGAGATCATTTCTTGTAGGTCTTTCTGATACACTTTGTACTGAACCTACAGTAGCCACAATGGACAGTTCACAGAGTACAGATCATATACCTTCTACCAGTGCAGTTGCAGAGGTTGTTGTAGAGCCGATTTTGACACCACCTAAGCTCAAAGTCTTACCTACATCTCTGAAGTATGCCTTCCTTACTTGTTCCCCCAAGATGTTTCTGGTCATCATCAGTTCGCAGTTGACTAATGACCATGAATCTCACTTGCTAGAGGTTCTTGAGAGAAACCGCAAGGCTATTGACTGGAGTACTTTGGATCTCCATGGGTTTAGTCCAGCTTTGTGCTCGCATCATATATACTTAGAGGATGACAACATGCCAACCCATGAGTTTCAAGGCCGTCTGAATCCTAATCCCCAGGGAGTTGTCATGAAAGAAATCAGGAAATGATGTGTTGTTGGTTTAATTTATCCAATTTCGGATTCTAAGTGGGTCAATCTCTTACATGTGTCTTGAAGAAATCTGGGATTGCAATCACGACAACTAACCGTGGTGGGGAGATTCTGACTCGTGTACCCACTTCAAGGTGCGTCTGCATAGATTACCAGTGATGGAATTCAATGACCAAGAAAGATCTTTTTCCACCACCCTTTATTGACCAAATTATTGTCAGGTTGGTAGGGAAGGAGTTCTTTTATTTTTTGGATGGGTACTCGAGATATAACCAAGCAGCAATCGCTCCTGAGGCTCTAGAAAAGGCTACTTTTACTTGTTCGTTTGGCACCTACGCCTTTAGATGGACGCCCTTTGGATTGTGCAATACTCCCGCTACATTCCATACGTGTATTTTGGTTGTCTTGACTGACATGGTATGTAGTTTTCTCGAGATCTTTATGGACAATTTCCTTGTCTATGGGATAGTTTTGAAACTTGTCTTATTTAGATCGAGTACTTCAGAGATGCTGTGGGGTAAACCTAGTGCTCTCGTGGGAGAAGAGTCACTTTATGGTGACTAATGGGATTGTATTGGGCCACATCATCTCCAAACATGATATGGAAGTTGACCCTGCTAAGATTGATGTGATCTCCAAGCTTGAGATGCCACCAAATTTGAAGCATTTGAGGTCTTTTCTTGATCACATTGGATTCTTTAGGCAATTCATTAAGGACTTCAACAAGATCGCCCAACCTTTCACTGAACTTCTGTGCAAGGATAGTGAGTTTATTATTGATGAGAAAGTATTCCTTGCATTTTAGCAGATGAAAGATATGGTTACTAGTGCTCCCATCCTTTAGTCATCTAATTGGTCTCTTCCCTTGAGATCATGATGGACGTGTCAGATTTTGCAGTTGGAGCTGTTTTAGGGCAGAGACGGGATAAAATACCATTTTTCATATACTATGCTAGCATGATTGTATATGAGGCACATCACAACTATACACTTATTGAGAGTGAGATGTTAGCAGTAGTGTTTGCATTAGAGAAGTTATGCTCTTATCTTCTGGGTTACAGAGTGATTGTCTACACTGATCATACTGCCATACGGTATTTACAGACAAAGAAGGGTGCCAAACCATGCATTATCAGATGGATCCTTCTTCTCCAGGAGTTCGATTCAGAGATTCAGACAATCCTGCAATGAAAAATGTTGTGGCAGATCACCTTTCTCGAATTTCACATGCATAGTCCCCTAAGCAGTTACTACTTCCCATATCAGAGATCTTTCCAGATGAGTCTATCTTATTTGTTTCCTCACTCCCAATGGTACGCTGATATTGTGAACTATATTATCTCTAAGAAAGTTCGATAAGATTGACCTATGCTTAAGGTAGACAGATTTCTTTAAGAGATCCATTTTTACCAGAGGGAGGATCTGTATCTATTTCATGTAGGTGCATATTGTATCTGGATGAGGTGTATTCCTCAAGAGGGAATACACCAGTGTGCTTCATCATTGTCATAGACTAGAGGCTAGTGGGTATCATTTGGGGAAGCACACAACAATGAAGGTTCTTCAATGTGGCCTATGGTGGCCACCTCTGTTCATCGATGCTACAGATTATGTTTGAGCTTGTACTGATTGCTAGAGAATGGGAGGAACCGTCAGTTCCAAAGATGCCATGCCCTTGAGATGTATCCATAGATGTTTTTGACGCTTAGGGCATAGACTTCATAGGACCATTCCCTGTTGTTGACTCGATTTTTGGAAGGGTCTAAAATGATATCCTCATGGAAGTCAAGTTATGTTATTGCTGATGCGACCACTAGCAAAGCCACGGGTCAAACAACAATTAACCTAAACACAATAATTAAGCAATTAATCAGATTGGGCTAAAATTTATTATACCCTACTAAAGATGTATAGTGACAAATATTTAGGGGTCGGACATAGGAAACAAGGGTATAGAGTGTATGAGATCAAGAAATGAATCACAAGAATTTGTCTTTCCAACTACTTAATAAATTCATGATTTTTATGGGTTTTTGATTATATATACATTTTTAATTTTTAATTTTTATATATTTTTTAAATTGTTTTAAATATATATATTTTATTTTCTTTTTATACTTCTTGATTTTTAATTTCATTTTCTTTTTACATAAGTAATATAAAAATATATAAGGCTATATATACAATATATGATAATATAATTATAACAACAACAACAACAAAGCCTTTTCCCACAATTAAGTAGGGTCAGCTACATGGATTCTTCGCCTCCATTCAGATCTATCTTGGGTCAATCTCGGGCTTATATCCAAAAAACTAAGATCCCTTCGTATAGTCTCTTTCCAACACTTCTTGGGTCGTCCTCGCCCTCTCTTAGTCGACTCAACATCACAACACTCGCATCTCCTAATTGGTGCATCCGTTGATCTTCTTTGCAAATCACCAAACCATCTTAAGCGGTTTTGTCACATATTATCCTCGATCGGAGCTACATCAACTTTCTTTCTGATTGCATCATTCTGAATCCGATCTTTACGTGTGTTTCCACACATCCACCTTAGCATTTTCATTTCTGCTACAACCATTCTCTGTACATGTCTATGGTTCACAGGCCAACATTCAGATCCATAGAGCATAGCAGGTCTCACAGCTGTGTTGTAAAACTTTCATTTAATTTTAAAGGAATTTTCTTATCACAGAGAATAACAGAGGCTCCTCTCCACTTTAGCCAGCCTGCATTTATTCTATTAGTAACATCTCCATCAATTTCCCCATCCTGTTGCAAAATAGATCCCAGATACCTAAAAGAATCTCTGTTCCGAATGTTATAATCACCCACCTTCACCTCAATTCCTTCACCATTGCTTCCATCAAAGGTGCACTCCATATATTCCAATCTTAGCCCTACTTATACGAAATCCTTTAGTCTCCAATGCATGTCTCCAGACCTCAAGCTTCTCATTTAATCCATCTCTAGTCTCATCAATCAAAACAATATCATTAGCAAATAACATACACCAAGGTAACCCATCCTGAATGTGACTTGTCAACTCGTCCATAATCAAAGTAAAAAGAAATGGACTCAAAGTTGAACCTTGATGTAAACCAATGTTGATGTCAAAATAGTCAGTCTTCCCAGATGGGGTCCTTACACAAGATAAAGCATCATGTCCATTATGAGGTTAATGTATAGGACATGTACTTGTCTCTTCTCAAAAACTTTCCATAATATCTCTCATGGGACAGAATCATAAGCCGTCTCCCAATCAATAAAGATCATATGGAGGTTCTTTCTTTTAGCTCTATAAATCTTCATTGTTCTCCTCAGCAAATGGATGGCTTCAATAGTTGAGAGACCTGGCATGAATCCGAATTGATTTTATTTTATGATGGAAACTTTCCTCAGCCTTCTTTCGATCACACATTCCCAAATTTTCATAGTATGACTCACTAACTTGATACCTCTGTAATTTGAACAATTTTGAATGTCTCCTTTATTCTTATAAAGAGGCACCACGATACTCCTCCTTTAATCATTAGGCATTTTCCTGCTTCACCAAATAACATTGAACATATTAGTAAGCCAAGTCAAACCACGCTCACCTAAAACTTTCCATTATTTTACAGGGATGTCATCCGGTCCTACACCTTTCTCGGGTCTCATAACCTTCAAAGCCTCATCTACTACCTTTCTTTGTATTCATCTATAGCTTGCACGATTCAAGTAACTTTCATTACTAGCTTGATCACCTAAAGTGATCTCTCTATTTCCTTCCCCAATGAAAAGTTTATGGAAGTACTGCTCCCATCTAGTCTCTATGTCCTTCTGAGTAACAAGCACGTGACCTTCCTCGTCCTTAATGCGTATCACTTGAGAAAGGTCTTTGGTCTTTCTTTCTCTTGCTTTGGTCAACCTTAATATATCCTTCTGGCCCTCTTAGACTCGAGATTTTTATAAAAAACTTCATAAGCTTTTGACTTAGCTTCGTTTACAGCCTTCTTCGCTTACTTCTTCGCTATTTTGTAGTTTGTGATAGTTTACGCTGTTCTATCCTTAGACTTAGATTTAAAGAAAGCTCTTTTAATTTGTAGCTTCTCTTGCGCCCCTTCACTCCACCACCAAGCCTCCTTTTAACCTGGAGCTCCTCCCTTCGACTCACCTAGTATCTCTTTGGCTACCTTTCGGATACAAGATGCTACTGCCTCCCACATCTCGTTTGCATTTCCACTACAATCGCAAGATAAGTCTTCTAAAACCTTCTCCTTGAAGTTCTAGTGATTCCACCATCTAGTTCTAGTGATATTAGGAACCCTCCTTTTCTTTACCAACCATTTCATTTGCACATCCAAGATTAACAAGCGATGTTGGGTTGTCAAACTCTCTCCTGGGATTACTTTGCACTCTTTACAACACAACCAATCTCTTCTTGTCAACACGAAGTAATCTATTTGTGTTCTAGTTGGCCCACTCTTATAAGTAATTAAATGCTCCTCCATCTTCTTGGAAGAGAGTTTTTGCTATAAAAAGATCATATGCCGTTACAAAATCTAGAAAGACTTTTTCCTCTTCATTCTATCCCCAAAACCATGTCCTCCATGAACACTTGCATACCCTGAAGCATCTTTTCCCACATGTCCATTAAGATCTCCACCTATGCAAATCATCTCTCTTTGTGGAATTCCTTGTAAAATCTTATCCAGCTCCTCCCAAAAATCCTTTTTAGTTCTTTAATCTAAAACAATTTACAGTGCATAAACTGAGATGATATTCATAATTTCTTCTTCAAGCACCAATTTTAGCAAAATAATCGATCCCCAAATATTTGGTCCTCAACGACACAATCCTTCAAATCCTTATGAACAACCACTCCAACAACGTTTCTACCCTTATCTTTACCTGAATACCAAAGTTTAAAGCCCATCTTCTCGATCTCCCTTGCTTTCTCTCCAACCTATTTAGTCTCTTGAAGACACAGTATATGAATCTTCCTTCTTTCCATTGTATCCACTATCTCCATCAATTTTCCATTTAAAGTGCCAACATTCCAACTACCAATCCACAACTTCCTTTGAAATCTCTTTTGGACTTACTTCTTTACTTGCATGCGTCCATTATGCGAGAACCCCTTGTAAAGCTAATATAATTATAAATAATAATAAAATAAACAAAATACATGAAATAAATTGTATTTAGGTTTTAAATAATTGTTACTATTTTTGTGATTTTTTTTGATAATTTTGCTAATTTTTATATATTTTTAAAGTAAAAAAAATCCCAAATCAGGGATTAAATAGGCCGAATTGCTTTGGAATTTAAAAATAAGAAATAAAGTAAAAGTTTTCTAAAATTATTTTTATTAAATATATATAATAAAAAGAAACTTCATAAATAAAAATAAATATTTTTGGATTTTTCAGTATTTTTTAATATTTTTATAAAGCATTTTGGAGCTTTTTAATTTTTAAGAGTTTTCTTTTTACATTTTTAGTGGCTTTTAGTCTTTAGTCTCAAAATACTAAATAAATAAAATATATTTTTTGGGAATTTTTGAAAAAGTGTTATATTTTTTGGTATTTTAGAAGTCGAATAGGGGCACAAATGCATTCTTTTTGTTTTTAAATAAATAATAAAAGTGCCTAAAATTGCAATTCAAAAATATAACATGAATGTACACTAGCACGAACCTAACCCTATTTTTTTGAGATTTTTTGGAGCACGGGTGGTATTTTTAATAAATAGGAAAACATGCACAAAAAATAATGAACTAGCAAGGGCATAAATGCAAATAAAAAAAGCATGAAATTAAATACAATTTATCTAAAATTATAGAACTAATATTTACACTTTCAGGACTAAACAAAAATATAAATACCTACGAGGGTATACATGCAAAAATGCCACCTTATGTGGGACTACACGTGAGGTGACGTGGACTGAACTAAAATGTAATTTAAGGAAAGCTTAAGGCTCTTACTACAATTTTACCAAAAATTTTGAGCTACAAAAATAAATTACAGGACTAAATATTATAAAAAAATAAGGGGTATGGAGTGTAAATTACCCACTCCTAAGCACGGTGACGATCAATCCACTAATCCATGTGGCACGCTTCCCTTTCCTGATGCTTCTTAGCCTATGAGTGGACGAGATCAAATCTGGAGCTTCACCAAACAACCGAGGTGCATCCAAAATGGATGATGGGGATTAGAACTGGAGCGAAGGCTTGATCGGGTGGCTGCTGCTTTACACGAAGAACAGGGAAAAACATTGACTTCCCCGAGCTTCGATCCATGATTCCGGGCTTCTCTGACCTCCTTCCTCGTTGCGAGATGGCTCCAAAGCCTCCTGGAGTGATTTCGCATCTATGGTGATCTTCAAAATGGCCAAGGACCACTGAAGAGGCTCTGTCTAGGCCTTGTACCCGGAGCTTTTGTTCGAGATTCAAAAGCCCCTACAACAATGGTGTTTCATTCCGTTTCCCGTAGGAATGTGTTAGGGGCAAAAAGGCAAAGCCAAGGATGTATTTTGGAGTTGGAATGGGCGCGAGATGAGAAGGAGCGAGGATCTCCAGCGAAGGTCAGAGGGAGGAGATCTGATTCCTCGTTCTGTGTAAGATTGAGGGGAATGAGAATGCATGGGGTGATCAACAGGTGAAGGGGAAGAGTGAGGGTGAAAGGAGAGGCGTAGGCGGTCGGGTATGGTCGGGAGCAGGCGGCGGAGCCGTAGCTCGAATGAGATGGATATTTTGAAAATACAGAAAATGAAGCTAAATCTAACGAAATAAAAGGCACAACTATGCTAATACTGACCTAAAGAATAAGAAAAGATAGGGAGATAGAAGCTCACCATAGTCGACAAACCTGAAACAAAGCTCCTGGTGGACAACGACGACAGAGCAGCAAACCACCTCGATTCAACATCGATTCACGTCGAGGGAGTGCACTGGAGAATGCTGTTGTCACCAGAGATCAATCTGGGGTTTAGGTCTGGGCAGAGAACGACGGAAGATGGATTAAGGATCCATTGAAGCTCGAGGTGATGCTTTATACTTGGGAGACTACATCAGGGAATGGTGTTCGATGCAGAGGCGCGCCATCCAAGGAATGATAGTGGCGTGAATGGTAGATGAACAAGGATGAAAAGTCAAGAAGAACTCAACTCAAAATAATGAAAGGATGCTTCACGAAAAATCAAGGAAGATAGGTCAATGCGAGTTTTTGACGAGTCCCAACCTGGGTTGGAGGGGTTGACCCTGATCAATGGATGGCGTGGTCTGATTGGGCCACATCATCCACAAAAAGACAAAACTGAAGTAAAAATAGAAAATAAATTAAAATAAATTAGTAAATGATTTTATTATTTTTTGGTTAAAGCATAAAAAATTATTATTTTATGTAGTATTTTATAATGATTTTTATTTATTTTTTTGTCTTTATTTATTAGAAGTTATCTTTTATGGTTTCATCTAAAGGTACATTTACCTAGGTTTTGAGTATTTTATTTTATTTTTATATTGCATTTTTGATTTTTTTATTTTTTTATTTTATTTTCATATTTTATATATTTATAACTTATTTTTATATACATAAAATAATTTTTTCTTATATTATATATACACTTAAATAAATAAGGGTTTTAAATATATAGGTATAAGTATACGTATTTCATCTATGTATTTTTGTATACTACTTTATTTTTATGTTTCATTTATGGTTTTATTATATTATAGATATGTACATATACTATAAATAATATTTACAAAATTTTAAAATATAAATTTATAAAAATAATAAAGAATAAATAAAATGAATATTTTATTCATGCATACTATACAATAGGGGCCCAATACCTAACTTTCACACCTTAAATCGAAATTACATGAAACCAACTTCATCAAATAGCTTATTAAGAGTTATATATAATTAAAGGTGATTTTGTACATATAGAGTTTTTATTGAGGAGATATGTGTCTAGGAAGTTTTGGGTTTTGGCCTTTTATTCTCAGTATAAAAAGTACACTATATATTATTTTGTATGAAATCAATTTTGTATCTTTGTTTGTATTTTTATATACAACTTTCATGTACGAAGTTTCTTCATTCAAGATATAGAAATGAGAAAATAAAATAGGTCCAAAAAATGCAATATCAAAGAATAAAAGAATGAGCATTTTAATGAATTTTTGGCCCCTATCTTCCCCTACTTTATTCCTTGTCGACCCAATCATCAAGATTCCTAGGTCTCGGAGTTTAGGGTCATAAAATACCTTTGGCATTTTATTCTTTTCTTTTCTTTATTCTCGTATTTTGGCTTTCAACAATGTATTATATGTAGTATTTATATAATAATGAATGTTAATTTGTGCAAAATATGGATATTTATATGCATTTAGCTAGGGTTTAAAGGCCAAAAGGAAAGAATAAATGTGATGAAATGAGGATTCATTACCCTCTATACTTTCCTTTGCTAGTCCCTAGCAAGAACTTATGTAATAAGTACAGAAAATGAAAATAAGAAAAGAAAAAGAAAGAACTTGGACTAATTGTTGACTTTTAAATTTGTTTGAGCAAAATCGAAGTTTAGATCTCAGAGAATGCCTTTTGAGTAATGATGTGTTCAGAACCACATGGAAGTCGGGAAGTGGGACATGACAGCACTTAGGTTCCAACTCCTATCATCAGTTCAATTCATAGCCATGTCAGAACTATCCTCTCAGTCACATACTCTTGCTAGCTTGAAGTGATAGAACCATGTGTGTGAATTTGTTCAGCTCTCCCCAGAGAAAACCGTAGAACCATCAAGACGTCTGCTCTTCTAGTAACTCATCCTCATGGAGTGTTGGACCAGCCAACCCACAGTGAGCCATTATACAATAAATGTTATTGCAAATATCATTCCCTGATATAAATGAAGAATAGATAATTTACATAATAGGTCCCTTAGTACAATTAGGGTTATGTACCACGGCCTTCTTGATGATCATACAACTGTTGATTCAAATATTGAATCAAACAGGCTAGTGCTTGGATGAACATCTAAAGAGTTAGATTAGGACTCATCAAGCACTGTCAAATGATTGTTGAGAGATGATCTCCAGCCCAAGTAGGAGATGGAAATCCTTTCTCATTTTGGTTGATATCTGATCGACCTCTTGATGCAGGTCCTCTGCATAAAAATAGAGATTCGGAGGTGTTAGATTAGTTAGGTCAAAGAGATGACTTAACGAGATCGAGATAACCAAAGTCCTATATCATATGCTGTCATGATATATGAACGCATCCTCTGACTGGAGACAGATGTGTTACTATATGTCTGAGTATGTACATTTGGCAGACCAATAGGTTGATGACCTAATCAAGGTCTATACACCGGCGCGCTGGTGTGCATACAAGGGCATATGAGTAATACGATCTCTCAAAGGGATCATACAGGTTCATTACTAAACCGGAAGACATGAGCTCACTCATGAGATATTGGGAAGATCAAATTCCATGCGCGGTCATATCGCTTTGGAAGCTTGACTAAATTTGTATGTTTGATATATACTTTTGGAAAGTATATGATCAACATCTGGGTATGATATATGCTTTTGGAAAGCATATGATCGATACCCACTCCCAATGATCGAATGAGAAACTTGATGATAAAACTCTGAAATAGACAATGCAAAATCGATCTTATACTTCAGGTTTATTCTAGGTCTTCCAGTATGTAGGATGTACAGGTATTGGGAATACTTGAGCGTGATGTGATCATAAACGATTGTATAACCATGATGCTTCCATTCCTAGGGAGTGATGAAACGGGTCTGGATTTTAGTGACTCCTCTCAGTAGAGAAGTAATCTGATCTTAGTCCAAATGTTGAACATTGATCTGAATGTAATTCAGATTCAATGAGAAGATTAGATTTGCGGTCTTGATTTAATCAAGCATCTATGGGAGGAGCGAGATCTGGATTTGAGATGTGATCTCAATATCCAAGTCACTATACGTGGAACAATACAATCGCCCTGTCCTTAACTCCAAGTATCCGCGGAGAAAGCGTATTATCCTTGAAAGAGTTCATGATAATTTCATTGTTGATATATGTATCCGAGCACTAAGGAAATGGATAATTAAATATGATTTATTTATCGTGATTAATATGAATTCGATTCATATTATATGGAGAGTTATCTAAGATATATAAATGTGATTTAATTATCAAAAGATGCAAATAATGTGAATGTGATTCATATTATTTAGGAACATGAGAATAGAGATCCAAGATGATTAAATGTGATTTAATTATCATGGATATGAATAATGTGGATAGTACTATCCATATTAATCATATATGTTGTAAATGTGATTTATAATATATAAGGGAGAACTATTTGTAATTTACATTTGTTAATTAAATGTTAATGTAAATTGGATTCACATTGAACATTAAATTGAAAATGTAATTTACATTTTATTTTGGATTGTGAATGTGATTCACAAATTTCCAATGGCAAGATTGCAATATTCACAAAATAAATATGAGTTATTTTTGTCGAATAATTTACAACAATTGTTGTTGTAATAAATTAGAGATACATGGAATAATGTAATCAAAGAAGATTACATTGGAGATGCTCCTTCCATATTAATAGGTGGGACGACCACCTATTCCTATTAGGAAAGGGTGGACGTCCACTCCATGTATATGGAAGGAGGCACTCTCTCTTTCCCACTATCTCCATATTTGTTTAATTTAATTTGAGATTGATTTATATTGATTTATCAATATAGATTTAATCTAAATTAAATTAATTGTTGTTGGTTTTTACCAACACAAATCTTATCCATTAAAAGAAACACAAATCAATGAGAGTCATTGGATTTGTGTTGCTCATGGATTGAGATTCATGGATCCAAAAATATTATAAATAGAAGGGCACCCCTATGCTCTTCTTTACACACACAATGAGAACACAAGTCTCTCTCTCTCTCTCTCTTATTCTCTATACACGCCCTCTCTCTTCCTCTCTCATGGACGTCCACCATGGATGCCCTAGAGAGGTTCTCCATCATCGCAGCATCATCATTATGCTGCCCGATCGTTTGCTCGTGGATCTCCATCTCCTTCGGTGCGCCTCGCTCGTGAAGAAGACGTCGGATCTCGTGTGTTGAGATCACGATATTCGCCGCTTGGATCATCAACATGGATTGTGAGAAGCACGTGTTTCATCAACACGCTCGCAAGCATCTCCTCCGTAGGATCGGACTTGAGACAGGAGGTCTTTTTGTTTAGAGACTCGATTGCAACCACGCTGCAAGAGGTAACCCTAATACTTATTTATGATTTAGATGAAACAATCCGAGAAGTGTTTTTGGATCATGTGGTTTCATCACATAAAATTTTTTAAATTCCGCTGCATAGAACAACTAGTGCGACTAGTTGTTCATCGCCGTATTCGATACTATGCTCACGCTTCCGTGATGCGCTTTAGGATTATCCCATATCCTTCAAGTCGTATCAGAGCCTAAGGTTGGAGGTTTCGGATGCTATCCATAAACCTAGGACGACATGGGTTCGTTAGGTTTGCGAAAATTTTATTGCATTTCATTTTTGCATCTCTATTTAGTGATTGTTTTCGACCCTATTTAAATTGTTTAAACACAAAAATAATAATTAGATTTTGTTTCCCATTAAATAATTAAACCGTAGGATCTGAGTTAGCGTGATTTCGAATTCGTTTACTCAAGTTATGATCAAATTAGTGAACTTGTATCCACTATTTCGGGGACTGCAAATCCCAACGTAATTAAGGAGTTAATTACTGTTTAGAAACACCTAGAAATACGTGCAAACCATGTAAGTTCTGTTGTAAATCAAATTAGTAAACTTTGGAAACTTACTTTGCTTAATTTGTATTTAAATTGATTGAGATATGTTAATTTTAGTAAGTGAGGGTCACTGCTGGAAATTACTTTCCTAATCAAAAACCATGTGATTGTCAATTAGTGAAAATAATTGTTAATTTTATGAAATAATTATGGATAATATTTGAGAAATATTTAATGATGATTATTTCATTATTTGACTTGGCCCCAAGCAATAAATTGATTAGATTTGATCTAGATCATAATTGGAAACACAATCAACAAACAACTGGCTTGAATAGGATTGGGAATTTGTCTAGAAAATTTCCTTATAATCAAAAATATTTTGATTATTACTATATGGTATATTTTCGATTGTAGAACCGATGATCATCTCAAAGTACACATTGATCTATTTGGCATTTTCCTTTCCTGAGGTCGATATGGTGTCTAGTCGGGAAGCATTGGAGTAGCGGGTCGCACCGGTTGTGGTCCGTCCCACTTCCGTCGGTACTGGCCATGACAACGGGTAGGGATTCAATAATGTCGAAGAAATCAATATGTATTTTTCTAATTATTAAAATTCGAATTAATACATATTTTGAGATAATACCATATATGTATTCAAGCAAAAACAATCAAGTTTGTTGATTGAATTGGACTGATAATTGATTTAATGAGATTGAATTAATTATATCCAATTAAAAACACTCTATTATGAATAGATATGCATTTCCCTTGTAAGAATTAATTATGTGAATATGATTCATGATAGTTAATTAAAATTTTGAATATGATATGGAAGATCACATATGTGACATCCATGGTCCCCTGTCAAGGCGAAGGGTTCCGTCGCCAGATATTGTATGTAGGAGACGCCTGTCCGAAATGACAACTCCTGCATACAATCTATTTGGATCGGGCTCTTCGCTTCTTGAAAGAGTAAGGACATATGCATAGTAACCCCAATATCGGGTCCTCATATTATTGGGGCGATATTGGATTGCGCATAGCGAGTTGTATTCCTGTTGACGGTTGGTTCAATTAATGACGGGTCAACATCACCTTAGGAGTGGTGGGCCCGGGTGTTAAAGACAGAATTGGGAGATGCAAGTTGGACTTGCAAGGCGGAATGTGTTCCCACTTCTTTTATTGGAGTTACAGGTTCTCATATTATTGGGATGTGACAAAGATAAGGAAGGAGATCCCAGATCTTGCTTGAGATATAATGGTAAGTATATCTCTTACATTGAAAGTGATTAAGGGAATGGACTTTCAATGTTGACAAGGCAAGACAACTTTGATATAAAAATTCCTAAATCAAAGTAAAAAATATATATTTAAATATATTTATGCAAATTTCTTATTTCAGATAATCCTTCAATAAACCCACTAAATATTATACTCAATAATAACCAGTAAAATATCATAGATTGGATCCATGATCTAGATATTGTACTTGCAGTTGGACACATATTGTATGTGGCTGCAATGTAAAAGTTTCCTCATAATAATGAGGAGTTACAATTAAATAGACAATAGGACTACTACCCTAGGGTTTGTATGTATTTATAGTCTTGATCTCTCATCGAATGTACTTTAGAAGTGACATGTCGATGATGATCGTATTGTCAAATAATCCTTATAAAATCTAAGAAGATGTTTTGGCATGCATATGTGCTCTTGACATTTTATCATGAATGACATGGTTCTCTGCATCATGTAGAATGGTGGCTCTATAAGAGACGATGTATTCAAAATGTTTGAGTACCTACATGAACCTAAATCTTTAAGAGTTAAGATGTATGCAGATACGATGAGTGTCACTTCTACTATCTATATTCTAGTCTTTCATGAAGCTTCAAAATATTCATATTGTATGAATTGAATGAAGCATGTATAAATGTTGAAATGTTCTTATATTGAAAACTTTTGAATTCAGCATAAGAGATCCTTCATCTCAAGCAATGGTTGTTTATAGATAAAGGGAGCGCAGTGGAAGTATGGGTTGGACCCAAGTAAGAAGAAAAAGTCAAAGAGTTGATTGTACTTCTGTAACTTCCATATGGCATCCAAATAGCTGGATGAATGACAATAATATTGCAATAAGCTGATGTGTTGATAATATGACTATCAAATCTATCAAGAATCCTTAGAGAAGGAATCAGATAGTACATCATAATAATCTACATATAATCATTGAAATTGACTTACTTATTTGATAAGATAAAGTCTAATAATTGTATCTTAATCTTCTAATGACACTTGTAATTGGTTGCATATGTATTGGAATATTAGAAATTTTAACTTACGGTTTAATGGTCATCCATATTGGAATTGATGCAATTGTTGCAACAATTTCCACTGGATCAATAGACTTCATATTTTTAGTGGGAGAGCCTTTGGTCTTAGAGACTGTCTCTATGACCCAAATATTAGAATACACTCATTGTTTATTTCTAAATGTTGGAAATAAACATGTATTTTGTAATAGACCTATCATAAAGAGTTATGATCGAGATATTTCAGATAGTAATCTAAAATCTTGTGGACTCTACTAAATTAGAAAATTAATGAATGGTATATTAACATTTCTAATACTAAAATTAAACCTTAAAAGATCAATAGGAGAATGAAGATCATTTGATAATGATCTGGCATCAAGCCTTGGACATTTGTCTGTTGATGTGATCAATAGATTAGTGAGAGATGAAACTTTAGATTGTCTAAAGTTTCAAATCTTACATACTTGTGAATATTGTATTCAAAAGTAAAAATGTCCAATACACCCTTCCTTAGAATGGTGTAAGATGTCAAGGTATTCAAAATCTCATACATATTGATGTATGTGAATCATCTATATCAGAATGAACATTATGGATACGTGATATCTATTGTTGATTATTTAAGATATGAGATTTCTTTCCTTCACCTTAGAAAGCTTTGAAATGTTCAAAGATTTCACAATTTTGGTTTTGAACCAAAGTCTGAAGGAAGATGAAATGAATTTGATCTAACCTTGGTAGCTTGTACCTATTAGATGAATTCATGGAATACCTTATAGATATATGAATATTATTTTTATCTCACTCCTCCTTATAAACCTAAACTCAATAAGAGTTGTAGGGAGATACAATTGGATCATGTGTGACATGATTTGATCAATAATGATTTTTAGCATAATTACCAATTAGTTTCAAGGTATATATGTAGTAAAGACTACAATATATATCCTTAGTAAGGTTCCAAGCAAGTAAGCTGGAATTTAGCACCTGAGAGTGCTACTTCATTTGGAAAATAAAAGATAGTATTGGATACCTACTTTATGACCTTGAGATTCTTAAAAGATCTCATCTATGAGAATGTGATTCTTAGAGGATGAGACTCTTGAGAATCAAGATAAAAATGAAGTAAAGGGACTCATTTAATCTTGAAAAGATAATGAGGCTCCTGAAATCAGAAACTAAAAAAAATAATTAAAGATGAAACACTAAAACCTATTCAAATTAGTTTGAGGATGGTTTCCATGAGTTAGAGAAATATGACAATGATCGGACTTCATGTGATGAAGCTCCTGAGGATCATGACATGGAAAGATGGATGTTAGCAATAAAGTCTAAAGTAGACTTCATATACAAATGTTGTATATGGACCCTTGAGGATCCACCTATATGGGTAAGACCCATTAAGGTGTAAATGGATCTTCAAGAGAAAAAGGGAACCTGATGAGAAGGTAGAGACCTTCAAAGCACGATTCGTAGCCATGAGCTGCACACCAAAAAGAAGACATCACTCGTGATGAGACTTGCTCTTCAGTGACCATGCTTAAACCCCATCATAATATTGTTGACTATAGCTACACAACTCTACTATGACATCTTCAAGATGTAAGTCAAGATTGCATTCCTCCATGAATACCTCTTTGGGGATATTCACATGAAGTATCCCCATGGCTTCATGGTTGAGGAAAGCAAGGTGTGCAAGCTGAAGAATTCAATCTATGGACTCAGATAAGCTTCTTGTAGTTGGAACATAAGATTTGATGAAATTATAAATGTTATGATTTCAAATAGAATATTGATGTACCATATGGAGCTTAGTGGGAGTATCATTGTGTTCATCGTGCTAAATGATATCCTAATCATTTGGAATGATATAAGGATAATAATAAATGTTTTATAGATTGGCTATTCCATACATTGAGATATGATCTCAAGGACACCTCTTAGATCTTAGTTCTGAAGATGTTCAGAAGCAAAGAAAAGAGGGTACTGGGACTGTCACATTAGTAGTACACCTTGGACATATTCCATTTTCTGGAAAATTCCAAGAAAGCTTCCTTCCCTTAAGATGTGGTAGTGACCTATCTAAAGGGATATTACCTCAAAGAGTTGAGGAAGTGAATGCTAGAACTGCTTGCACTTGTGCATCAGTTACGAGAAGTTGTGTGTATGCTAGATGTGTACAAGAGCCAGATATCTGCCATGCAGTGGGAGTAGTAAACTGTTACTAATCCTAATATGGAGATAAAACACTTGATTGCAGTAATAACAATATCTTCAAAGATGACAAAACTTAGAGATAGTGATCTCAAAGTCTTATCTTCAAAAGTTTAAGACCTTGTAGATAGTGGTCTATAAGGGTCTTAACTATAGACACCTTAGGAGATAGAGATCTCCAGGAATAAAGGTATTCTAATAAGGATTATAAGAATACTGGTCATAATGATTATTAAGATATAGTGTCAAGGACACTATAACTGACTATATTGAGTATTGGTTGCATAAGATACAACATTCGCATTAGATGCCAACACCGTCACTAGAATATATGCAAGTGTCGTAAAAGGACTTGGCATAGTCTCTTGGGAACAGAGTGACTGATCAACTTACCTAGCTATTTTTCTAAATAGCTTATGATTGTCACATGAGTGAGGGTTTAAATGATTAGCCCATTAATGGCTCTTTGGTCTAGTAGGAGATTATTGGACCTGCGAGCCCATGTCGAGCCATTATGCAATAAATGTTATTGCAAATATCATTCCCTGATCTGAAATGAAGAATAGATAATTTGCATAATAGGTCCCTTAGTACAATTAGGGTTATGTACCATGGCCATCTTGATGATCATACAGCTGTTGATTCAAATATTGAATCATAGAGGCTGGTGCTTGGATGAATATTCAAAGAGTTAGATTGAGGACTCATCAAGCACCATCAAATGATTATTGAGAGATGATCTCTAGCATGAGTAGAAGAAGGCAATCCTTTCTCATTTTGGTTGATATGTGACCGACCTCTTGATGTAGGTCCTCTACATAGGAATAAAGATTCGGAGGTGTTAGATTAGTTAGGTCAAATAGTTGACTTAACGAGATCGAGATAACCAAAGTCCTATATCATATGCTATCATGATATAGGCACGCATCCTCTGACTGGAGATAGATGTTAATATATGTCTGAGTATGTACATTTGGCAGACCATAAGATTGATGACCTAATCAAGGTCTATACACCGGCGCGCTGGTGTGCATACAAGGGCATATGAGTAATACGATCTCTCAAAGGGATCATACAGGTTCATTACTAAACCGGAAGACATGATCTCACTCATGAGATATTGGGAAGATCAAATTCCATGCGCGGTCATATCGCTTTGGAAGCTTGACTAAATTTGTATGTTTGATATATACTTTTGGAAAGTATATGATCAATACCTGGGTATGATATATGCTTTTGGAAAGCATATGATCGGTACCGACTCCCAATGATCGAATAAGAAACTTGATGATAAAACTCTGAAGTAGACAGTGTAAAAGTGATCTTATACTTCAGATTTGTTCTGGGTCTTCCAGTATGCAGGTTGTACATGTATTGGGAATACCTGAGGGTGATGTGATCATAAACGATTGTATAACCATGACGTTTCCATTCCTAGGGAGTGATGAAACGGGTCTGGATTATAGTGGCTCCTCTCAGTAGAGAAGTAATCTGATCATAGTCCAAATGTTGGACATTGATCTGAATGTGATTCAGATTCAATGAGAAGATTAGATTTGCGGTCTTGATTTAATCAAGCATCTATGGGAGGCCCGAGATCTGGATTTGAGATGTGATCTCAATATCCAAGTCACTATACGTGGAACAATACAATCACCCTGTCCTTATCTCCAAGAATCCGCGAAGAAAGCGCATTATCCTTGAAAGAGTTCAGGATAATTTCATTGTTGATATATGTATCCGAGCATTGAGAAAATGGATAATTAAATGTGATTTAATTATCATGATTACTATGAATTCGATTCATATTATATGGAGAGTTATCTAAGATAATTAAATGCGATTTAATTATCAAAAGATGCGAATAATGTGAATGTGATTCATATTATTTGGGAACATGAGAATAGAGATCCAAGATGATTAAATGTGATTTAATTATCATGTATATGAATAATGTGGATAGTACTATCAATATTAATCGTATATGTTATAAATATAATTTATTATATATAAGAGAGAACTATTTGTAATTTACATTTGTTAATTAAATGTTAATGTGAATTGGATTCACATTGAACATTAAATTGAAAATGTAATTTACATTTTGTTTTGGGTTGTGAATGTGATTCATAAATTTCCAATGGCAAGATTACAATATTTACAAAATAATTATGAATTATTTTTGTAGAATAATTTACAACAATTGTTGTTGTAATAAATTGGAGATACATGGAATAATGTAATAAAAAAAGATTACATTGGAGATGCTCCTTCCATATTAATAGGAGGGACGACCACCTATTCCTATTTGGAAAGGATGGCCGTCCACTCCATGTATATGGAAGGAGGCACTCTCTCTTTCCCATTATCTCCATATTTGTTTGATTTAATTTGAGATTGATTTATCAATATAGATTTAATCTAAATTAAATTAATTGTTGTTGGTTTTTACCTTGACAAATCTTAGCCTTTAAAAGAAACACAAATCAATGAGAGCCATTGGATTTGTGTTGCCCATGGATTGAGATCCATGGATCCCAAAATATTATAAATAGAAGGGCACCCCTATGCTCTTCTTTACACACACAATGAGAACACAAGTCTCTCTCTCTCTCTTATTCTCTATACACGCCCTCTCTCTTCCTCTCTCATGGTCATCCACCATGGATGCCCTAGAGAGGTTCTCCATCGTCACAGCATCATCGTTATGATGCCCGATCGTTTGCTTGTGGATCTCCATCTCCTTCGGTGCGCCTCGCTCGTTAAGAAGACGTCGGATCTCGTGCGTCGAGATCAGGAAATTCGCCGCTTGGATCATCAACATGGATTACGAGAAGCACGTGTTTCATCAACACGCTCGCAAGCATCTCCTCCATCGGATCAGACTTGAGACAGGAGGTCTCTTCGTTTAGAGACTCGATCGCAACCACGATTCAAGAGGTAACCCTAATACTTGTTTGTGGTTTAGATGAAACGATCCGAGAAGTGTTCTTAGATCATGTGGTTTCATCACATAATTTTTTTTTAAATTCCACTACATAGAACGATGTCTATGAAAAATGCTGAAGATGGAGTAAAAGGATTCAAACCTTGCATGCCGGTACCAAAAACCGATGCCTTACCACCTGAACTATAGAGAGATGTGGTAGGTGGAGCTTAGTTATTAATAGTCGGCCGTGGAAGGCTCGACGAGCTCCTCACAAGAGGTCTTTCCCGCGGGATTTTACATAGCAAAGAGAGAGATCAAAGAGCCAGAAAGAGCAGAAGAAGACGAAGAGCTGCAGTAGGCGTATTCTAATGATGACCTTTTCTCGTAGTAGGCGCTACCTTTCATCGAGAACCAACCTGAACAAAGAGAGAGACGGGACATATATTCCCTTCTAAGGCATGGTACTCCCGATCTTTACAACCAAATGGGGGAGAAATTAGAAGAATGGGAAAAGAAGTGGGAATGGACCAGTGTAGTCTTCATTCCCTTGTGAAGTTGGTCAGTGTAACTGATTCTTCACCAAGAAGCAGGCTTTTTCTGAAGCTCAAATTTTTGTGGAATTTTTAGTATAGCCTTCTTTGGATATTTTCTTTGACTTTGTACAACTTCTGCATTCTCGTTTGTGCTCCGATGGATATAGCATCTTTTATTCCGCCCATTTTTGGGATCTTGGAAAAAGTTGCGCTGGTAGACCATTCCTCATTCGGAGCATTGTCTCAATCCATCTCCTGTCTTTATATATCATTGTTAACAAAAGAAGCAGGTTAGAGTACTGGTGTCGTCAATCCCCAAGAATGGTTCTTGAGCCACCCTTAATAAAGTGGTCTTGCATCATCCTAATTTAGACTCCAAAGTTTTCCACTCGTCCATCTGAGTTCAGCTAAGTTCTAAGTGTGAGGTTTCCAGTCAAGTCACTATCTCAAGAGTCTTACGCATGATATGAGGAGTTCTATTTAGGCATATTGAATTAACTCACAAACATAGTCTTATGGAACCTAAAGAATTAAGTCAAGTTGACTTGAAATATCTCCACTTCCAGTCCTCATTGGGTTCCTCTGAACTTAAGTGTATTAAGGTCTATTCCAAGCTCCAATCTTCAGACTTTATTTAGACTTGTTCAATTATCTAGGTCATTCTGAAAAATGTGAATGCTATGTACAATGCAAGGAAAATATTTTGCGATGCAATTTTCTGATTTTGAACTTTTTATAGAATTTTGAAAGGTTTTATATTTTTTATGCAGTTTATGAAAAAGCTTTTGCAAATTTTTTTGGGATTTTTGATTTTGCAAATTTTTAAGGATTTTTGACAAGTAGATACATACATTTACATGGGAATGCTTCTTGTTATTTACAAGAGTTGAGTTTAAGGAATTTACAGGTTTATAAATACACGATTTTGTAAAGAGTTTTTATTTGTTTGAGTTATGTACATAGTTCTCAAAATAATTTGAAAAGATTTTTGCAAACATTTTGAAAACTTTATTTTTGCAAAATGATTTGGTAAATATTTTTTACAAACATTTACAAAATTTGAAAATCATTTTGCAAAGATTTTGCAAATAATATATAGATTTTTTCAAAAATTCTTTTGCAACCATTTTCCAAATCATTTACAAATAAATTTTCAAAACATTATTTCACACAAAGAAAAGAAGTTTTTACAAACAAAACAATTTTACAAAGGTTGACAACATTTTACAAATATTTTTCAAATAGTTTTCAAAGGCTTTCAAAGAGATTTTCAAATCATTTTCAAACATTTTTAAAAATATTTTTACCCTATCTATTAATCGGTATATACCGAGAATTTTAATGGATTTTATACAGGTATTGCATTTTAGCCATACTTATTGAAAATACAAAGGTACAAGTTATGGTTAAAGTATATATAGAGTATATACGACCCCCTATACTTAGCTTGAGCTATGTCCTCATAGCTCATAGAGAAAAGAGAACACATGGCTTGTACTGAGTATAGGCAAGCCTATACTACAACGACTAAAGAATGAAAAAATGAGAAGTTGACCATCCCCCCTATACTTAGGATGAAATAATCCCAAGTATAGAAGACTGTACACGAGGCGGGGAGGGTCAAGGGTGGGAATGTACGTAATCATCGGCTCAATCTGTCCCCCCTATACTTAGGGTAATATATGTATAGACATAGTGTCAAGAGTTGAGGGGACCGATGATGGATCAGAAAATGAACAACTCGGGGTATACACCCCCCTATACTTAGGACAAAGTACACCCTAGGTGTAGCAGTGATGAAAGGGGTGACACCATTTAGGAAGAGAAAGAAAATAAAGAATGAAAAGAAGAAAAGAACAAAAAGAAAGTTCATTCACATTTATAATATTATACTTAGTCTGAAACCACAGAAGTGGTTGCTCTCATCTCATCTTCACATACAACTTGAATTGAATCGATGACATACAAAAATATATCATTCTCTAAGTAAGGCTTCAGTAGCTGTCCATTGACTTCAAAAGGTTGTGTGTCAGCTGATAATTCAGATATCATCACACTACCAGTCACGCATATGTTTCACTGTAAACGGACTAGTCCATTTGCTTTTCAGTTTTCCTAGAAAGATTTTCAGTTTCACATCAAAACGAAACCTTCTGACCTGGTTCGAAAGTCTTTATGCGGATGTTTTTGTCATACCACTTTTTTACCTTCTTCTTATACATTAGGTTGTTGTCGTATGCATAATCTATGAATTCGAGCAGTCTGTTCAGATCCACTTTTCTTTTCTTCCTGGCTTTCTTGGAGTCCAAATTGCAAATATTGATTGCCCATAGGAAAATGGCATGGTTGCCATAGACAAGGCAGTAGGGAGATAATCATGATGGTGACTTGTACGCATTCCTGTAAGCCCAAAGAACTGAATCAAGTAGCAGAGACCAGTTCTTGTGATCCGAACACACAAACTTACGTATAATTGTCTTTATCTCTTTGTTGGAGCATTCAGCCAAGCCATTAGACCGTGGGTGGTAGGGAGAAGCGACATTATGTTCAATGCAAAATTCTTGATCCAGCTTCTTCACCTCTCTATTGATAAAGTGGGTGCCCCCATATGATATGAGGATTTTTAGTATCTCGAACCTTGAGATGATGCGATCTTTCAGAAATTTACATATAGTATGACTGTATGCGATCCGGGTTGGGATAGCCTCCACTCAGCGACTCACATAGTCGACATCAAGAAGAATGTATTCGTAACCCTGACTATTCAGAAACGAGCCCATGAAGTCAATGCCCCAAGTGTCGAAGATGTCTGAAATCTGAATGAACTCCAGAGGCATTGTATCTGTCATTCCTATGATGCCAACCATTTTCTAGTAGTCAGTGCAATACTTGACGTAATCTTCTGTATCTTTAAATAATGTTGGCCACCATAGGCCACTTTGAAGTACTTTTACTACCGTTCTCCTGCCATAATAGTGCCCTCCAGATTCACGGTCATGACAATGCGTGAGGACACTCAGGACTTCCTCCTGAGGGATACACCTCCGCCAGATGCAATCTGTCCCCTCACGAAAGAGATGTGGGTCCTCCCACTGATAGAAATGGATATTAGACAAAAACTAGTCCACTTTAAGCTTGGGCCAATCTTGTGGAGGTTTCTTGGTCACAAGATAGTTCACAACATCGGCATACCAAGGAAGGAAGGTAACTAACAGGATCGCCTCATCTAGAAAGGTCTCTGTGATCGGCTGCAAGTTTTGCTCAAAATTCAGGCTTAGGAAGTCTCGATAAGTGATCGACCACCACATTATTTACTCCAGGTTTATCTCGTATTTCTAGGTAAAACTCTTGGAGGAGAAGATGCACCTAATGAGACATGGGTTGGCATCCTTCTTATGTTGTAGATACTGGATGGCCGAATGATCTGTATAAATAACGACCTTGGACCCAAGGGGGTGTGATCTGAACTTTTCCAAGGCGAAAACTATCGCTAGCAGCTCCTTCTCAGTGACTGTGTAATTCCTTTGAGCTTCATCGAGCGTTCGGCTAGCATAGTGAATAACAAATGGGACATTATCTTTCCTCTGTCCCAATATAGCCTCTGATGGCATAATCTGACGCATCTGTCATGATTTCGAAGGGTAACATCCAAACAAGCAGCTGCAAGATAGGGGCCTGAGTGATGAGTTCTTTCAGCTGATTGAAGGCAAGGAGTATATGGTATTCGATAATAAAGTCATTCTCCTTTCCCAATAATTTAGTCAACGGTCGGGCCAACTTCCTAAAATCTTTTATGAATCGTCGGTAGAAACCGATGTGCCTCAAAAATGACCGGACTTGTTTGATTATAGTTGGTGGCTCAAGTTTAGAAATCACCTCCACCTTGGCTGGGTCAACTTCCATACCATGTTTTAGATACAATACGACCCAACAGAATTCCTTCAATCACCATGAAGTTTCTCTCCTCCCACTAAAGCACCGGATTAACTTTACAGCACCTCTGCAGAACTCAGTCTACATAGTCAAGGCATTGATTAAATGAATTCCCATAAGATGAAAAATCATACATGAAAACCTCCAGAAAACTACCCACCATGTCAGCGAACACTACAAGCACATACCTCTGAAACGTGTCTAGGGCATTACATAGCCCGAACGGCATTCGTCTGAAGTTGTATGTCCCAAATGGATAGGTGAACGTGGTCTTCTCTTGGTCTTCAGGAGCTATAGTAACCTGATTGTATATGGAGTACCCATCCGCGAAACAGAAATATTTCTTCATGTCCAGTCTCTCAAGTATCTGGTCAATGAAGGGTAGTGGAAAGTGGTCTTTCTTGGTGGCAAGGTTCAATTTTCGATAATCAATACATATTCACAAGATGTGGGTACTATGGTCGAGATCTCCTTTCCTTTGTCAGTTTCATACTAGTGATTCCTGATTCTTATGCACGACATGTAAGGGACTCACCCATTTAGAGTTAGTGACGGGATAGATGAAACCCGCATGATGTACCCTCAAATGCCCTATGTTAATAGTGTGTTTTGTTTGTTTATTGCACTCAGACAAAGTCGGATTAATCAAATATTACAAATTCAAATATTTGTCAAATTAAAGAGAGCGGTCAATTTTTCTTAATTGAGAAAGCCCAAGGTTAAACTCAGGGATGCCATTGTCTCCTAGGTTATTTTTCAGTCTATCTAGAGATTAGGTTTTCAAAGAGGTATTATTTTGGTATTTTTAAATGTGATAAATGAGGGACTTGCAAATTTGGCGAAGTTCATGGAGTAAAATACAATTTTGATTCAAGCAATGTCCAAAAATTAGGAAACTTGGCCATAATGTGGATATGATAAAATTAGACTACTGCAATATTTTTGGAATTTTTGGATGCAAAATGATTTAATTATGAATAAAATATGAATGCAAGATGATTATGAGCAAATTAATTTTAATAAATAGAAAACCAATTTAATTAGTAGAAATAAAATTATCCTAGATGAGTCTACTTGAGAGGAATCCTAGAAAATTATTAGATCCTAAAAATGTTTGTTTTATGACTTATTAGAAATTAATTACATGAATCACCAATAAATTTGTTGCGACCTTGTTATGCTTGCAATTGGGATGAAATTTGGGCACAATGCAGAACACACTAATATCTATCTAATGTAATTTTGTGGGAATTGTTGGACTAAATATTGTTTAATATCAATGGAAGAGCATGAAGTGGGAAAAATATACTCTTTTCCATGAAAATAATTATATTAAATAAATCACAACTCATGAAAATTTAATCAAATATCCACAATGATCAGATTAAGTAGTTCTACAATGAGTAATTTTTAAAATGATAAAATAATGCGAAAATGATGTTTACATTATAAGACAAATGCATAGTTCTAAATATAAAACAGAAAAGAAATAAAAATAGCACAATAAATGCGCTTCTTTAATTTTCGTCTAGTCACGTGTGGGGCGCATGCTCTGGTCGGCAGGGGTGTTGGCGCAAATCTCAAGAAGATTTGGGGATTCACGCAATTTTTCAATTAATACATGTAGGGAACATGCCGGTTGGGGGACAAGCCTTCCTATGAATGCAGAGCTTGCGGGGGACACGGGCGAAATTTCCCCCACCCTCACGTTCTCTGCACGTGAGGAGGGGATGAGGTTAAGGGGCAGGCGGATATTCAGGAGATGTGCGGGTGCACGCGGTGAGGCTCGAAGGCGGCGACGAGCGGCCTCGCATGACTTGTGTGTGAGGGCGTGCTGCCAGCGCAGAGGTGAATTCGCGGTGGCGAAGAACTAGCTGGGGTCGTCTGACGACTGTAACGGTGGACGTCGGGACCTTCGTCCAAAGGTGGAAGCAGGGCGGTTGGCGGACCTAGTGATGAGCTCAAGCACACAGCTTGGCGAGGAGGTTGCGGCTGGGTGACTCGCAGTCGATAGGACGACCAGGGGGTGCGGTCATGACGAAGGTGGTGCAACGACGGGATGGAGGTTTCGTGCGAGGCCTGGGATGAGGAGGGCTCTTAGAGCCAACGAACAACGGAGGTGAAGCACCTCTGCTGCTGAGTAGTCGTGGAAGAGAGGTCAGCCCCTGGCACAGTGGTTCTGTTGTTCACTTCTGTTAAAGGGAGATACTAGGATGCATTATGAGAGGCCCAAGGGTTCTCTTATATAGGAGAGGAACCCTTGGGTAAATTAAAAAAAAATATAAATAAGGAAAAAGGAAATTACATAAAAGGGTATACTAAAAATAGTAATTATCTCAACACTCCCCCTCAAGCTGGAGTGTAGATGTCAATAAGGCTCAGCTTGGAACAACATCTCTGATAAGGTCCTCTTGCTAGAGCCTTTGTAAGTATATCTGTTGTCTGGTCTCCAGAACTGACATGCGTAGTAGTGATAATACCTTTTGGTATCATGTCACGAGTGTAGCGACAATCAACCTCTATGTGCTTCATCCATTCATGAAAGGCTGGGTTATTTGCAATGAAGAGAGAATCTTGATTATCACATTGGAGGTGCATGGGAAGAGGTACTTCTATGGTCAGGTCAGTGAGAACAGATCTGACCCACTTCATCTCTGTACTAGCTTGTGCTATGGCCCTGTATTCTGATTCAACACTTGATCTAGCAATCACAGTCTGCTTCTTACTCTTCCATGAAATTAGAGAGTTCCCTATGAACACAGCAAATCCAGACGTAGACTTTCTATCCTTTGGACACCCAGCATAGTCTGCATCTGTGTATGCTGTCACTGAGAGAGATGTGCCTCTGCTGAAAAGAAGTCCAGTATCAGGTGAAGTCTTCAAGTATCTCAGAATCATATGGACTGCATCCATATGTGCTTGTCTGGGCTGCTCCATGAACTGACTAACTTTGCTAACCACAAATGCTATGTCAGGCCTGGTAATAGTTACATATAATAGCTTGGCAACAAGCTCTCTGTATCTTTTCTTATCGACCTCCTCAGTATCATTGTCATAGAACTTCATGCTTGGGTCAAGTGGAGTAGTGGCAGGTCTACAATCTGCCATGCCGATTTCTGAAAGAAGATCTATAACATATTTTCTTTGGGTCATTACAGGACCCTGTTGATTCCTGGCAAACTCTATTCCAAGGAAGTAACGTAAATGTCCAAGGTCATTGGTCACAAACTGTTGACCTAGGAAGTCCTTGGCATCCTGAATACCCTGCTCGTCATCTCCTGTAATAATAATGTCATCAACATAAACAAGAATGACTGTAACACCTCTCTGAGTCTTTTGTATGAACAAGGAGTGATCAGCAATTGATCTTGCAAACACTTGCTGCTCTATCAAGTCCAAGAGCTTTTGGAACCATGCTCTTGGGCTTTGCCTGAGGCCATAGATAGCCTTATGTAACCTGCAAACCTTCTGACACTACCCCTCAGCAGCAAACCCAGGTGGCTGCTGCATGTAGACCTCCTCTTTTAGGTCACCATAGAGAAATGCATTCTTCACATCAAGCTGGTAAAGAGGCCAATCTCGTGTTACAGCAACAGCAAGGAGAATGCATAGAGTAGAATGTCTGGCAACTGGAGAGAAAGTATCATGATAGTCCACCCCATATGTCTGGGAAAATCCTCGTGCTACAAGTCTCGCCTTATAGCGATCCACACTGCCATCCGCATGATGTTTCACAGTGAACACCCATTTGCAACCCACGACTGATGCATCAATAGGGGCAGAAACAAGACTCTACGTACCACGTGATTGAAGCGCATCCATCTCCTCCTCCATGGCTAACCTCCACTGACTATCTTTGAGAGCCTCCTGATATGTCTTTGCTATCTGCACAGCTGATAGTGCTAGCGTAAATCTCCTGAAATCCTCTGACAACCTGCTCAAAGAAGTTTGGGCTACAATAGGGTAAGTAGCACACGCCCGTTTATGCTTTCGCGGAGCAATTGGTACGTCAAGATCATCTGCTACATCTTGGGCCTGTATATTTCCCTCTTGAGAGGATGCCTGCTCCTCTTCTTGTACGGTTAACTCAGTAGTGCCATCAGTAGAAATAATATGCTCATTACATACCTGAGGCCTGCTGGATGATGGGCAAGGCCTGTGAGCATGGCGAACAGAGCGAGGTCTGCAAGGAACAACATGAGGTAAGAACTGAACCAATGGGGGTGGTGGCGGCGGAGGTGGTGGTGGTGGTGGCGGAGGAGGTGGTGGCGATGGAGGAGGTGAAGAACTAACTGTAAGAGGTGGTGGCATGTATATCTCACCGTCGGAGTCAGATGGAGTAAGTCTATCACCTGTAGGGAAAAATACATGACTGACTCAAAGAACGCAACGTCAACACTAACAAAATATTTTTGGCTCAGTGGATCAAAACAGCGATACCCCTATTGGATACGAGAGTAGCCGGCAAATACACACTTGACAACTCTAGGAGAGAGCTTGTCACGCCCTGGAGAGACATCATGAACAAATGCAACAAATCCAAACACACGAGGTGTAAGAGAGAAGAGATCCTTCTCGGAAAACGCAATCAAGTATGGAATCTTCTCTCCTAACACGGATGAGGGCATACGATTTACCTGATAGCAAGCAGTAATGACAGCATCACCCCAGTAAGAATGAGGAGCACGACTCTATATCAACAATGTTCTGGTTACATCAAGTAAGTGACAGTGTTTGCGCTCGGCAACACCGTTCTGCTGGGAAGTGTAGACACATGAGGTATGGTGTACAATGCCATGGGATCGAAGGAACTCGGAAAGATGTAAGGTGCAAAAATCCAAGGCATTGTCAGAACAAATATACTTGACATTGGCAGAAAAAATATTCTTTATTTCACTAATAAATTACTTGATAGTGGATCCAGCCTCAGACTTATTTTTTAATAAGAAGACCCAAGAAAGTCTAGAAAAATCATCGACAGCTACAAGATAAAAATGGTGTCCTTGGAGATCATGAACACGACGAGGACCCCAAATGTCTAAATGAAGGAGCTCAAATAACTGAGAACTGCTCCGACTCTGACGGGATGGAAAAGATGAACGGTGATGCTTCCCATGTTGGCATGCTTCACATTGAAAGGAGGATCTCTTAGAAATCTGAGGGAAAACATGACATAACTTCTGTA
Organism: Ottelia alismoides; assembly: GCA_037367405.1. Classification (NCBI taxonomy): domain Eukaryota; kingdom Viridiplantae; phylum Streptophyta; class Magnoliopsida; order Alismatales; family Hydrocharitaceae; genus Ottelia; species Ottelia alismoides. The sequence goes on from JAZKJV010006372.1 coordinate 469,007, forward strand.
GAGGAAGGTGTCCAAACCTAAGATGCCACAATTAAGGAGAGACAGGTCCAGTAGGTATAATAAGAACAATAGCATGAGGAGGTTGGACCAGTCTGTAGAGTCCCCGCTGCTCACGGCCACTTCCAATCACCCTGCCCGTGAGTATGTCCTGAAACACAAGAGATGAAGGGTCAAAGATGGCACGACAATGTAGATCCTTAGTGATCTGACTAATAGAAAGTAAATTCATTTGAAACACGAGAGCATATAAAACATTTTTCAGATGCATGGACGGTGTCAACTGCACCTCCCCTTGTCCTGTAGCAGGTAAGTGGTCACCATTAGCAATGACAACCCATCTGCCGGGTGGTATAGCCCTGTAGGACTTCAGTTGTGTTCTGTCTCTACACAAGTGATGAGAAGCACCAGAGTCCATAATCCATTCTGTCATGTCTGTATTCGTACTACCCGTAAAGGCATAGGTGATACCTGAGGAGCTCGAAGAGGCTCTGGCTGCTGTAGCAGTATCTGTGGTGGTGTCAGCACTAGTAGTCATGATCTCTCGAATGCGAGAGACAATATCATCTAGGTGTGGATCAACTTGTGGAGCTGAATTCTCTGACAACACAATCTGCTCTGCTGCTCGACCAGAAATAAGATATCTATGCTTCTGATAGCATGTATCCTTTTCATGTCCAGGCTTGCGGCAGTAGGTACAGGGGCCACGATGTCGTCCACCGCCTCTTCCTCGGGGTGTACGTCCTCTGGACTGGATCGCCCCACATCGACCACGAGAAGCGACCATTGTTGAGGAGTGCGAAGACGTAGATGTTGACGGGATAGTGAGCCGGCTGAGATGGCTATAGGCCTCCTCGATAGGGGGAATGTCTGCTCCAGTAAGAAGATGAGTACGTGCATCATCATATTCTTTATCAAGTCCAGCCATGAAAACTCCAACCATCGTGGAGTTCCTAAACGTCTTCTGTTGCTCAATAGACGTCGTGATGGGCATGTAGCTATGGAGTTTTTCAAACATGCCACGTAGCAAAGAGTAGTAAATATGCAAGGGGCGACCATTCTGCTTGGTGTTGTAGATATCAAACTGTAGTTGAAGGATTTTTGCTTCATTCTTCGCCTGTGCATAGGTGGAAGCCAAAGTGTCCCACATTGCCTTGGCAGTGGGCTGATTTAGTATATCGTTGGCTATCTTTGTAGAAAGGGTCCCACAAAGCCAAACACGTGCGTATGCATCATCTTGCTTCCAAGAAGCATTTGCTCCGGTCTTGTCCTCTGGCTCTGGATCTGTCAAGATGTTCTCCTTGTTGTTGCACTACATGAGGGTGAGGAACTGCATGGACCACAACTCATAGTTGGTCCCATCCATATTAACGATGGGAGCCGGACCCTTGAAGGTTTCGGACGAGAAGATGTCACCTTTGTTGTCTGACATATTGATAGCCAAATAACGACACTCGACCAGAGAATAGACCAATATAAATGAGTCTTACAGTTTCATAAGAAGGATTGGTTGAATGTGCAAAGTTATAAAACCATACTTTTTACTTCTGTTGTTGCCGACCTTCCACTAGCGAAGAGAATGGAGATAGCGATGAAGGCCCAGGTGGAGGAATGATGATGAGAATCAACCTTTGAAAGAGAACTCCCTCACAGTGCCCTTTCACGATTTTCGACTTGAGTACGCGTCCCTTATGCAACAAGGCCACTATCCAGACTCCCCTGACAAGGAGAATCGGGATTGTTTTTGTATTTAGACTCGGTGGAGTTCTCGATCATCACAAAGGAGAAGAACGGCGGCACGCCGCAAAGCAGATCAGGGTCGTACACAAGGGCTGGGGGCTGGGGATGTACGGGAGCTGGGCACGGGGGCGGGGTTCGGGGAGGTACAGGGACTGGGCAGAGGGAGGTACGGGGGTTGGGGGTGGGGGGGTGCGGCAGGGGCAACTAGCGCAGGTATGGGGGAGGGATTGGAAGGCGTGGTTGTAGGCGTGGTGGGAGGCGCGGGGGTAGGCGCAATGGGAGGCGCATGGAGGGCGCGGTGGGGGTGGTGGTGACGTGCAGGGAGGCGCAGGGGTGGGCGCGGGGGTAGGCATGGGGAGGCGATGGGGTAGGCGATGGGGAGGGCGTGGGAGGGGGGGTAGGCGATGGGGAAGTGCGGGCCGGGGGGGCCAGGGGGCGGCGGCGCTGTTGAGGGCGGTGCAGGGTTACGGGATAGGGTTAGGGAGGGGACATGTGTCAGGTTTGGGAGGGGGTAGGGTTAGGGATGATAAGGGAAATTCGGTCCTTTAGACCGCTGCTCCGATACCATGTTAAAGGGAGATACTGGGATGCATTATGAGAGGCCCAAGGGTTCTCTTATATAGGAGAAGAACCCTTGGGTAAATTACAAAAAATATAAATAAGAAAAGGAAATTACATAAAAGGGTATACTAAAAAATAGTAATCATGTCAACAACTTCTGCGATCTTCCTCTATGATGGAGCTGTAAATTGTGTAGAGATGGTTCTTCTTCCTCCTCCCAATGCTGCTGCGTGATGGAGACTAATATGGGGATTGAAGGTTGGTGCCTGGGGATGCGACTGCTGCAACTGAGATGGCTTCATCTCCAATGAAAATCAAGCCATTGATCTTCTACTCCACCACCTGCTAATGTCAAATAGGGAGCTTGAACCATTGGAGAGTCCAGTTGACATTGTGTTCATGCGATGGGGGATGTACGAGTGGAGTGGAGGTCCTATGCGGGATGGAGAAGATGGAGGACCCAGATTGATCTCGAGCTTATGCACAATTTGAATAAGATCGAAATGATAGGTATGACAGAGATGAGATGATGATGGGGATAATTGGAAATTAGCCTTTGAGCAAGAATGATTGCAGAAAGTAGTAGAGAACTACTGAAAAAGGAAGGGAATAAATAGAGAAGATGAATGTGGTTAGGGGATTACCTGAGATGGGTTTTCAACCCAATCAATTCTTAGGTTTTGGAGGGGATGAAGGTTGGTGCCTGGGGTTGCTGGAGACAAAGTCCAGCATGTCTTCGCTCGAGTGGCGCTTCTATGCAGCAAGCTTAGCAAGCTACGATGAAACTTGCAACGACAACAAAAACGTCACCAGATCACGCTTGAGATGGTGCCAGTCTTTGCTTGACTTGATCTCAACCTTGCTGTCACTTTGGTCAAGTTAGGAACTTGGGGCCTTTTCTCCTTAATTGGCGGATGAAGCAGATGAAGGGCGCGCGGGGACTCTTTATAGGCGGTTGCAGGGAAGAGATGGGGGGCGTGGGGAGTCAGGGAATCATGGAGAGAGTGGTGCAGGTGGTTGAGGCGTGGCCACGCAAGGCTCGGGATGAGGGAGACGTCGGCTACGGTTACGTGGAGAGATTGGACTACACCATGCAAGGAGAGGGTGAAGGATATGGTATAATCCTCAAGCGCATCACGGAAGTGTGAGCGTCGTATCGAATACGATGAAGAACGACTAGTCGAACTAGTTGTTCTATGCAGCAGAATTTAAAAAAATTTTCATGCGATGAAACCACATGATCCAAGAACGATTCTCGGATCGTTTCATCGCATGAAAAATATCTCGATCTCGTTAAGTCAACTCATTGACTCAACTAATCTGACACCTCCAAATCACTATTCTCATGCAAAGGACCTGCATCAAGAGGTCGGTCAGATATCAACCAAATGAGAAAGGATTGCCATCTCCTACTCATGCTATAGATCATCACTAAAGATTATTTGATGATGCTTGATGAGTCCTTTATCTAACTCCTTATATATTCATCCAACATCAGCCTCTTTGATTCAATCAATGAATAAACATCTGTATGATTATCATGTTGGCCATGGTACATAACCTTATTGTACAGGGAGACCTTATAGTGCATTAATTCATTCAATCTCAGAAAGGGAGTGAAAAATAATCAATAACTTTTATTGATAAATGATTAATTACAATAACATTTATTGCAGTGGTTCGCCTCAGGATCACATTGGTTGCGTTTTTCATGGAGAGGGAGAGGAGAGAGAAAAAAGAGTAATGGGGGAGAGAGGGAGTACGTGGGTTGCATGGAATAAGAGGGATGGTGGGAGAGAGAATAAGGGAGGAGAGAGAGAGAAGATGAGAGAGATAAGAGGAAAATATAAGAGAGGGAAGGGAGAAAAGGGATGCAACATGGTACACGGGAATGCGACTACATGGCGGACTAATAAAAAATAAATAAAATAGTTATAAATAAGTAAATAAATAATAATAATTAAAATAAAATTAAATAATTAATTAAAGTAAATATTTAAAAAATAATAATTAAAATAAATACTAAATAAAAATGACAATGTAATAAAAATAATAAAATAATAAAGTAAAATAAATATAAAAGATGGGGATGACACGTGGCGGCTCTAGGTGCTGCCATGTGTCACTCATAGAAAAATCAAAAATTAAATTAGAAAATAAAAAATAAAAAGAAATGACAAAAGGGATCAAATCAAAAAGTAGTCAACACAAAAGTTGATCGTCTTGACGAGATCTACAACTTTCGTGAAGGACCAAAAATAAAAAGAAGTGATTTGTATAAAAAGTATTTTTACAAAAGAAGTCATCTGTATAAAAAGTGTTTTTGTGGGTACCTTAAAGATATAAAATACCATATTTTTATATTTTGCAGATTTTTTGTCATTTTTAAATAATAGAAAAATCAAAATAAAAATAGAGAAAATATGAAACGAATATTTAAAATTTAATTTATTTTTTTGTATATTTAATAAATAAGAAAATAAAAGAATAATAAAGGGTAGTTTGGTCAATATGCATAATATACAATAGGGGCCCAAAACCCAACTTTCACATATGAACTATGATTTTTATAAACATGGTCTTTGTTTTAAAGGTCTTTTAATGTATATTACTTTAAAAGCAAGTAGACCGAAATCAAACACTGTAAAGGAGAGATATGTGTGTTATCGTCCATCTGTTTGAGAATTAGGTTTTGGGTTTTATTGGTCAAATTTACAAGTTAGTATTTTTTTGATTTTTTTCCTTTATTAGTGTTAATAATATATACATTATAGAGTTGATTTTATTGAATTTGGGGTTAGTATAAAGTGGATACAAATAGGTGAATTTGGCTAATATATACGTGAATATGTACAAGTGAATTTGGCTTCTTATTTAATGGAAATATGCATGCTTAAAATGCGAACATTAATTCTAAATGCATGAATGAGAGTAATGCACAATAAATGGAGATATGCATCTAATTAATCGGGAACAAAGCTCTATATTTGACTTTTAGAGTGATGAATCACAGATTCATCACTGCATCACACCAATTTTGAAGCTCTTTCATGACAACCTCCTGAAGGTTCAGATTCAGTATTCTTTGAAATTTGTGGGAGGGTTTGCTGTCATCCTCACAGAAAATGTGATGCGAGCAAAGTGATGGATTGATCCCATGGAGATCCGAGATTTTCCAACCTATCGCCTTGCGGTTACATTCAAGAACCTCCATGAGACGGGATTCTTGGTTTGCGATCAGGTGTGCATTGATAATGATCAGGTACATCTTTGGCTCACCCGCAAGGAATGTGTATTTCATGTTGGAGGGAAATGGTAGCTCGGGCGGAGTGGGAACTGCTTCATTGGTGACTTCAGAAATGATTGTAGTGGTTGTTCTTTCAACTGTTCAATGTCTACCTCTGACTGTTCAAGCTAATTTTTCAAAAATTCAGAAAAATTATTAATCAGATCAACATTATTGCAGAATTCATCAATGATCCGATCTTGGTCTTGCAAGCTCATTGTTCACACGGAATGTTCTTCAAACACATTAGGCCATCAACATAAATCTCATCCTCATTGATTAGGGGAATTTAACTACGTGCTCCCCTCCTTCCTCGGTGCAAGGGAAGTTGTGGATCTCTATGTTGTCTAGGAAAAGATATGTATATTGGAATTCCTTCAAAAAATAGTAGCCTTCAGGACATTTGATTTCACACACACTCACGACAGATGTTCCCACTGTAGGCTTAGGCTCGGAAACGGTCTCTATCTTCACTTTGTCATTGTTGGAGCTGAAGGTGATCTCTCCAGTGTCGTAGTTTACTAGTTCTCTGGCTATTCATAGGAACAATCGGTCGAGGATTATAAGGGTGTGAAGCAGAGGTGTGGAGACGTCCATGTCCAATATGACAAAGTCAACAGGGAACTGAATCCCTTGAATAGTTACGACTACGTCCTCCAACATGCCTCTAAGCTGCTTGTCGGATTTGTCTGCAAATAACAGAATCATCTTTGTTGGTGTGAGAAGTTCTAATCTAAATTTTGTAAGTAATGAAGCTGTCATCGGATTGACATAGGACTTGCTATTGAACAATGTGTGTTCAAACTCTTGGTTGAACGTATGACAACGAATGAGTGGCGCTCCCTTATCTCTTTTTTTGTTCGGGAGATTGTTGATGGCATTAACGTTGGCCATGGTGAGAATGTGCTTTTCATTCTTGCCACCTTGGCTTCTTGGATTGTGGGGGTGAGGTTGATTCCTCATTGTACATGCATCTTTAAATCCTTTCTTCACAGTATGCTTGTATTCAAGAGCTTTCATGAGAGGCATATTCCAGACCAAATTTTGAATAACTTCCATATTTGCGGGAACTGACAAAGTACTTTTCAAATTTTTGATTTTTTTGCATTTTTCATTTTTTCTGGAAAAGGAATATTTACATTATCATTCAAAATTTTGTCCATATCATGGTGTACATGTTGATGGTGTAAATGTACAAAATCATCTACAATCTGTTGACCAAAAAATGTTGGCTCGGCTTCCTTGACTGACTTTGGATTTGTTGCATGTGGGGACTTCTCCAAGGTAGGTGTTGGGTCTACTACACGTGCGGGCGACTCCAAGACAAGGCCCTGTATTGGATGGATCATTTGGGGAAGGTAGTAACGACTTTTGAGGAGCTGAAGTATGCATTTCTTCACAAATTTTATCCTCTCGGTCGCTTCAATCAGATGCACACCCACATCTCTGGTTTCATCCACCAGACCCACGAGACGATACACGAAGCATGGGAATGGTTCAAAGATCTGCAAGAGAAGTGTCCTCACCATGACATTCCAAAGACTAGTCTTGTCCAACACTTCTTCGATAGGATGACACTTGAGAGCCAAAAGCTCATGATGTTGCTTTGGTGATCACATTTTAACAAAGATGAGGATGTCGTCTGGGACCTTGCATTTTAACAAAGCTTTACAAATAATTATTGTGTGAGGGTTAATTGTTGTTTGACCCCAGGCTTTGCTAGTGGTCACCTCAGCAACAACATATCTTCGCTTCTGTGAGGATATAATTTTATACCCTTGCAAAATCCGAGTCAACAAACAGAACCATTATCTAAGTTTAGGGTCATAAAATCCCTTTGGCATTTTATTCTTTTTCTTTTCTTTTCTTTATTATTTTATTTTGGCTTTAAAAAATGTATTTTATGCAGTATTTATACAATAATGAATGTTAATTTGTGCAAAATAAGGATATTTATATGCATTTAGCAACGGTTTAAAGGCAAAAATGAAAGAATAAAGGTGATAAAATGTGGATTCATCACCTATCAGTCAGGGATTTCAATACATCCTACTTTCCATGGATTATGTTAGTTGTTGGGTGGAGGGGATCCCCACACGAGCCGCTGATAGTCGTACGATTTGTTCCTTTCTCAAGGAAAACATTATTGGGTGGCTCAAGATACCCAAGATACTCATTTCATATGGGGGAAGCTGTTTCATCAATCAAGAGGTTAGAAAGTTAGTTAAGGAGTACGCCATTGAGCATCGTGTTGTGTCTCCTTACCACCCACAGACTAACAGCTTGACAGAGATTTCAAATAGGGAGATCAAGACAATACTTCAAAAACTTGTATGTCCAGATAGGAAGAACTGGTCCCATATGTTCGACTCAGTTCTAGGGGCTTATCAGACGACATACAAGTCTCCATTGGGCATGTCTCCCTAAAGATTGGTCGATGGAAAGCCTTGCCACTTACCAGTTGAGATGATTCACAAATCTTTATGGGCACTCCATGTACGCAATTTGGATTATGACATAACATGTCAGAGTAGAAAAGTTGATCTGAATAGATTGCTGGAATCCCGAGTTTTTGCCTATGACAACTCACTCATGTATAAGGAAAAAGTCAAGCATTGACATTATACAACTATTAGGAGAAAGACTTTCGTCGTTGATCAGAAAGTATGGTTGTTTGATAAGAAATTGAAGTTTTTTCCTGAGAAACTCAAAAGCAAATGGTCATGACCGTTTATTGGTAGAGCTGTGCGTGGCGATGGTAGTATTGTCAGATCTAGGTTGTCATCTGATGTACAACCATTTGTTGTGAACGGACAGTTGCTGAAGCCATATCTAGATCATGATAAATTCTTATCCATGGTTGATTCTATCCATTTGGTATCAAATGATGGTCCTTTGACATCTTCTATGTTTGATACATGAGCTGATATTCTTTTGTATATATCCATACTTTTTATTCTTTTTTTCTTCCGTTTTTATCATTCACCTCTTTTCCATGTGTGTGCTATACTTAGGATGTACTATATCCTAAGTATAGGAGAGGTGAAAGACTTGAGGTGGTTTTTTTCATTCTATTTCATCACTCTTGTCTATGCCTATATTAAGGGATCCTTTACCCTGAGTATATGGGGAGTGATGTCGTTCATTTCGGTCTTCTTCTATTCTATCGCTCGTCCTTCAACTAGTTATATTCTTTTTCTATACTTAGGGATCTTTTACCCTAAGTATAGGGAATGACAAGTCAAGTTATTGGGTTTGTATATTATTTTCCTCGATCTTCCCCATTTGTACAATCTCTATACATAGAATTATTTGATCCTAAGTATAGGTGGGATCACCGACTTCTCTTCTTTTTACTCTTTATTCATTGTTTTATAGATTCTTTCCACTTTTTTATACTTAACACGAGTTATATCTTCCTTTATCGCTTCTTGGTCACTATGAGGACATAGTTTAAACTAAGTATAGGGAGGGTCGTATATATTATATATATACTTTAGCCATAACTCATACTTTTTTGTCCAATAATATGGCTAATAAACTAGAATAAAAATGTTGTAAAAACTTTGCAAAAATACTTTGGAAAAAGTTTTAAAAATAGTTTTGTAAAATATTTGTAAAATCTTGTATGAAATGTGTATAATCTTGTATAGATGTTTGTACAAAATTCTTTGCAAAGTTGTACAAAATCCTTGTAAAATTATTGTAAATATGCATACTTATCTCTTTAGAGACTCCATAAAATATATAAGTTACCATCCATTAAAATTTGCAAAACTCTTTGAAAAAATTTTCAAAAATATTTGTCTTTTCTTTTGTTTTTATTTATTTTCCTTAAAAAATGTTTTTATATAGTTATTGCATTTTTCATAATAAAATTGATGACTAAACTCGTCTGGAATAAAATTGAAGAATGGAGCTTGGTTAAGATCTTAATCCACTTAATTTCAGAGGAGTCTTATAGGAATTGGAGTTGAGAATTTTTAGGTCTTGCGACTTAATTCATTGAGTCTATAAGACTATGTTCACATGTCATGTTGATTTGTCTAAGTAGAATATTTCATACACACGCATGGTTCTTTTATACAGTGACCTAACTTGGGCAAGCACTTTACACGTAGCTCTTCACTGATGAGGTGGTGTGGGTTGGAATCCTCTGGCAAGAGACGCACACGAATGGAAACATATGTAATCACCTTGAGTGGCCAGTGTGCCCCAACCTATTCTAGTGGCATGGACATCTAAAGACGAGAACTGTGGGATAAAGTAAAGCTTCGGATGGGGGATCGTCTGTGTCTAACCGCTATAATCAGAGGAGAGAGTCGCACACCCCACACAAGGTGGGAAAGAAGTCGCTGAATTGACCTCTCATAAAGACCAAGCAATTAAGACAACAATCAACCCACACAATAGTGAAATCAAGCAATCAAGAATAAGTATGCGAATCTAAATTCATTATACCAAACACAAAAGTGTATAGTGGACGAACAAGTAGGGGTCGAACATAGGAAGGAAAAGGAGGTAGCAAGGAATATTATTTATAAGTAAATAATATGTATGCATGTATACGTATGCACAATATCAATCAAGGTGTGTGCGAGTTTTAATTAAATCAAATAATTCTCTTTATATATATATTATTTAACTTTTATAATTTTTATTTTTTGTATACTTTTTTTATTTTTAATTTCTTTTCTTTTTAATATATAACGTGGACATAAACAACTATATATACATGTATATATAAGATGGGGTAATATAATTATAAATACAATTAAAAATAATTAAAATTTGCGGAATAAAATATTTTTATACTTTTTATATTTTGCTAATGTTTTTGTGATTTTCCAAGATTTTTTTACTAATATTTAGGTATTTCTTGAAGTCCAAAATACACAAAATTAGGGACTTTTTAATTAGGATGAATTGTTTTGGAATTTTAAAATACTATATAGAGTTGAACTTTTCCAAAACTGTTTTGAATAAATAATATATATTATAGAGAAAATTCTGAGATATAAGTAAATATTTTTGATTTTTTAAATTATTTTTTATAATTTTTATAAAGATTTTGGAGATTTTTAATTTTCAATGATTTTCTTTTTCTATTTTAAGGATTTTTGGTCTGAAGCTAGAAAATACAATATTGAACAAATATTGATTTTTTCCAAAATTTTTAAACATGATTTATATTTCTTGAATTTTTTAAGCAAACAGAAAACAAAACATTATTTTTTAATTTTTAATAAATAGGAAATATGCCTAAAATTAAAAACTATATATATATATATATTGGAAGTTATGCAAAGAGGCACATTCACTTATTTTTTTCTTGGTTTTCGGAGCACGGATGATATTGTTAGAAAACAGAAAACAAACACAAAAACTAATTGAACCTCAACCAACGAAAGAAAGCAGACCAAGTCAACGGATCCCACCTGCATATCAGAATCGGATCCTCATCCCGTGAAAGTGGACAAAGTGCAATAGTATGCCCGCCTCTATTCCTACCCTTCTTCCTTAAGCGGGTGGAAGACTTCTGATCTTTGTAACTAAAATAAAAGGCATGGAATAATAAGCAAAATACCCAAAAGTTTGTATTAATATTTGAATTTTTTAAAATCAAACGACAATTACAAAAACCACAAGGGTGTCACTGCAAAATGTCTAGCTCACGTTGGGGGCCACATGAGCAGAGCTAGCAATTACCTAAATGTAATATCAACAAAGCTCAGGGTTCCCTTGCAATTTTTTACACAAAAAGCGTATGAGAGCACGTGCCTGGTAGGGATTAAATAGTAAATAATTTAAAATCTAGGGTCCCAAGTGCAAAATAACTAAAAATTATTACAGTTAAAGAAATATTAATAGACAAAACTTTAAATACAAAATGGTAAAGGGGCCTCTGTGAAATTTACCCAATATCAGGAGGAAGGGAACAATCCAGGATGTGCAACGTCACTCCACTTATCACGATCCGATGGCTGGCCCGAACTTCTCGATCCGACAGTTCAGAGCAGTGGAGGATGAACACAAAAGAACTCCATGTCACCCTCACTTCAATTATCAATTCCGTCCATCTTCAGCCACGTCCTTACCGATATGTGCAAAAGGTCCTCGGGGCTCCTCCGCGTCAGCACACGACTTCAGAATGACCTCCAAACCCCGCAATAGGAATCTGGAGGTGGTTCGTTCTCGCGCGACCTGGAGATGGTTCTGAGGGTCGAATCCACCCTCCAGGTGTTCTTTGAAGCTCAATAACTGCACCAAAGGCTTAGGTGGCTCGAGGTGAAGATCCTCAGCCCAAAAAGAGTAGCTTGGGCTACGTAGGGTGGTCTGGTGGTGAAGATTAGGCGGAGGCAGCAAAGTGAGCTCCGATTCGCTTCGAATTAGGGTGATTCGAAGGGGAAAATGGTCGGGTAATATGGAGAATGGGATGGGGGATGGAATGGAATGATTGGAGAGTCGAGGAACTGATTAGACCACAATGGGATTGGCCTAGACCTCAAGCTCCAGGTGAGCTAGAGATTCAGATTATATCTAAATCTACCGATCTACACTAAAAACTAAGAATGGAATGGAAAATTACACTAAATATATTACCTAAGAATGACAAAAAATGGGCATCGAATGGTTGAAACACTAGGAGGCAAAACCACTGGGTAGAGCTCCAACGATGATTGGATACAACTCCTCCCATACTCTCCTCGCTGCAGATCGGTAGCAATCGTGGGCTGTCACCACGGTGGAGCTCCAAGACCAGATCTGAGGGGATAAAGCTTATGAAAAAAGGGATCAAGCTGGGCAAGGAGGCTGGAGGCTCATTTTTATAAGTTGCAGAATGCGGTCTCTTCGATCAAAGATAACAACTGAATCCAGGGCATTAAATTAAATCTTTGTCCATGATGTGATTTAGGGGAGTTCAATCTCTAGAAATCAAGCGACACACCATGGTAGAGCATCATGAAATCGATAGGAAAAAGGATCAAAACCTTGTTTCTGATAAATACACAACCAAGGAAGAGAGAACTGGGAGTGTTGACTGGGGTTAACACGAGGAAGCTACTGGTTGGTCCACTTGGATCAACCAGGAAAAGATAATAACAAATTCGTTATAAATTAGATATTAACTAATAAATGAATTAATTAAATTTTGGGTATAAAATAAAAAATATTTGTTATTTTATGTAGTATTTAATTTCTATTTCTATTTATTTTTATGAGGTGATTTATTACGAGTTAATATTTATAAGTAAATCATAGGTATATTTACCTATATATTGTATATTTTATTTTTATTTTTATTTTGTAATTTATCATTTTATTCACATAATTTATATATTTATAACTTATTTAGATACACTTAAATATATTTTTATTTTATCTTTCTAAAAGTTATTTGCATATGTAAGTAAATAGACGTATTTATTATATAGGTATATATAGGTAATTCATCTATGTATTCTATATAATTTATTTATTTTGATTTATTCTTAATGATTTTATTTTATCTTAATAATGTACATATACTATAAATATTATTTACAAAATAATAAAAATATAAAATTATGAAAAATGTAAAGAATAAATAAAATGAATATTTTATTTAGGTATATTGTACAATAGGGGTCTAAAACCTAACTTTTGCATATTAGCTCCAAATTAAAGGAAACCACCTTCATTAAATAGTTGTTAAAAGTTATATACAATTAAAGTGATTTTGGTGAATTTTGCATTCATATGGAGGAGACACAGTCTATGCAGTTTGGATTTTGAGTTTTATTCTGAGTGTAGAATGTACACTATATATTATTTTTATATGACATCAATTTTGTATTTTTCTATATATTTTTATTTACAACTTTCATTACAAAGTTTATTTATTTGAGATAAAAAATAATGAAGAATAAAATAGGTCCCAAAAATGCATTATTGAGGAATAAAAAACAATGTTTTTATTGTGTTTATTGGCCCTTATCTCCCCTTACTTTATTCCTTGTCGAACCAGTCATCATAATGCGTAAGTCTCGGGGTTTAGGGTCATAAAATACCTTTGGTATTATATTTCTTTTTCTTTTCTTTTCTTTATTCTTTATTTTGGCTTTAAAACAGTCTTTTATGTAATATTTACACAATAACTAGTAGATGTTAATTTATGCAAAATAATGCTATTTACATTCATATAGCTAGGGTTTAAAAGTCACAATGAAAGAATAAAGGTGATGAAATGGAGATTCATCATCCCCCTATACTTGCCTTTGCTAGTCCCTAGCAAACACTTATGTCTATAAGTTCAGAAAAGAAAATAAAGAAAAGATAAAGAATTAAAGTGGATTGATTTTAACTCTTAAACTTGCCTTCACAAAATCAAAGTTTGATGCTTTAGTCGGACATTTGGACGATTAAGTTTGGTCGGAACCTTATTGAGAACCGGATTTGAAACCCACAACCTTTGAACTCCACAAAACCCTACCCAAGTCTCCTCAAAAAGTCAGGTCAAAACACTTCGATGTCATACATAGTCCCTTATGATAGTGAGTCTATCTTGTACAATGTGTGTGATATGTACCTCCTCTCGGTTAAAGAGGTAAAAGTCGTCTTCTCCAACATGGTGACCCTAATTACCCAATCTAGCAACTTTTTCCTCGAGAAGTGGGGTATTCCCTTCTAAGTTCAAGTACAACCAGCTCAAGAAGAGGAGGTGGAGAGAAGAATGAATGGCATATAGTGTAGCTACCAATCTTATGATGTTTTACTTGTGTAGCCAAGTCACCCGGCTGCAGGCTCACATACATTTGACTTTGAAGCTCAGCTTGCTTATTGGCAAGATACATGCTATACAACAACATTTACATATGGACCTTTTCTGCTTGAGCTAGTAGACTATCCCTCTTTTGAAGCCTTATTGCAACCCACGTCTTCTGTCATTAGACCTCATGGCTACTAGATCGGGTACAATGGCCACAAATGTGTGACTTCTGATGTTTCCATTGGCTTGTGTCTTTTGCCGGCAATTCCAGTCCTCAAACACTTTAATTGACGTGAGCAAAGTGTAAGGTGCAGGCATGCAAGCTAGGTCTATATCAACAAGAGTCATGAGTGTGTTCCGAAATATTCTACTTAGGAAGTCAAGACGACATTGAACTAAGTCTCAAGGTCTCAAAGAATTAAGTCTATCAGACCTGAAGTGTCTCAATTCTAATTCCTATAAGGTTCCTGTGATTAAGTGGATTAAGGTCCAACCAAGCTCCAACTTTGAATTTTACTTAGACTACTTCAATTATCAACATCAATCCGAACAATGCAAATGCTATGTACAATGCAAGGAAAAATTTTTTGTAATGCAATTTTCTGGTTTTGAACTTTTTATGGGTTGAAAAAGTTTCGCAATTTTTTATGCAATTTTTGAAAATATTTTGCAAATATTTTTGGGCTTTTTAAATTTGCTATTTTTTATATATTTTTTATTTTGCATTTTTTAGGGATTTTTCAAAAATGAAAGAAATATGTGCAAATATTTACACAATAGTACATCTTGTTATTTACAAGAATTGGGGATTTAGGATTTATACATGGTATTTACAATTTTGTAAAGACTTTTATTTATTTGGATTATGTACATGGCTCTCAAAATAATTTAAACATATTTTTGCAAACATTTTGAAAACTTTATTTTTCAAACTCATTTGACAAATAATTTTGACAAACATTAACAAAATTTGAAAATCCTTTTGCAAAGATTTTTCAAACAATATGTATAGATTTTTCAAAATAGTTTTGTAACAATTTTCCAAACAATTTGCAATAGATTTTCAAAATATTTTATTCAAAGAAAGAAAAGAAATTTTTACAAATAAGAAATTTTTACAAAGATTGAAAACATTTTACAAAACATTTTCCAAATAGTTTTCAAAAGATTTTTCAAGAAGATTTTCCAACCACTTTTCAAACATTTTGCAAAATATTGTGTCCTGATTTATTAATATTTATATACAAAGAATTGCATGTGTATTAATATTTTATTAATTAGTCATAATATTTAAAATACAAAAGTATGAGTTATGGATAAAGTATATACAATGTATATACGACCCCATATACTTAGCTTGAGCTGTGTCCTCATAGATAAGAGAGAAAAGAGAAGACATAAATCATGCTGAGTTTATAGACGAGCCTATGCTAAAACCACTAAAGAAGAATGAATCAATGAATGAAAAGTCAACCATCCCCCCCATACTTTGGATGAAATAGTCCTAAGTATAGCAGGCAATACAAATGGCAGGGAGGCTCGAGGGTGGGAATAAATAAATGAACGGCCCGTCCTGTCTCCCTCTATACTTAGGGTAAAAATATCCCTAAGTATAGAGAGAATGTCAAAAGTTGAGGAGACATGCAAGGGGATTAAATAATGAGCACCCGTATACACTCGTCCCCCCTAAACTTAGGATGAAGCATATCCTAAGAATAACAATGATGAATGGCATGAACGAATCTTACGGAAGAGTGAAAGAATTAAAAATGTAAAGAAGAAAAAAAGAAGATGATCAACTAGTCAAAAATGTTTTTGATCGCTTTGTCTGAATCTATAGATGCTGAGGCTGGAAGTTCTACATCGTAGGCCACCTGAATGGAGTTAACCACGAACATGAAGGTTCATGCTCCAGATAAGGCTTCAGAAGCTGTTCGTTGATGATGAATGGTTGTTCATCAACTGAAAATCCAGATACAACCATGCTTCCATTGTCATGTACATGCTTCACTACAAACAACCGTGTCCACTTGCTTTTCAACTTCCCATAGAAAAGTTTTAACTTTGCATCAAACAACCAAGCTTTCTGACCCAGCTCGAAGGTCTTGCATTGGATGTGCTTGTCGTGCCACTTCTTGACCTTCTCCTTGTACATAAGACCGTTGTCGTATGCATAGTCATGAAATTCGAGCAGTCTGTTAAGATCTTGCTTTCTTTTCTTCACAGCTTTCCTCTAGTCTAAATTGTAGATGTTAATCACCGATAAAATTTTGAATCCGATCGAAGGGAAAAAGGCAAGGCTTGACGTATACCAGGCTGTAAGAAGACATTCCTAGATTAGACTTGTACGTAGTTCGATAGGCCCAGAGAACCGAGTTGAGCAGTTAAGGCCAATTCTTTCTACATGGGATGTACACGTTTCTGAGGAATAGTTTTCATATCCCAATTCGAGCATTCGGCCAAGCCATTAGATTGTGGGTGGTATGGAGAGGCTACTCGATGTTCAATTCAGTATTCTTGAGTAAGCTTCTTCACATCTCTGCTGATAATATGGCTACCCTCATATGATATGAGAAAATTGGGGCTCTCGAACCATGTAATGATGTTTTCTTTCAAAAATCGACAGATGGTGCGACTGTCGGTGGTTCAGATAGGGATAGCCTCCACTTAATGACTCACATAGTCGACAGTAAGGAGAATACATTCATAGACCTGATTGTTTGAAAATAGGCCCATGAAGTCAATGTCCCATGCATCGAACACATCTAAAATCTGGATATATTTCAGGAGCATTGTGTCTCTTATTCAAATTATTCCACCCATTTTTCTGATAATCAGTGCATCCCTTCACAAAGTCTTCTGCATCTTTGAATAAGGTTGGACACCAAAGGCCACATTGTAATACTTTTGCAGTTGTTTGTCTTCCAGAGAGGTATCCTCCTGATTCTCGGGCATGGCAATGCTCAAGGACACCATGAACTTCCTCTTGAGGAACACACCTCCTCCAGATGCAATCTGCATCCTCATGAAAGAGATATGGATCCTCCCTCTAATAAAAATAAATTGATTAATCACATATTTATCATCGTTAAATAGTATTATTATCTCTCTTGCTTAAGTAAATTAACAAAGATTCAGTAACAATTAACATTATTATTATGTTATGTGTTGTAAATAATTAATTCTAATTATACTATATTTTATAATCTTATAATGTGCTATTATTTTATGCAATTCTTTATCATTAAAAATCAAACAAAAATTACAATAATACTGTACATTATTTATTTTACTTAAAATATAAAATAAAAATCACTAAATTGAGAAAAGTAATTAAAAGAAAAATGTTTTCATTTGTTTTAATTACTTTTAGATTATTAACTATGTATATATGTCCAAAAATCTCGTTGACTTCTAAATGACTTATAGATCTCATCGAGATCTACAACTTTCATGTTTTCCATTTTTCTAATTCATCCTCTTTCTATTTCTTTTTTATTTTATAAATCTTTATTTGATTTATAATTATTCTATTAGGTAACATGGCACCATTTGAGCGCACCACATGGCCGTCCCTTCTTTCTCTAGCGCTTTCATCTCCAGTCATTGGATATCTAATGAGATCCAATCCTAGTTGTTAAGCTTGTGCCCTGATCTGCACTGCTTGATTTGATCTCTGGTTGCATCGTAACCATCCCTCTGTGCCCAATTGCTAGCAGTCTGATTGCATGATTTGCTGGTTGTGGCATCTCCTCCAAACTCTAGCCATCCCCCTTTACGCGTAGAAACTTCAACCAACTGCCTATCTTCCTCGTATTTTCCCTCTATCGTCAACTACCCTCTCAGCTAACATTCGACACCAATCAATAACTCTAATTCCATTTATCTCGCGCAACCTTTCATTCCCAACTTCTTATAAACTATGTTTACCGGTGAGTGATTAAACTCCTCGTAAAACCACATGAACCATCTCACCCTCTGCCTTCAAATAAGCCATCTTCACTTGAATTAATGTCGATCTGCCACTTGGTGAGCCAATCCCCTAGCCTCTCCACCTTCTAGTGACAGTGAGAAGGTCTCGAGTCGAGTAACTACATAGGACTTGGATCATGTGAGATCCACAGGTTTCGCCTCATGCTGTAGCATTCATCTGTACTACTAGAGCTTCCACTCAAGTCCTCATGGTTAAGAGAAGATTCCTGGAACTTTTGATGCTCCATTCAGGCATCGATTCATGATCAAAAGATTCACCTTCATCTCATTTCCATTTCTAGGTAAGTACTTTAATTCATTTAATCTTGTTTTCACCTTATTATTCTGCTTGGGTGCAGTATTCATTCTTTGATCAACTTGCTTAGATATATTTACCATTAATCCACCTTTCACGCGTATCATCTTGTTATATCTTGTCATTTCACCATTATGTATGTCATTCCGATTCCCTTGTTCCTCTTGCATAGAGGAAGGAACCATTAGGGCTCTTATCTCTCACCATTGCGGATCCTCCATTCAATTCTTATCTCGTATGCTTTGCTTAAGTATATTTTGTAGTAACTTGAAAGTACTTTAGATGCTTTAATGACCAAACATTGACCTGAGGATTCTTTGCTTGATTTATCTCCGACAAAGTGACGTTGCTTCAGTGATCCTGACTACTCCAGCAATCCTTCGAATCATGGGCATCCTCACGAGGATCTGGTGATGCTCTATCCACCTTCTAGCAGAGCTAAAAGATAAGGAGGAGGACTTTGTGGGTCGCCGGAGCGCAGGCATCTCCACCGTGCAAGGAGGAGGAAGAAGGCACCTTCGATTGACAGTCATCGTCAGATCAGGGTAATTTCATCATGATCCAATGGAGTACAGACTGCCACGTTGCTGACCAAAGATTCACTCCAGACCAGTAGTTCAAGGAACTCGAACCAGATGCGAAGTGCCTGAACACGATGTGTGGCTGATGAATCCATGATTCATTAACATTCTTTATGCATTTTGTCTTAAAACCCTTAAAAAATACATGTAAATATGCATTAAAGTTCATCTTTTATCAAAACCACATTCATGAATAAAAATGTCATTTTAGTTATTAAAAACATGTAAATAAATAAAAGAATAAAAATAAAGAAAATAAAAAGAAAGGCATATTGTAAATATGTATAATATGACATATAAAATATAAATATATCTGAAAGATATATTTATAACCTAACCCCCGAGACCAAGTCAACATGGATAGGTCGACAACAAATAAGTAGGGATAAATAAGGAAGAACACAACAAAAAGAGCTACATTTTTAATTAATTATCAAATAAATACCAAACATCAAATTTTTAATTAACTTATTTTAATATATTTTTCAACAAACTCTTTTCCTATTTATTTCTAAAAATGTATAGAAAAATATAAAAATAATTAAAAATATTATCTTGCATATATGCCAAGAAATCCAACTTTTGAATTATCAATTTCTCAACTTTCGAGTATCATAACTTTCTCATACGAACTCCAATTCCATTGTACTCTACTTTAAAGTTCATACAATAACATTCTTTAATTAATGAAGGTGATTTCACTAAAATTGGAATCAGTTTGAATTGGTTTTGGAACCTAATGACAATTAGGTTTCTGGGCAATTTTTTTCTTCATAACACACTATTTATAGTTTTAATGATTTTATAATTTTTAATTAAATTCTTGATCTTGTATTTTACCTATAAATTATTTCATAATTTTTAGACACTTATTAATATTTCAAATAATTAAAAATCCAAATTTATGGATGAATTTGAACTGCAGACTATTTACATTTATTTATTTATATATCTAAACTAATTTATTAAAATCTGGAAAAATTCATACAAATCATATTTATTATCTTAATACTTAATAAAAATATAAACATGACATGTGATTTATTAATTTATTAAATATAACTCTATTTATTATGTATTCTATATACCTATTTATTAATATTATAATTATATTCCACTAAATATATATTATTTATAAAATAAATTATATAATAAATTAGTTTATTTGTTATACACAAATTTCGTTTTTAATACCTTTAAAATAGTGTTAATTGGTATTTATTACCTACTTTATAAGTTATTTACTCCCTTGGCCTACCAGGTGCTTATACGTCTCAGCACCTGGAGCCTTCTCCAAGAAGCCGTTGGAACTTCTGTTCCAACACCTCATCTTTTCCTAATGATTCTGAATGCATTTTATCATCTAATTGCCATCTAAAACATTGATTCCCTAGACCTAACTACCATCTCACGCGCTAGCCCTAGGATTCAAGCCAACTAACCTCGATTCATCTATTTAATTACTTGAACCTCGTCAGTTTAGAATTAACTCTCCTAACTCCAGTCTTAACTGACCGAGTACCTAACTTCTCACATCACCCTCCAGTCGTTCAAGGTACTGACAGTAC
Source organism: Ottelia alismoides (assembly GCA_037367405.1). Lineage (NCBI taxonomy): Eukaryota > Viridiplantae > Streptophyta > Magnoliopsida > Alismatales > Hydrocharitaceae > Ottelia > Ottelia alismoides. Next base: position 489,777 of record JAZKJV010006372.1, read on the forward strand.
CTTGCAACTTCCCTGTGTGGAATAAGATAGATCGGGGAGGAGGTTCCAAGGTTGATTCACCTTGAATCGTCGCCGCCGTGCGACGTGGAGCTCGGGCAACACCGACCCTCGAGATATGACAAAAGTTCATACAACCTCATTTCCAAGGAGCAACATTCCATCCCTTTTGAATTTATTCGATTCTCGAGCCAAGTTAGTGGTAGTAATTACGTCATTATAATCTCTTACTCATCATCTTAGAATCACAAATCCAAATCCATGATCGATTTGATTCAGTTCATATTTAATTTGGACCTAAACATCTTCTTCCTAGAACTGATATTTAAACTACAAAACTCTTAATTTTTTGGCTGATTCTTGTCGAATCGAGCATCCGTAACTTCATTCGTAGGTCTGCACATGACCTTGGAATAATTGCCCTCATGACATTCATCTGGATCATCTCTTATTCAATCGAACTACACATTCAGCAATCGGATTTGAACCCTATTTGATTTCTAAGATGCCACACCCTTCCATGACTTTAGCTCGCAATAGGCGAGCTCGGAGGAGGAAGGCGACCTCCTCCTGGAGTGGCAGGAGCGTTGATTACAGTTCAACCATCACCGCTTCACTGGGGGAACAAGATCGCCATCTTCCGCCATCCAGAACTGGGGAAGAACACCCCAAGAGCTCGAGCAACAGTTGGCCGCCATGTGTCACTCCATCAACGGTCTAGATCGCGTGAATACAAACTAATCATGGCCGTTCATTCACGAAATAGTGGAAAAATTATGCATTCACCCCAAACTGGATTCCAGAATTTATAAAGCACTCCAGACTTTCGTAATATTACATTTAGGTTCCTGTACATGGACCTAATTATAAATCTATAGATACTTTTCTTATAATTAGGTCCCTGACCTGGGACTTAATTGTAAGATACCTTTATCTTTTATCTTGCATTTATTTATATATTATTTTTTGACTAATGTGAACTTTGTAGACCTGAGACCTTATACTTTCATCATATTATTTTTGACATTTTATTTTTTCAAATTTTCATCATATTTCTTTTGATTTCGTTTCTCGGTTATTGATCTGTTTTGATTTGTTTTCTTTTCTTTTTCGAGCTCACTGCTTGAGGTTTTCATCTACTATATAGTATCACATATATACTCTATTTTCCTTTACTATATTGTAGATAAAATTTTGTTTGAAATTCTCCCTTCGAAAATTAAATAAAATTAAAAAATAAAAATCAAATAAAAAAATTAAAATTTAAACCACAAAAGAGTTTTCTCGATTTAAAGGAAAAAATAAGAGAAGACAAAAAAACATCACAATAATATTTCTTCACTTCTTAAAAATTCACGAGCATGATTTTCTGCCTCCTTATTTGACCTAGGAACACTCATTTGGATAAATAAGTAGTGAACAACTCCGATCAATTTTAATCATAGTTGATTTTTTTTGATTAATCGTCTCTCTCTTTAGTGGTTTCTACTACAACCTTTATTTACCGCTTGGTCAGAGACACTTATCAAAATGGCGCCGTTGTTTGGGAGGCATAACCGTGCTTGAGATTTTTTTGAAATTTTTTCTTGTGATATTTTTCTTTTCTTTCTCTATTTTCTTCTTTTCTTGTTTCTTGGTTTTCATCGATCTTTGCAGTTTCGTGTATTTATTTATCTTCTGAATTTTTTTATTTTTCTTATTTTTTCGAGAGTTTTTTGTGTAACTTTTTCTATCTCTTATTTTTTCTTTATTTTCTCGATTTTTTCTTTGTTTTATCTGTTTTTTCTTGAGTTATTTTTCTCTTTATTTGGAATCAGTTTTTGGCTTTGATTTGTTTGAGTGTTTGTTAGACTTTTTTATCTGTGTGAAGATAACCCATTTTACAAGGCCTGTAGAATTAGCAGGCTTCTTCAGAAGCCGACTCAACTAAGAAATGCATAGGCTAGGTCATTCTTTTTCCGATTTGGTTGCAGAGGGTAAGAGAGACTTAGACAACACATGATTTTTGTTGTATTTTTCAGACATTATTCGTTTGTTTTCATCTGAGAGAGGGCGTTTGCCCATTTTTCTTTTTTTTGTGCGAGAGTAAGGGTTACTTACTCGTGTTTGTTTTTATAGAAAGGGGTCCACTAAGGACATCCCAACTTTACACAGACTTTAGACCATTTTTTGTTGTCTGTTTCACCAAGTGCCCCTGCACTTGGGGGACTGATTAATTACTAAATCCTTTTGTTAATTTTTCATTTTTATGTTGTAGTCGGGCAACTAGAGATCAATAAATATAACCACAAAATTCAATTAATTGATCAAATTAAGCAAGATGTGGTTTTATGTTTATTTAACTTGGGCAAGTTCCAGGGTCGAACTCAAGGAGGCAAAGGAACAACCTAGATTTCAGTCTATCAAATTTTATGCATGGTTTTTGAGATGAATTTTTTGAGTAATTTTAATGCAATTTTTGAATGTAAATGCAAATGTGGCCAATTTTAAGGACTAAAATGTCATTTCAATTAAGTAGAGTCCAAAAATTATGAAATTTGGCCATGATGTAAAATATGATGAAATGAATGCACTACCAAGTATTTGGGAAATTTTGAGATGCAATATGAATATTTAATGATTAATGAATACCAAAGAGATGAATCTTAATAATTAATTATAATAGATATTAAACCTAATTATTTCTAGGGAATAAAATTATCCAAGATATATTACTAGGTAAGCTATCTCAAAAAATCGTAAACCCTAAAAATGTAAAGTTTAATACCTTTTAAAAATCAATTATTAAAATGCATAAAATAATTTTTACACAACAAATAGTGCCTGATTTTTGGGCATAATGTAAAATACAATTAATTCTGTGGTGGTGATTTTTTTGGGAATTTTCTGAATAGTGGATAATTATCTATGAATTTTAGTGTGTAAATTGGGAAAAATATGTAATATTTACAAAAGAATTATTATTAGAAAATAACCACAAAGCATAAAATAATAAAACACATGCCATAATATAATGAATTAGTGTGTTATTTTTTGATAATAAAAATGATGAAAATAGAGGTTCAAAATTACAAAAGAAGATGAGGGTTTTCTTGTAAGGGAATTTTACACCCATAACCCTGAGTAATTTCGCAATAACATTCATAACCCTGTATAATAATGAATTACGCTCAAGACCCTGAATAAGTGTGCCATCTTACACCTATAACCTTCCGTTACTTTACCTCGCTAAATAAACCAGGTGATTGAGTTAATCTAACCAATTAACGATCTAACGGCTGAAATTTAATATAAATAAAAAAGGCTTGTCCTCTACTATTGCAAGTCGGTTAGGGGAGCAAACCCGTAGGATCTCTGCATGTTATGTCTTCAGCCATGCTCAACATCACGGTCTTATGCTTCAGTCCTTTGACTCGATAATCAATAAGCAATCATGAAAAAAGGAATTTCTCATCGGTTCTTCTCTAGCAAAAGAGTTGGATCTCCACTCCATCGAAAGATCGATGCACGAGTTACTAGGAGATTCGTTCAAGGCGACATTGTTAGTGTGAGTGGCGGTTTGTTTTGTGCAAGAGGTTTGTCTAAAGATGAGTCCAAAATCTTGTTGCAGACCGACAGAAGCTCGAGAATCAAGGGGGGGAGGGAGGTGGGTGGACGAGGACAGCCTTCAGACGTGAGGGGATTGGATGGAGGGGTCGCTTGGCACTGCGGGGGGGGGGGGGGGGGCTCTGCAGGTCGGTTAACGTGATGGGATTTCACGGGGAGTTTTGGTCGGTCGTGGGAGGGAGGTGGGGGGTCTGCCGATGGGGGCGGGCGGCCTTTAGACGGGGGGGATCGACCGCAAGGGGGATGCAGGTCGGGGGTGAGGGGATGTTGCAGGTCTGGCGAGGGAGGGAGGTGGGGGGTCTGTACGTGACTGTCGCCTCCTCACCAACGTCTCTGGGCATGTTCGCTAGGGGAATCCCTTCTTTCTTTGTGTATCGGAAGACCATGGAAGTGTGGGTATATCCTGCATGGACCAACCAGATCCGACAAGTCCAGCCTCATCACCGCTGCGGAGTTGGACGAGCAAGATGGGGAGGGAGGAGGTTGGGGAGGAGCGACTCGTGAATCTACGGTTGTTGTAGGAGCCTTGCTCTCTTCCTCGTTTGTGCCAGCATGTCGATGACAATTGATTGTGGATATCAGAGCTCCAATTTGACAGCATGGTCGAGCTCCTCGCAAAAGATGAAGGGGATGTGCACATTTTCTCCCTCATTGCGTAGATGGAAAAAGCAGGAGCACGAAAAGAGATCATTTTTCGGGGGAGATTCTCACCCCTGCTATGTTTGTTGTAGTTGTGTTGTTGTAACTGATCTGTTGCTCGCTCGAATGGAGATGCTCCGGTTGTCAGCAGAGATCAGAGTCTCGATGGAGGATTTTTAGTGAGTTCAAACCACGGTGGAGATCTGAGAAAATGTATGCTATGATCTCCTCAGATTGATTCTTAGGCAAGATTCACGGAGAGGCTTTCAGAATGGTATTTTTGCTACAAGAAGCTCTGGGAGAGGAAGTTCGAGGTGGGGGGAGAGGAATGTGTCCATGGCATGTTTTGCAAATAAGAATGGATATTAGGGGCATTTTTGTATTTTTTTAACGAAAACCGTCAAACATAACAGGCAGTGCAAATGGAACATAACACAGGGTTATGTCATGTAAGAGTTAAGCATTACTCAGGGTTTCTCATGTAATTCGCGATTATGCAGGGTTATGAATGTTATTACGAAATTACTTAGGGTTATGGGTACAAAAATCCCTTCTTGTAATTACAAAATATATAATAAAATAAAACTAGCTAAGAAGGACCAAAAATGAATTACGACAACCCCCCCAGGCAAGTGTTCCTGGGTCGAACTCAAGGAGGCAGAATAAATTCCCTAGATTTTTGTCCTCGTAATTTTATTTTTTAATTCTTCTCTAAGTGGTTAAA